>JANZLQ010000079.1:5726478-5746020 GCA_026212715.1 Elanus axillaris | reverse complement strand
TCTCTCTGCTTTTCGCGCACGACCTCTGCTTTCACTTATTAAACTGCCCTTATCTTGACCCACGAGCCTATTGTTATATTTTCTTCCCCCTGTACAACTGAGGAGGGGGAGTGATAGAGCGGCTTTGGTGGGCACCTGGCATCCAGCCAGGGTCAACCCATCACAGACCTTACATATACAAGGCAAGCTAAATTACTTTTTTAAGGACATACTTCTAAAATTGTGAAATTAGGGTAAGACACTGACAAATTATTTCTGTTAGAGATATTTCTGTTAACCCACAGTTTTGCTAAAAATATGTAACTAATATCTACTATATAATGGCTCTTACAGCTTCTATTCAGCCTTTCCCCTTCATTAATTAGCATTTAACAACTGCTTAATCTTGTGGTTAATACCTGACCTTATGACCAGAGGCAGGTCAACTCCTAATTTTAACTGTTCCACAAAGTAATTCATCTTGCCAGCAAATATACAGGATAATTTCTGCAGAAAAACAGTATTTCATGTCATATATGATATTTTTTTTGTCTCCCGAGACCTCTGTCCATGATACTACTAGAAAATTTAGGGAGTTTGTGCTATTAAAAAGTTTTCGTGAAGCACACACATATGAACTTAACCACATATAATTTCAGTATTTAAAACCAGCTGTTTCCTTCACTCATAAACAGGATTGAAAAAGTCAGTACGACTTGTATATAGGTTCTATCATTATATATCAGTGACTGGTATGATCAGCTTGGAAACGCATAGCCATGTATTGCCCTGTGTATTTTGCTAAAAAGTCCACTAAGCTTTCTATGCTTCTTTCTTTCATCAAGATCACAAAATATAGATATTAAGCATTATTTTCTTTAGTTATCTGCGTTTTTCCTTATTTATATTTTTGCCTGACAGTTCAAGAATGGGAATGCTCTTTGTGGGGAAAAGTGAGTAGCAGTAAGACAGCAGTACCTGAAAGAATTCAACAGCAAGTCATATTCACAAGCAGCCAAATGTAGTATACTAATGAAGATGAAGAAGATAACATGGCAAATATAAGCAATTATATTAACAGGGTTTTTTAAAGGAAGAAAGAATTGTAGATATAAAAAGCTATATGGGAATTAAAAGCCTAGATTCAAAGTTTCATAGATTTAAAAGCCAGAAGGTACCATTATAATCATCTGTTCTGACCCTCTGCATAACACAGGCCAGGGAATTTCACCCAGTAATTCCTTTTGTAAGCCCCACAATTTGTGTGTGAGTTAAGACAGTCTTTTTACAAAAGCTCCCAGTGCAGCATTTACCATCTCCTGTAATAATTTGCCTTGCTACCTGATAGTCCTCATTATAGTTACTGTACATCATATTTCTAATTATTTGGAAGCTATTATCTTTCACTTCTTTACCAAAATTCCAATCAAGGCAATGGAGCCTGTTTCTCTAAGCTCTTCCTGCATGGTTTTCTCAAATGTCTAGATTGGCATACTTCATTTCCTAGTTCTTTGAAGGAGAACAGATATGAGTGTTCATACAGATTTCTTCACCAGCTGTAAAACTGGCAACTCCTTCTCCTTAAGATCTATCACTCTGTATCTTACCTACCTACAGATCTCTATTTCTGACTACAAGGAAAACACCTGCAAACCATCAGTTCAAGGAGTAAACGACTACTGCTAATGAAAGCCTGTAACTGTATCACTGTAGGAGTCAATCTAGATTTCCGGATTACCTGGAAGTCAAGATATCAAATCTACTCCTTTTGTCCCTTATAACATTAATCTGTGTGGAAATATGCAACACAGCCCTAAAACAAAACAGTGACATATCAGTCTATCAGAAACTTACCAGAATGAAGCCAAGCAACACAACATTGTAGTACCAGGATTCAATGTACATAGGAAAGATAGTGAGTAAACTCTGACACTGGTGGGTAATACTCTTTACTACACACTGCTTAGTACCTGTCTTTGTAATTAATAACCTTACTGCGTAACGCAAGAACTGTATTGATGGCAGGTCCAAGTCCAGTAGCAGCAATGTAGTACTGTGACAGCACTCTCCCCACCAGGAGGACAACACCAGCTGTAGTATGTTGGAAAAATTTACAATAACATTAGGTCAAGAACTGCAATTCCACTCAGTAAATAAAATTATTCCTGAGTAGACTGAGCAAAAATTACCTTGTAATGTTAAGCAGAGAATAATTTTTTTTAAAAATATAGATGATTGCTTTGTGAATCAGCTGGCTAGGAGATCACAAGAAGAAAATTATCTGTGTACTTGGTCCTCAATAACATGAAAGATCTTCACCTGGTACAAAATCTCACCACTGAAGTGCCACTGTGTAACATGGATCCTTACACCTATATTCAGCATCTCTTCAGCAGCAACAAGCACCATAAAATCCACTACAGGAAGAGAAAAGCTATATTAAAATGAGAACGCTTCTAAAAAGATGATGAAGCAGAATACCATACGGGAAGCAGAGTACCATTGCACTATTAATTCCAACTAGGAAAGGCTTGAGAAAGTGGGGGGAAAAGAGACCTGGCTGCCTAAACAGCAAGGGAAGTTAACAGAAAAAGGAAAGCATCTCCAATAGGCTTAATAAAGGAAGAAAAAGGATTGTAAACTCTGACAAATAAAATTAAAAACATAACTAGGCAGAAGAAAAAAAAAATTCTGACAAACAAGTAGCTAAAGGAATCACAACTACATCTACAAAGAGGTGTCCTAGAGGTCTATATTACCTATTAATGGTCAAGGAATAAAGAAATATTCAGAAACAACAAGGCAATCTGCAGACATGCTTACATGGATTCTTTGCACTGATATTCAGTGTGGAAGAAACATAGCTAGGTTGCATGTCATAGCCTGTTTTTTTGTGAAGGGGACAGAACAAGATCAGTATGAACAGGCTATGGTGTACCTACAGACAAAATAAGCACTAAGAAATAACCAGGATCAAATGATACTCACATAAAACCTCCAAGAAAAAGCTATGATGAATAGCTGAATTACTAATGATTAGGCTAAACTCCCACTTAAAATTTTGTTGCATGATAAATATGATACCCATTTATTCCAACAGTTTCCAAGGAGAACTACACGTTTCTGAAACTGTAATCTATGCAGAACATTTTAGAACATATGAATAAATACAACGCCGAGGTGGGGGTGTTGATTTTGCTTCTGTAATGACAAGGCCAGCATAACAAATCTGTTGATGTTCTGATGAAGACATCAATATATATGTGGACGAGGATTATCTGACTGAAAATTCCAGCTGGCTTGTCCCTGTACAGTCAACAAAACACCACAGAAAAAAAGTACTTGGGGGTCAAAAAAATTGCTGAGAATTCCTGTTTTTACAAGCCATTCAATTAGAATTATGGAGCTAAATTATACCCTGAATCCAGAAATATTCATGCATTACATTATTCCATGAAACTCTGAGAATGTCCCAGAAAATCACACCTGAACTAATTGAGACTGCCCTCCAGCCTGAGGAAGTACTGAACTTATAAGTTTAAAAAGCTATTGCTGCAGCAGCTTGATTTACTTGCATTAAAACTCAGGTGTAGGAAAGCACTCCAGTCCAAATCTACTGGTTGCTCCTGTAAGTATTTATAAGTTCACCTAGTGCAAATTCATTTCTGTTACATGGTTTTGCAATTTGTAAAAGAATTTCATCATTAAAATTAAATTAGCCTTTGCACGTAGTTCCACTTTATGGGAATACTTTGATACACTTTAAATATTCAAAAACCACTTTGTTGTTTCATGGGGCTTTTCTGTCTTCTGCTTGAATAGCCTTTGCCTCTCAAAACAATCTGTAACAAAAACTCCTTAAAGTTCCTAATTACTCTATTTTCCAAAATAGATTTTCTAAATAAAAATTAATCTAATTATGTCTTACTGCTCAAATTTGCAGTTCTTCCAATGTGCCTTGATTAATGCATTATGCTGGTGAGCAAAAAAAAAAAATTTAAAAAAAAATCACCCTTAGATACTAAGTAACTCTGAAGAAAGGCTACTTAAAAATTGTTTCCCTATAACACAGAGATGGTAGCATTAAACTCCTCTTTCAGTTAAATAAAAGCAAAATGCAGAGCTTTTATTTAAAATATGGTATTTAAGGAAACAGATTGATACCATAATTTTAGAAATAACTTCATGATGTTTCTGGTTATTCCTTTTCCAAACATGAAGGGTAGTGTGGTTTTTTTTTTTCTTCATATTGTCAAAGTTACTTTGAAGTGTAAATTTGTAACAAAACGACGCCAGAACATACTCATTACAGCTAGCACTGCCACACTGATCTTCACCATTTGTCTTGCCCATATTCACTGGACTCCTGCAGTTTTTAAAACTACTGCAGTTAGCTAAATCGACGGGCAGCGACCTCCATTTCTATAGCACTGCAGAGATTAAGCGCGGATTTCGACTCGCGCCTCCACCGCTTTGCCACCCTACAGAGAAGCGAAGACTCAGAATCTCTACTTTACCAGCTGACCTGTGCTACTGGCCCGATTGACCCGAGGGAACACAGAGGTAGCCATATCTTTCTCACTCCCACAGTCGTAATTGCTGTCGCTTCCTTTCCTCACATCTAAACTTCTCTACCACCTCTATAAAGCACCTGAGGGAACCGCTCAGCCCGCCCCACCGCCGCGGGAAGGCCAGACAGACGACAAAATGGTAGCCAGGGGTGGAGACCGGCGGGAGGCTCCTGGCTATGAGGCGCAGAGCGCGTCCAATCGCAGGCCGTAGCTCTGGATCACGTGACGACTCGGCACTACAACTCCCATCATGCCCCGCAGCAGAAACTGTACTCCCCCATTTCTGGTTCCGCTTCCTGCTGCCAGACGGCGCCGGCGGTGCTCCCTAGAAGGTCGTGCAGGCTAGAGGGTCACTAGGCTGCCTTGTTGGTACCATGCTGGCTGCCGGTGTCCGCAGGTTTACCACCTCCGCCCTCCGCAGGAGCCACTATGAGGACGGCCCTGGAAAGGTAAGGTGGGGGCGGAGGGGCTGGCCCGCCGCGGCTGTGGCCTGAAGGTCGCAGGAAGGGGCCTGCGGCCAGGCTTGGGGAGAAGGTGGTGCGGGGGGGCAGGCGCCCGCCTCAGGGCGGAGAGGGAGGGAGGGTGGCGGTCCTGTGGGCAGAAACGTGTCCCTGAAGGACGCTGCGCTGGCAGCGGTCGCCCGGCCCGCAGGCAGCCTGTGGCAGGCCTAACTCAGGGCCGAGCCCCGCCGTGGCTCCCGGGTGAGGGACCATGGGGAAGGTCGGGAGATGATTGCTGCAGGGAGGGGTAACCGTGAGGGTGTTGTTGAGGGCGCAGTGCAGGCCTGCCCTGGGTCGCCGTAGGCGCCGGGGGTAGTGTGCAGGCCCGCCCTGCCTCGGTCATGGTGAAGGTGAGCTCCTCGGTCGGTGAGCTCCCGTGAAGGGTTTTGAGGGCCCAGCGAACTGGATGGCGTTGCGAGGAGCAGAGTAACGACTGCCCTATTGCCAGTTCTCCAGCTGGTGTGGGGTGGGCTTTGGGGTCTCGTGGTACCGCTGTTGTAGCCACAGCAAAGCAAACTGTGGTGCGAATGACTTCAGTGTCCTTCCCTGCAACCCTCAGCTTCAGTGGTACAGATGATGAGCATTGCAGTATGAGACACAACAATGATACTGTAAACGCTTTCTGATGTACCTTGTGCTTAACATGTTCTCCCAAGGCCTACATCTCCAAACTAGTTTTACATACCTAATGAATGTGAGGAAAATCTTCATGATGAAAGTAGTTAAAATATCAGAACAGGTTGCTCAGAGAGGCTGCGGGGTCTGTATCTGCAGGGTCATTTATACTTGACTGGATGCGGCCTTCAGTACACTGGCCCTGCTTTGAACTGGGGGGAGAGGGGAAGAGTGGACAAAACTACCTCCAGGGTCACATCCAAGCTCTCACTGTAATTACTGTGTTTCCTTCCTTGAAAGGAAGGGAAATTGTTTTGTGACTGAATATTTACTTTGTCAGTTTGACTCCACCTGTTAGTGCTCTGAGCTTCTCACCATTTTCAAGTTGATGAGGAAGTAATTACTGTATTGATTGCAAAACTAAAATTCCTTTCTCTCTTCTAGAACCTTCCATTTTCTGTGGACAACAAATGGCGATTACTTGCAGTAATGTGTGGATTCTTTGGAAGTGGATTTGTTGCCCCTTTTGTTATTGTCAGACACCAGCTTCTTAAGAAATGAGGAGGATAGGCTGTAATTATTGCTAACTAGGTAACTGATTTTGTTAGGTTTCATAGCATAGTGGATTTTGTGGTCAAAACTCAGCTTTAAAGAGTCTAAACACATCTAAAACCATAATTACAATTTTCAGCCTTTCACAGTCCAGGTGCTTAGAGTTGTGGTCTGCAGTTGCATCAAAAGTCAAATAATGAATAGGTTTAAGTTTGCCTTATAAGGCTGCTGCACTCTCAATGACTTGTGAACTTCAACTCCCCAAAGGCCACACCTTTCTGACTGCAGCTTCTTGATAGTCTACAGCTGAGTAGACTGACAGAAGAGTGCTACTGATTTGATATGGATAATAACTATAATGAAAGCCATGTCTACCTTCTTTGAGTAAACATAAAGCTACACTTCACGTAATCTATAGGGATAACTGGCATGTGTGATGTGAACAAAAGAGTATGAGAAGCTGTGATACTGTAAACGCTTTCTGATGTGCCAGTTAAAACTCAGTGGAAAACAAGATTTCTTGCATGTTCAGCCATGTCAAATCAATCATACCCTCTACATACAGTGTTCCTAACAATTTATAGAATAAAGTCCACTTAATATAAAGTCATTAACAGCAGAAATGGTTTTAATTGATGTTTGCTGATAATCTTAACAGGCAAGGCAAGCTTCCAACATAGTTCAGACTGTGCAAGCATGCCATTTCCAGTTGAAAGGCTGCTTCAGTTTATCTTGATCTGTTTCCAGTTTGGAAGTACCTGGTATTGTCAGTTCTATAATATGAGAAACAATAAATCTTTTTCAGGAGCTGGAATGACCCAGGTAGTAGTTCTTGGAAGGAAATAACTATCCTCACTGGAGTCTCGTAATTGAAACAAATTGAAATAATTTATGTAATTCCTTTGCCAGTCTGATGTTTTTGGCTCCCTAGACTAAGGAGAAAAAAAACAGCAGATTTGCATTTAATTTGATCATTTAGAACTGTATGATTTCACATCAGTCAAGGGCTCTGCTACAAAAGTATGTGGTAGATAAAGCGAAGCCCATCAAAATCTAGTTAAAGCATATATTTATAGCTTTTCTAGATTCAAAGGTAACAGAGTTCTTAAATTTGTAATGCTTTTTTTTTTTCCTTGCAGAGCTGAAGTCTTCTACACAGCATCTTTCAGTGGAAAAGCGATAGCTGTAATTGTGTACCATGCTGGATGTGTCTAAATAAAATCTTAAATCTGAAGGTCTTGGGCTGTGCGTATTTTGTGAAACTCCTGAAATGCTTTTGACAGCTAGTATATACTGAGAACCCCTCCATGTTGCCATGTATTGATATTAAATTAAAATACTAATTGTCTTTAAAGTATAATAATAGAGGGGTGGAAAAACCACATTTCAAAACTGAAGTTGGGCTTAACATTTTTAGCTGGATAGATGTTTAAATAGCTTAAGCTGTGTGGTCTTCTCAAACACTTTGACTAATCACAGAATATGACCTAGGACAGATTATAACCAATGAGCATCACAGTGGGTATGCTGTCACCATGATCCATGCTGCAGAATTATCTTCAGTATTTTGTCATGATCAGTTGAGAACATTTTATTTGGCTTTGCTTCTACATTCAGCTGTTCTAAAGAGCTGCTGTTACTAGGTCTCTGTAGTGTGCTGCATTATTGTTGCTCTGAGGAGAATGGACATGTTGCCTGGCAGATTTCCTTAGGCTTCAGGCTCAGATGATGAGGTAGCCTGGAAAGAGGGTACACCAGCAATAACTACAACTCTGACCAGAAAAAAAATTGTTAATATTCTGTAGCTTATCAAAACACTGCTATTGCTGCCAATTTGTAGCTGTTTGGAAAGAATTGATAGCTTTCAGTTTTTCACTGTAGTCTTAGCACAGGGTAATGCCTAATGTTGGTGCCTGTGTAATTAAAGGTAGTCAAGGAGCTGTGAATAATGCTGTTAGGGTACTTCTACCAACTTGAATGACTGCTATTTAAATTAGTGGCCCTGTTGACGGCATGAGTAGGAAGTCATTTTCATGTCCAGTTTTCTTGTGACTACCTCATTGGATAAAGACACAGGGTATGTAAAGCACTGGCATAACCCTGTAGTGGTTACTTTACCCTTGCAGGTAATGCTGTTGGGTGGCAAGTTATTTTCTTTCCATCAGTGAGGTTTTCTGGTTTACTTTTTTCACCTAAAACACACCCTTCTGTAGCATGGTATATTTAAGGTGGCTTGCAACTGAATGGTTGTTTCACAGAAGTTCAGGTTCTGTTGCTGTAGTTCAAATCTATACAAATACTAGCTTGTTATCAAATAGCATCAGCAGAAGCATGTATAGGAGCAATAAAATACTGTTTGTAACGATACCTTTTGGGTGCCACATTTCTTTTCTTAGGAGTGGCTTTAAAATGCTCATGGCTAGAGTTTGAGGAGCCTGAGCTGGGAACAAAACACAGTAATACTGTCACTATGACTTCCTCAGTAGAGCTAAAAGGAAGCTTAATAAAGCATGGTGATCTTGATCAAAGGACCAGCAAAGGCTGCAGAGAAGTGGTAATGAAGAAAGCAAGATTCAGAAGAAAGATCTGAAACTATAGTGGGTTCAGATTTTAATAATGCTTTATGGCTATAATTGAGGTATAATTATATGGTTTAATTTGTTTCCTAATGTACTTTCTATCTGCAGAGTAAAGCCTCTCCACAGAAACAGACAGTGTCTCCCTGGGCATGAGAGTAAACAAACTATGTGTGTGTGCTGTAGGTGATATGGGAACAGCGTGCTGAGACAGCTAGGGAATCCAGAAAAGGTGACAATTCTTGGTCTAGGTGTTGGGATTTCCTGGAAGAACTTGGATACTGTAAAAAAATTTCTGCCCTTTTTATGCAAAAATCAAAATGGGAGCTCTTAGGTGATGAAATCTCATTTGCCTCCTGTAGCAGGTGAGCAAGTCCAATGTATTGCACAAGGCAAGTCCAAATAGAAGCCTGCTACATACAGAATCACATTTCTCTTATGGATCAAAAATGTAACTTCCACCACGTATTTATTTGCACCTAGTTTGCTGTGTTTGTTCTTAAGTAACTTGGTTTATTTTTTTTGGTTAGTTTTCCCCCTTACTTTCAAGTCCTGGATGTATTTGAAAAGAGTAAGCATCATCTCTGAAGGTTTATCTTGTGGGCTAGACAAACCAGTTCCTTTAGTCTGCTTAAAATAAGGTCTTCTTTCTGATTATCATCCCTTTGTCTGTACTTTTTCTAATGTAGTTTTGAGCATGGGTGGTTAAACTTAAACCAGTTATTTTTAGATTAAATGTTAGAGACTTTTCTTCTCATGATGTGCGCTAAAAATGTAATCTTTTTTCACAGTGTCATTGCATTGATGTATCATAGTAATTTAGGAACAGAGAGGTCCTGGGGGCTACTAGTTTTAAGAAGCTTTCAAGTTGTGACCCTGTTTCCAGCTCTGCCACCAACTTACAAAAATTATTGATATGAATCACAACACCCATAACCACTCATCTCCTGCTGTTTTACTTAATTTCTATTACTGCAACTGTAAGGCATGGTTTGGGGGATGATCTGAATCTCTACTATGCTCATGGTTGTCTTCCAGCTGTTACCTACTGTATGTTCCCACTCTTTTTGTGCCAATAAGAGTCACAGAAAAATTAAACCACATCAGCCCTGCTTTGCATAAGTTAGCTGACTAAATGTATCATGTTAGTCATAAACTATCATTCCATAAACCTGTGTTCGTGGTGCCCCATTATAAATTCATCTTTCCTTGAAAAAGAAAGTTTAGTACCTTTATGTAGCCCTTTTGATCTCTTGAGTATAGGTTAAGTACACTTGCTTACTTTTATCTGTGCAGCTTTCCAGTATTTAGCTTGTATTTTTAATGTAACACCTGGACACCATAAGTTTCAAAATGGGTAGCTGTATTCTCCACTCATTGCAAACTCTGTGTTAGACTTACGTGCTGCCAAAGCTGTAAGTAGTCCCTTTAGAATTGGACTATTTCTCTGCATGACTTTCTTGGGCGGTTTTCAGTAATTTTCAAGCCCCATCAATAATCAAGTCTTTAAGTTCTCTGTCTGGCATAAGTAATTGGTTTCCTTAGGTTTTCAAAACTTTCACTTCAGTAATAGAAACACATTAACAGATCTGTTTTCATCTGTCTTTCTGTTAATGCAAGCTGGGACAGTCTGCATTCTACCCAAAGGCATTTTTTACTACTAGATTATCTAATCTTACCACTGCTTAATAAAGCAAAGTCTAAAATTCTTCATTTGGTTGCTTGGGTAGAAAATACTGGTTGTCATTGAGAGATATGTGGCTCATATCATTAATATCAAATGTTTGACTGTGTTTAATTTCACAGAGGCACAACTCCAGATTCTATTTATTTCTCTGCTGTTATGAGAAGATCACTGCTTATAGCCAAGCTTGATTTTTGGAGCATATGTCAGAGCCTAGAGCACCTTCCCTCCACAATTTTTTAAAATTTATTTATTTTACTGCTACTCCCAAAATTGTGTTGGTCTTAATTTTTTTGTTTTACCCATTCTATGGTTTACTATTTAAGTCTTCCTATTCTTTTATTTGCTTATTGACTGCTAAATAGGTAAGCTAGAGAAACTTGGGTAGATTTTTGATATATAGCTATTACTAACCACAGTTGATGGCATCTCTCAACTCTTTTCTTCGATGCCTAGCTCCACAGGGTGGAAAAGCTATCCATGGCAGCAAAATGTGAGGGCAGGCCAAATGATCTTTGGTGGGAAACACTGTGCTGGTCTCAGGGATCAATGCTGTGGATAAAATAATTTTTAAAAGATGTCCAATTTGAAATAATAATACATAGTTTCAAGAGGTGCTGATCCACCGAGTCTTCTATTTACTTCACATAATGGGAAGCTCTAAAGACTGACAAGCCCTACTGTCATCCCTCAGCAGAAGTTAGGGGATAGATTAGCTGATTTTGTGATGTTACTAAATACCAAGTGTTTGTTGACCTCAAAGGAACCAGGATCTCACCTAAGAATGAATTCTCTAAACACATTCCCATCAGAGTTATTAAAATGGAAATAGCCAGCCCTGAGCGATTCCAGAGATGGAAGTGTTGCCATACATATGTAAGAACCAACTGATATTTACTGGTAGTAAGTGGGATTAGATCAGATTCATTAAAAAACAGGGGTTGTAGAATTAAGTTGTTCATAACATGACAGTATGTTCCATCACAGTCAGCTATATAATAGTCTGAGTACCCAATGAAATATTTATTTTTAAAATAGCCTTTTGGGTTCCCTTTAGGGCACCTTGACTTGGTAGGAGATAAATCAATTGAAAAAAACGAGGTAGAAAAATAAAACAGGCTTGACATTATAGGCAAAAAGCAACATGTAAGTTGTGCTTCTCTATCATTAAAATTGTATGAAGGAAACAAGACGGTGGTTAAAGGACATCTGGGAAATAACACATCTGTGTGAATGATAATATTTTTTGCTTGATAGATACCAATTTTAAGGATCATCTTTTACAGTCCTAGATTTTTCTCCAGTTTTCTTCTTATAATTTTCCCCTTCACAAATTCTGTTTTGGCTCAAACTCAAAATAGTTTCACTTTGTTTCCAGAGAGGATCACACTTCAGCGTTTTAATTAGATAACAGTAGTCTTCAAGCAGTTTCTCAGTTAAATCTGAGTAGATGTGATTTAGATGTCCTTATGTTTTAATATTTGGAATGTTTCCAGTTTGGGGATCTTTCTGTCTTAGTCTGGAACATTACTTCTTCTTGTTTCATAAACACAGCTGAACATGCACAAAATCTTTACAAAGTCCTCTAAAGATATCAGATGAAGTATTTTGATGGAGAGAGACAGAGGAAGTGTATCAGAGATTAGAAAATTTTGGAAATAACAAATGGTGAATGTCTGACACAAATAGGATGGCAAAGCAATGCTTCATGTGTTTCCTCTATGTGTTTATATTATATATCTCAGAGGTGGACAGAGGTAGTGAGTTCTTAATGAACCTGATAGATAAAATCCAGTGCTGTTGTGCTGACAACTGCAAAGTGATAGAGGGGCAATTTAAACTGTCATGTACATGAGCTATCCAGAATGATTTGTGATAACTAGCAGAAGATGCCATTTTGGACTGCTGAACAAAAACATCTGCTCAGTGTACAGTGGCAATCAAAAAGACAAGGAGGATGTTAACCTCTTTTACAGAAAGGGTTGGAAACCATAACTGCAGAAATCGCTGTGCCATTATGTACACACAAGTGGTGTGCCATTCCTTGAACAAACACTACATGGAATTTTCTTATTCTACCCAGATTACTGAAGGACATGAAAAAAAATGTCATAGTTACAGACATGGAAGGGTTTCAACATGAAGAAAGAATAAACTATTAGAACTCTTTAGAAAAGAATGAGAGGGAAAAGCTATCCTCTCCAAATCATTCACATCTGAAAAATATTACTAGTCCCAATGGCAAGAATTCACTGTTGTGACCGCTGCAGTGGGTTAGGGGGCTGAAGAGGATTTGTCTGCTAGTTAGTTTGCTTATTTTTAAAAAGGGAAAAATGGAGCATCAACTTTGAATTGCTCCTTCACTAAGTAATATTCTAACATGCACACAGAAATGAAATTTAGTATCGGATGGGAACGGGAAACGAAGGACTTGTATCCATTAAATGAGGTAAATGCTTATATTTTTTGAAAATTAAATACTATTTTTCAAATCAAATGTTTCTGGAATTTCTGATCAGCAATTAATTTGCAATGTATCCTTTTCAGATCCAGTTTTCAGAAAGCAATGGGCATTAGATTTTTTTTTTTCCAAAAGAACAGAAATTGCAGGTTTGTTCAGTTGTGCCTTGAAGCATTTGGTATTAACACACGTTGGAGACAGGATACTGGATTTGATGAACCAGACTTCTGAACCATTGTGGGCAACCCTTACAAAATAGATTGCATATTAGTATAAAAGAAACCCAGGCTAAGTTTTTCTTGCTTTAAATAATTGATGACCATTTGAAGTGATACGTTGCCCTATACAATAATTAGAGTATGAGTTACCTATGAAAATTACATAAAAATCTTTTTACTACAAATTAAATAGTAGAGTGAAATTCAAAATCTTTTCTAGTGCACATTGTCAGCTACTCTTTTGCTTTTTGTGGTTTTTGTTGGCCTGAGATTTTTATTTCTGTTTGAGGTTAACGTAGGAACATGAAACAGTTTAGAGATTTATAAACAAATAGGGCTTGAGGAAGAAAATATGAAAGTAGAGATGTGGTTGTCATGACAACAAATTAGCAGTCGTTCTTGTTGAACAGAAGCAATGGATGAGAGCTCAGACAGTATTGCACAGGCTAACACATGAAAATTATATTCATGCATTAAAGATAAAGGTCATGTATACATTGTATTTCATTACCTTGGCTGATTTCCAGAATCTCAGTGTAGTGATATTGGTGGGTATTTAAAAAATTAAATAGAATTGTTAAGGGAAGAAGGAAAGAAAAGAAAGAAAGAAGTCACTAAATTTGCTGCCTACATATAAAAGAAATTGATTGTTCTCAATTTCATGAACAAGAAAATAAAGTTACAGAAAGCCCAAGTGTTACACCCACCAAGTTGTAGCAGAGCTGGGATACAGCTTTGTCCAGTGCTATAAAAATATTCCTGCTTGTTCTCACCTCAGTGGGGTACATTAAAAAGCTGTAAGAAGTATGTGTAATCATTATTTTTACACATGAAAATATGCATAATGGAGAAAAATAGATAAGTCTATTGTTTAACTGGAAATTGGAATGGGTATCACAGGGATACAGTAACATGTTAATTCATTGTTACAGGTATTGCAATTACATCTTCAATTATCACAAAAAGACACAGGTAGAAAAATGGGAAGAATGCTGTAAGTTTAGGATGTATGGTACTGGAAACACAGACTTTGGAATAGCATTGTCTTGTTTATGGCAGATGAAAACACAGCGACCGTAAAACCCTCTGTACTGATGGGAATGCATGCAATTAATCATAGTTTTAATCGAATAAAACATAAAGGTAGAATTGTCCTTCCTTTGACGTATCCATAGGTTTTATCAGAGGCAGCTGTGCTAACGGCCTGTTGCTGTGAACTGTGAACTCCAACCTCTGACTGACTCCCTAACCAGCTTTTGTTTGCTCTGATTATAGCAAGAAGATAAATGTTAGTTGCTCTCTAGGATGATATGCTCAGTAAGTTTCACTTGCATTTAAATGAGTTTAAAATAATAGTTTTTGCTGGAATTAATGTGATCCACTGTTCCATTTTCTCTTTCAGTATTCCGTGAATAACATTAAGTTCCTCCCTGTGGTTGTGCCACTTTTTCCATTAGCTATGTAGAGCATGCAGCTCTTTGAAAAATGTCAGTGTATAAATAGTGTTGCTAAGAATCTAAGTAAGCCAGAGCCAGCAACAAGATTTGGAAATGTATCTTGCTGGTGAAAAAGCAGTGCTTGTAAAAATTATGACAGGTGGTGGAAGGAATGAGCTGAGAGGAAAGAGTGTGGTCTGAGGTTTTATTTCTTTTTTTCTAAAATTTTGATTGCACTGTTAGAATTCAGAATTGCTTTAGGGTTCTTTAGACTAAGTGTAGCAGAGAAAAGTGCTCCATAATTCTAGACTAAATGTAGTTTTGTAAAGACAAGAAGAAAGATCTCATCCTTGAGGAAGGGAGAACCTGGTAGACACTAGCCTGCTGCATCAGTCAGGACAGATACTTCATGAAATGGGGCTTTGTAGTTAACCAAAGCTATTACCTTTTGCCTGAAACAGTAGCAGGATGGGCTGTTGGGGAAAAAATAGTAAGCATATATATATACAGATCATTAATATTAATGAGCAATTCTTGCATGTGTTCATGAGCCATCCAGGTAATTGAAAGTGAAAGCTAAAGATGTGCCTCTCTAAAGAAGACCCATCTCTTTAAGACCTTGTCTTACGGAGTTTTTTTCTGACAGCCTGAAGCACTGCTGCTTCAGATTTAGGGACAGCTAATTGGAAACTTTTCTGGAAACGCGCGCATCACTGTGCTCCAAAACCACGGAGGCTGTGCATCAGTTCCCCTCACCCTCACCCCACCACTGTCACTTCTCTTTCATGTTTGTTTTTCCAGATGTGCTGCTGTCCTCTGAATCCAATATTGCAGAAAATTGTGTTCAACCAAACAGCAGCAGTTAAGCTGTTAACTCACTATTATCTCAACCCACTGTCAGGAGCTATAAATGTGTCTTTATAGCCCAGCTGGGAGTATTTTAGTGCTAGCTTTACAAAGCTGGAGTGGGGAGGGGGGAGCTGGGGTTTTTTTTGAGAGGGCAGGAGGAAGGCTAGCAACCTCTAAATAAGGTCTTCCTTTTCATGTTCAGAAGCTGCAGCACAAAGGGGGAGGTATTCTGCAAAAGGATTTAGATACTGCATCATTTAACTTGTTACGCACACTTTAAGCACTTCTGTCCAGTACATAATGCAAAAGGAGAGTAGGGGCACCTGACAGCTAGCTTATCTACAGGACAATTAACTAGCTGAATGTGTGATGCCAGAATTATTTAAACTTTATTTAATTCTCAGTTTGACACTGCTTTCTAGTTAAAGTATCCCTGTATCAGTTCACTTTAAATTTACCTCTGAAATCAATTTATGTAAAAAAATTTGCTAGTTAATCTAATTCTAAGTAGGTCAGCAAAAACTTAACTAATACCACTTTAAGATAGTTTATTTTTTAAGAAGTTAATTCAAAGTAATTATCCTTTGGTTTGCTATGTAGGCAACCCTAAGAATGGGGTGTACAAACCCCAGAAAGCCAAGTAGAACATCAGCAGTAGTACAGTACCGAGTGCAAGGATAGCACTCAGATGCTCCCATTTCTCTGGGGCGTTAAGTGCCTCACTTGTGGTCTCAAGGGAGAAACCATGCGGAAGGTAGGGGCCATGTCCTAAGGTTTTCAGTGGTTCAGTTTTCATTTCATTATAGAAAGCCCATAAATTGATAATCAACCTGATTTTATGTGAGAGAACACTTGACTTCGAGCAATTGCTCCAGTGAGTGTATAAATACAGTTGTATAAAATTTATATTTTTTATTTATTAGAACACAAACTCAGGTGTCATCTCTCCTAGTAAAATGCCTATGCAACAGCTACTTAAATAAGCCTTGAAAAGTGGAATAGCTCCAATGGATGGTACTGAGAGCACACCCTCCTCAGTGTACCTGAAACTGTGTGGATTAAAGCACACTCTCAGGAAGGCACCGGAGATCACTTGAAGCTGAACCCGGGTCTCATATCCTCCACAAAAGCTCCCGTGCGTGGGAGATGACCACATACTACTTCTTTCTCCAGCTAAATTTAGATACCCCTCCAGTAGCTATGCGAACACACACTAAATCAGGTCATGCAAGAGAGAAAATAACTGCAGGTTCTGCTTTTGAAAACGGCATTACTGTCAGATACATACTTTTAAAAGTTTTTTTTTTTAAATTATAGGAAAGGAAAAGTACAATATGTCATCAGGGACTGAAAACACTCATTTTTTAAGCCCTCCTAGCAATTTTCAGGTAAGATTACTAAATGAAACCTTTGGTCTCCCTTAGAAATCAATGACCTTTCAAAAATTAGTGACCAAACAGAAATAGAAGACAATTCAAGGTGAGTCTATTGACGAAAGAGAAAAAAACAAGGATGCCAACCATCTCACTAAATATGAAATAGTGGAGGGCACTGCTGGATGAAAGATACTAAGTCAAGGTTAAAATGTCTCACATCTGCAACAAATCACATTTAAGAAAAACTGTCCCCTGAAGGGTGTTTGTCCACCTCCCAGGTGAAAAAAAAAAAAAACCAAAACAGAGAAAAATTGGGACCTAATTTTTCCCAGATATTTATCCTGACTACCTCAGTCTTTATGGGAATAACCGTCAGTGATTTTGTACTGGTACAGCCAGCAGGTCCAAGGGCAGCATGGATGGATCTGTTTTTGGGGGATGGTGGGGTTACCAAGTTGAACAGTTTGGGTGCAAACTACAGCCTGCCACTGCCTGCATGGCAGAGAGCAGGTTCATGGTTTTAGCACCAAAATGTGCACTGAACACACATGTGAATGTATGAACAGGTTTTGGTAGCTGCACGCCAAAGAACAGAATATTTTTTATTTTCCTAAAGAAACAGAAATCAGGATTCCTATCTACAGTTTAGATGCTATGTTAACTGTTACTGAATTAAGCCATCTATAATTACAGGAGGACTTTAAAAATAAAAGAGCAGCAATGGATCCCCTTATTCTGGCTCATGTTTTCTATGTCTGTGATCCAAAGTACTTAGTTCTGAATACCCAATCTCAAATGATTCAGACAGGGCATTTTTTCAGAAAAAGCCTGCCAACCCACTTTTGTGAACACCAGATCACCAGAGTTCAGGAAGTCATACTCCCCAAAATTAGAAAAACATAAAATTAAAAATAATTTAGAAAAAGTTCAGCCCATATATTTAAAAATGTATGTTGTTGCTTACCCTTAACCCCAAACATTTTCCTTCTCAAAAATTTGTATCATCTCACTAGCCATTCTGGAAAACTACAGTTTCTCGATTTCTAGCAGTAAGTATCCTATGAACCTTCCACACTCATCATGTTTGGTGCTGATGATTAGCTACCTACTTCACAATTCCATTCAACTGCTGAGTCTTAAAGCTTTTCCAGTCTTCTTGTAAAGTGCAGAAGTACTTTAGGAGGCAATGCACCATCTGGCCTCATAATGTCTCTGTTAGTCTTGCAGGATATCAAAAATTCACTGTTCCCTCCCTCTCCATCATAATCTTCTGCAGGTTCTTCTGTCACATTTAGCTACTTTTATCTTAAAAAGACAGTGAATTTAGAAAGCATTCAAAACCCCCCAAAAAGCCAAAGCTGTATGGTATTGTCATGCTGTAATGCAAGTGTGTTTTTAAGCTAGCAAGGACGACACTGCTAATGTCACATGAAGCAGAATTTTAGAACAGAAGTAGTAAAGCGACTTTGGAAAGTTCAGGCTTACATTACTGAGTGTTTTCAGATGTTGGAGAAAGTATTTGCATTTCTGGAAATACAGGCACATTTAAAAAAAAAAATAGAGAAGTCCTGGCAAAAACTGCTGTAGTTTTTGTTTTGCCAAGGAAGCTATAAAATAGCATTGGATATATTCAAAGTCTAGCTAGTTATGAAATTTTTTGAATTTCAAATGGACTGTAATACTTCTGTACTAGTAGTAAAAAACCAAAATTATGTGAAAAATCATTTCAGAGTTTTGTGCCACCATTTTTTTTAGTTCTATTTGATGCATCTTTTCCTAGATGTTGATTTTTTTCCTTTTTTATGTATGTATATGGTGGTGCACAGGTAACAAGATTTTACAGAAGTGTCTGAAGGCATAGAGTTGCTCTGTTACACTGAAAAAAAGTATTTGTTACTTGGGAATGAATATGTACAGAATGAATAAATTAAAACTGTTTGTAAATCTTTCCCATTACATTTCCCCCTATTCTGTAGCACTTTGCCATAAAACCTAACTCCCCTAAAACTTCATTCTTTGCACAGAATGGTTACTTACATAGCACTGCAATATATGAATAAATGTTGTCTAATACTTACTTAATTTCTTTGCTCAGTTCAAGTGGTCTTGTATAAAAGTCCAAAGCACTGCAATCATTCCCATACCTCATTTTCTCAACAGGCAGTGTTTTTACATTGCTGTGTTGCTATAATAAGTATTACAAGTGAAAGAAAATTGAAATACATGCTCAAACATTTGCCAAAAAATTAGATGTTCTGGACTGCTGCCAAGGAAAAGGGAAAGAATTCCCAGTAGCCATCGATTCAAAGAGCACCCAAAAGAGCAGAATACTCCTTCATTTGGTGAGGCTCATAAAATACAGGAGTACCTAAATTAGATGCTTTTTCATGTAGTTTTGTGCAAATGCTTGATTTCTCTGTAATGTCTGCGAATAATTTGTTAAATGTCTCAGGCTTTCCTGAGATACTGATAGTGTCTAAAGCATCACCTGTATGGTGGGTTTGATCATGGCTGGATGCCAGGTGCCCACCAAAGCCGTACTATCACTCCCCCCTCCTTCACTGGACAGAGGAGAGAAAAAATATAACAAAGGGCTTGTGGGTCAAGATAAGGACAGGAAAGATCATTCACTAATCACCATCACAGGTAAAACAGGCTCAGCTTGGGGAAAATTAACTCAATTTATTACAAATCAAATGGAGTACATTAATGAGAAATAAAACCA
>JANZLQ010000079.1:5686420-5707495 GCA_026212715.1 Elanus axillaris | reverse complement strand
CAGGTCAGCTGTCCCGGCTATGCCCCCTCCCAGGTCCCTGTGAAAATTAACTCTATCCCAGCTGAACCCAGGACACAGTGACAACACACAGGTGGGTCCATACATCTTCCCATCACATGTGCTGCAGGCTGGACCCCACTGCCACTCTTGCAGTGCCATGTGAATCCTTACTTTCTCTGTACAGTAAAATGGGTATGGGAGGAGGACCACTTAGTCTTCCCAAGCTATGAAGGTATGGATTCACCTATAATCACTGTAGAGCACACTTGCTGGAAAAACTGAAGGAAAAATACCCACCTATTTTAACCCCATATTGCTTTGGTGGCTGAGCAGCAACTCCTGCTCCCAAAGTACAGGTGTCAGAGAGATATAGTATCTCTGCCTCTGCTCTTCCAATTGGAGAAGTGAGGTTTTATCACACAATGGCAGAGTACCCCAGGTATGCCTAAAACTTTCCATATTGATGAATTACTTTCTTCCTATTGTATTTTTGTGGTAACAGACAAGTGTTTATCTTCACTTCCAGAAAGACATCAATTTACTTATTCAGCAGTGGTCATTTAAGTTGGCTAAACTAGACAAAAATGGCAGTTCTTAGGTAAAGAAAATCAAGAAATAAAAAATAAAAGATCTTCCTTGGAGGAAATAAGAGCAGGCACACTGTCATTTATTAATGGCCATTTTTAAGGTTTGGGGGTTTGGTTTGTTTGGTTTGTTGGTTTTGGTAAATAAACATTTTTATTTAGAAAGCTAATTGGTCTTATAGGAATTTTCTCAGATTAGAACCTACAACTCACTGACTGAATTTACCAACAACTAAATTCAGCTCTCTTTCTTTGCAATATACAAAAAAATGCAGAATAGAGAAAGGAGTTTTAGATATTAAGAAGGTACCAAAGGGCAACTCCTTTAGCACTCGTCTATTGAAAAGTACTGTGTTTAATCAGCTGAAGATATATTGTAATAATTCTCTTGCTGTGGTAGGACACTAAAACTGCTTTAAAAAAGCGTAATCACAGTGAATACATATCACACAAGAAGCTTTTCATTGACAGCAATTTCATGTTTTATGAAGCTAGTTACTAAGCTTCAAAGAAGCTAGTCTTCATTTAAACAGTTCCTTAAATTAACTCACTTCTCTCAGTTTAGAATATAGGTAAAAAAACATATTTTAAAAGGGAAAAACTGTTGGTCATGAAGCTATGGAACTGATACTTTGTAAAGGAGACCAGCAAAGAAAAAAGAAAACACACACGGAGAACTGGGGTCCCCGGAAGATGGAAAAAATACATTTTCAAAGTTGTTATTTCTGCCTCCTCATCACATACCTAGTTTTTTGAAAGTCTACCAGCAGACTACCTAATAACTGGAGAATGAATAAAACAGAGATATATTCCCACAGAGACAGCTGAAAATATGAGAGAAATCTTTACAGTATTTAAAACTGTCTGTTCAGGTATTACAACAGTTAACATCATTAGTACATCTTGGCACAGTTTCTTTCCCCCTAGGTCAATATATTAAAAAAGAATAAGCATCACTTTGGCTCCTGGGAGGTAGACAAGTGGCAACCAGACATCTGTCCTGTCCCCACAGAGCGAGGCAGATTTCTAATCTCTTTATTAATTCCTGTGAACTAGTGCAGCTCTTGGCCCAATATGCAGAAATCAGGTGAACCCAGCATATGTGCTAAGGTGTTGGAGCTGATGGTTAATATGCTGATGCAATACTGTGTTGAAAAATGAGTGGACCTAACATCTTGCAAACAATGCCTCCACCGGAGGTTTAGCTGGCATAGCTTTCTGAAACAGTATCATGCATAAAATTCAAGCCACAGTTGTTAAAACAATTTCAGGAACACTACCTAAAGTTTTTGTGTTGTCTTCAAGTGCTTTTAAGGCTATCCTAAAAGTGTTTAAAATAAACAAAGCACTCACAGAGTGGGAGGTAAAGTCTACCTTTTCAGCAATGTAACCTTCTTCCAGTGGCCTCACAGTCTGGGAAAAATTCCTCTGAGTTACAGGAGTTTATTTTGGGTAATATTCATTTCAGCTGAGTCACATGCAGCTGTTTCCACCATACCTCAGTCTGAAACTGCAGCTACTGCAGAACAGACAGCAAATAGAGTCCAATGTTCATTTTACCACTCATCTTAAAAAAAAAAAAAAGACACCAACCTGGTGCAATTTGTTTTGGTATCTTGACATATCTGAAGAATTTCTTATGATTCATGTTCTTGAATAGTTTGATTTCTTGTATCACTTGTGAACTGCAACAGAGCAGGAATTAAGATCTGACTACTAAATGTAATTTCTATAGACTATCAAAATCTCATAAAAAATCAGGAGCTATGAAAATACAGTTATAGTGAGAGTTCAGATTTGAATAAGTTTTACTGAAGAGTTCACCCCTTTCAGAAGTTTTAAATCATCCAACGCTAGCAGTTGCTAAGGTAATAGAAATATATATATATATATAAAAATACATATCCTATATAAATTTATCACTAACTTCTCCTTTAACTTCAACATTTGGTTTGCTAATTAAACATCATCAGCTGTACTTCACTGTCCTTTATAAACACTTTGCATTTTTTTCTGGAGAGCTGTATAGAGGTGTAGCTCTGAACTGTGGTAGAGCAACACCAGAGTGCAGAACATTTTACCATGTTTGTAGTTCCCAATTGGAGTTTGATGGAAAAGTGATTGCAGTAAGGTTAATCCTGTCTGAATAATTGGTGGAGATGTAGCAATTATCCTACAACAAAACTGTGATTTGTGTGTTGCAGTATCACAGTGGTATTTATCAGAGTATCAGTACAGTTCTTGCTGGAAACTACTGGCCATTGAGGATAAAATTCATGAATTCAAAATATTTAACTCAGAAAAAGCAAAAGAAAGAAATGAGTATTCTGTGTTTAATGAAAGTAATACACAACAGCATAACTCAGTCTAAAATAGCTGTTCAGACTGTGAACCACATTTGTCTAACCACTGAGCGCTACTTACCTCTCAGGATTAACCTACATTTTATATTAAAACTCATTAGTTTAAGAAACAGATTGTACCACTAGGCAGCAAATTAGATGTAAGAACACTAAGACAATTAAACTGCAGTAGATTTTACTCTAGACTGTGCTTTTAACTGTACACTAATGGCCCCTCTCTATTTCTTTAATGCTTGGTTGAGAAATCAGTTATAGACCAGTTTTACTTGGAAACCAAGGGATGGTCATAACAAGACTAAAGACACAATTCTGTGGGACTAATAAACAACCTTTTCCTCACACTTAAGGCTACTCAAATTTCTGATGAAATCATATAGTATATTAGAATAAGCTAGCACATCTACACTAGATGTGCTATTTAATTTGATATTAAGGATTTGTGTTACGCTACAGGTCCTTGAGTCTGCTCTAATGACAATTACAGTTGAAACACATTATAAGCATGTCCTTTGTGCTCTTTTCAATTGTAAGTACACTGGAAATAATGACAATGGAACATATGGTCCCTTTTAAAGCAACAATAAGAAATACCAGGAGTAGCAGACACCAACAGCAGGGTAGGGACAGCTTTTTCATCATCCTGTTTTATACAACAACAGCTGCCATATCACACAGGACTTTATTATATGGCTAGTGGGTATTTGCTGGTGCAGAGTGAGAAACAGCATGTGTCATGGAACTACATCATCTAGCAGCTTCTAGCTCAAACACCTCTGTCCATTTGTGCTAATTGACTACATCTATTTGTGGTAATTGCTTTCATATTCAGCAATTAATTTTCAAAAAGGAAGGCTTTGCAGCAGTCATTACAATCAGTGAACACTGTCACATGGCATAAACGAGGTGAGGATAAGAAGCGTTTACAACTGGATTGATATTCTGACCCACCAACAGCACCTTTGTGTCTGCCACAGGCAGTGAATCTTTAATTAAGTGCCTAAATAAAGTTGTCTGATTTTCAAAACACTTAAACTTCTCCAAACTTTTGAAAACTAGGCTTTGGATTTTTGTTCACACAAAACATCAAATCACTGTTTGGTCATTTATTAAGATAAAGCACATCAAAATCTATGAGATCATTTTATTTCTTCTCTCATCATCCCTACTTCTGTAGGTAAAGCCTCAGCCTGTCCTTTCCTGGAAGGCAGCATTTCATTTGCTAAAGATAAAGATATATTTAGCATTAAAACAAATGAGGATATTAGTACGGGGGGGCAGGGAGGCTGTACTTAAATAATCTTTAATACTTCAAAATGAAACTTCAAAATTGCCTCTTGATCATTACTTTGTCCATTTCAGGAAAAAACTGAGACTTTTATGACCGATGTGTTCCCCTTCTAATGAACTTCTGTTATTGCATTGTAGAAAAAAGAGCTACGATTCTGACGTTTTAAAAATTGTCAGATTTCCACTAATAGTTTCACTCACAGAAGTTGTAAAAAGCCTAGAACACTAGTAGCAGCAAGTTTGCACTTTTCTCCACCACTTCTGTCTGTCTGAATTCTTTTTGGGGAATAAAAATTTACCTCTAAGACTTAAATGGGCCTCAATGAGAAGATATTTATTTTAGTTACAGAACCATAAACTGGTGCCCACAATTCTGCTGCTTCTCTTGTCACTTGCAATAGGAAAATCCATCTCACTGATTCTGAATGTTTCAAAATCAGACCATTGAAGTCCCATGTCTGGAGCCCCTCTACACTGATGCTGATAGAATTAAGAGTGTATTCAGATAGTTGCTAAGAAATGGACACATTACACACCAGATAGGTGGTTGATCTGTACAGAGAAACAACAGTGTCAAAATCCCAAGGATAAGTTATGTTCGAAGTATAGCCAAAAGCAGAAGACATTAACAGGCAGACTGCTGCTTTATTCCAAAAGAACTCCAAGTTTACAGAAACCAGTTAGAGACCAGTTAAGATGAGCACTGCAAGAACATTAACACAGACAAAGCAAGAAAAAAATGTTCAGTAACTTCACAGCTAGGTTTAAATTAGGCTTTTTTCTTTACTATGCATTAAACTTTCTTTGTGCTATGCATTAAACAGTACAACAATACTGCTATTGGAGACTTCAGAAATAGCTAGGAGATATTTTAGAAATAAATATTTTTAGCTATGTGTCTTTATTCCTACTTATTCCTGGTTTAACATACCATCATTTTGTTTAACTAGGTACCAAAAAAATTGTTGCCTTAGACTGAAAAATGTCTTCCACTGTTCAAAAGATATAATCTAAATTCATATTAAATTTGTGGTGATTTCCAAATATGATGTGCACATTTTCTTCAAAACATGTTCAGGAGAACATGGATTTACGGCTTGGTAGGAAGCATTGCTCCCAAAGCAAGTCTACAAAATAAATATTTTCTTAATACAATCTTTGATCCAGATAGGGAAGATCATAATCTAGATGTTCCCTTACTGTACATATAGATTATTTTTAAGCACAGACATCCTTTCACATTGTACCAAAAATAAAGATCAAGGTAACTTGAAAATATTCAAGAGATAGGAGGCAGGAGAAGGAGGTAGTGGTAACACAGGTACCATATTTCTCAGTTATCTCTAACGAAAAAAAAAAGCAAACCAAACCAAAAAAAAAGAGCTACCTGGTGCTGTCAGCTTTGGCATAAATTCATTGCTCTTAAATTTATTTTTTTATCACACTTTGGCATACCTCTTGATGATAAGATCTAGGAAAGTACCTTATTTTGGTACTCCTGTTTAGCTGGGAAAGAATGCAAGGGATATTATTTCATATCCAACTATTTTAGTTTGAGGATATGTGTCTCAAATCCTACTAGTCCACTACACATTGAAAGGCAAATTCATACAGAACAGTCCCTAAAATAATGTCAAAAATCATGGCTGGAAAAATCTAGGTATGATATTACATAAGACAATTCTTTGCAAAACATTTTAAAGTCAGGCTAATTTCCTAGCCAGAAAAGGTAACCCAGACTTCATCAGTTTCTTTTTCTCAACTGTAAAGAATTCTCTGATGAACTTAAGAATTAGATAGCTCACTTTCAGATTAAAGTTAAATGAAATTAATGTCATCCTGAAATTGTTGTCTATCTTCTCACCTTAAGAAAATAATTATCAAGAAATTTATTTATGTACGCTGCCTAATCACACATCAAAACTGACAATGCAACATCTGACTATAGCTATGAAGCTTTGCACTTGTATGAAATGTATTTTATTTTGTGTGCCTCTGTTTAAAATTGAGTTTTCAGAAGAGCCAGAAGATAGAAAATTACTAAGAAACACACAACTTCCACTTTTCATAGTACTCCAGGGAGAAAGTAGTTCATATCAAAATTAATTTCACCATACATACAACAAACTGAAGCATCTTCACATTATAGGATCACTACTAATTAGTCATGTGATTAGACTGAGTAAGAAGTTCTAAATCTCTCTCTTCCAGAGCCTCCAAAAGTAAGGATTCATGAGTTCCTCCCTGAATTTTTCAACAGTCTGTGTTTGTTTAACTAAATTATGTAATTACATTTAGATACAGTATGTATTCTATTTCCCAATAATTTATTATATTATTTTCAATTTATTATATTATTTTCAAAATAATTATGTCATAAAGTTGATTGTGTCTCAAATGTTGAGCAAACATCGCCTAGGAACATATATATGAAAGAAATCTTATTGTGGACTAACTATTCAACTACTTGTTTCTATGCTTACACAGCCACCAGTGATTGAATTACGACAGCTCAGCAAGTTACCTCATGCTTACAGCTCCCCAGTCAGCATTAGAATTAAAATAAACCACAAAAGACGACTCTGACTACTCAAGCAAAATACAGTATTTGGTGAAGTCCACAGCAAAGGTTGTACTGCTTTTAAGAATATCTATCTGGATTGGACCCTTTAATATCATCTAACCAAAAATTAATGTAGACCAAACCCCTCAAATTAAATTAAATACTTAAAAATAAATGAATTTGCAGGCTATCATAGATCTGAAGTAGTGGAAAGAAATAACTGGGATAAAAGTGTGCTACGAACAAAATCTTTAAGTTTAAGTACATCAAATCCTCCTAACAATAAAATATGCTTGGATCAATAGTCCTAGACATCAGCTTGTAATAGATGTTAGAGGAAGGTATTGAATGAGTAAGAAAACACACAAATCAAACCCTTGTAAGGTCCTTCAGTGACAATGTTCTGAACATGTAGTTAGTAGTTTCAATACATATGTGATCATTATAGTCTCATTTTTATCACCAGTCTGAAGAGGGAGATATAATCTTTTTCCATGTATCTCCAAAACTATGAAAGCTGTCCATCTGCCTATAAAATATCTTAGTATTGATAACAGACAAAAAAAAGTTAAGCAATTTGTGCTTTGCATTACTGCATATCATGACTTGAATCCTTAAAAATGATCATTCATGTGAATGATTTAATTTTTTCATTTCATATGATGTCATTAAGATCCATTAATTCAATCCAGCATGCATTAAAGTCCACGGAAGAGCTGTCATTAGGACCAATGAGCTTTAATTCTTGTAGTAACTCATTGGACAATGGCTGGGAGAGGTTTTCTGAACCTTTAAGCATCTTTATGAAAGCAGGTTTTCAGACTGCTGTGAATTTCTTCCAAAGAAGAAATGTCTTTAAATATAGTTTAATATAAACTATGCAGACTAATTTCTCACTCCACTGGCCTCATCGTAAAGATGTGACATTTGCTGGAGAAGAACAAAGGAGTGTGTAGATCTGAATCAGAAACTTTCTTGTTATTTGTGTGAGATGGTACTCTTGCATCTGGTGTCGTATATTTCACTAAAATGTTTAGAGACAAAGACAAAGGAACTGTCTTACCCGATATACCTTTCTTAACTTTTCCATGGAGGTTTTCTTCTGAATGTATTGCAGGCTTATGTAGGTTATCTGTAATATTAAGACAGGAGAGAGAACCTAGTAAACACAATACTTGCATAGTCAAAGATCAGCTGGCCATCCCCAAACCTCTGTCTGTCTTACCACAGGGAGTACCTTTATAGGATGTATGTCTACACTATGCAGGCGATATACATAACCCATAAGCAACAGATCATTAGCTCCTTTACTTTTGGTGAACAGCTGGATCATTGCAACGATGTTACACAATGAGAAAGGAAAGGAAATTAGGTTATTTCTATAGAGTAGGTTGTGGGAAAGTTAGGGAAAATCCAACAGACACAAGAGACATTGCGCTATACAGATCTAACACCACATGTGTCTTTATTGAGGCCATTCACATAGGGATTTAATAAGTTTTTATTCAACACACAGGCTGTATGTTGTGAAGTTCAAGGCCTATAGAGACATTTAAATCACTCCTTTTTCAGTTCTTGTGAAGAAACCTGAAATCCATGGAGTGAGACAGAACAATTTTTTTTTTTTTTTCCCTGTGTGTTAAAAAGCCCAAAATATTCAGACATAAAAAGCTGAAATGTACTTTAAGAAAGGAAAAGTGTAGAGGACTGTTACCTGCATTTTGAACCTATGTGACTTGAACTGGGTTTGTAAGGCTTTCCAAATAATTATCTTACCACCCTTCTAACTCAGCAGCAACTTTTTAATTACGTTCTTTTGAAAAAAAATACCCCTGACAATAACACATATTCATCACAAGACTTTGCTCTTCCCTCAACTCTGCAAATATGTCCAATTATTTCACTTAATTACCTGATGCAGGATCAGATCTTCAATCCTTATCAGCAGTGTGTTCTCTCCTCCTGTAAAGGTCAAGATTAATTGAGACAGATGTTTGAAGAATGATCCTCTGCAACAATTTTTAGCCCATCTGGCAGGCATTTACCAGAAACATTTTTAATCTTTTAATTATTCCTTTCTTAATTATGAAAACTAAAATAAATTTGATAACTGAAAGTTATATTTAAAAAAAGAGCTAAGTAAAAACTAACCTTTAAAAACTTCCCTTTAAACAAGAGCCAGTTGTTCACTGGAACAAACCTACTTCAAAATTGCTTTCTTTTCACACTCATATTTTACAGAAGATCCACATTTGGAGACCTGTACAATGAAGACTGACATTTGCAATAGTAATGATGAAGTACTACATGTAAGCAACAAATTCTAGAATAATAAGACACCTATCTGAGGAATAAATAAGAAAAATAAGAACTGGACCCTGCAGAGCCCTTTATTGTTCAAAATGTATAAAGTACTTTTCTAAAGAAGAAAGTAGCTGAAAATGTTCAAATATAGTCTCAGAAGCATTTTTAATCTCCCTTGTGATTTAATGCTGTTGCTTTTGTTGCACCAGGAGTGCAGAAAAGTGACTTTTCTCTTGTTAGACTTGTCTCTGCCAAAATAGCAATGAAGACAGCAGCAGAGTCCTGAGAACAGGGACACTGCAGCTCTTACCACATGAGGATGATAGTTTTCATGACAGTGGATGTGAAGTGTGGTTATCTTTCTGTCGTTTTTTTGCTTAACTTTCAAGTTTTTCCCATACTGATTTGAAAAAGCTTCTCATGATCTAACAGGTCCATAGCAGACTTCAAAGGCTTCTTCTGGGATAGTCCATAGCATCTGCAGATGCCCCATCAGAAGTAAGTGAAACAGTTTAGTTTGACCAAAGAGGCACGTTGATTTGGAAAGCGAGATATAAAGAAACTGAGGTGGTTTCATTTCAAGTTCCTAAATTATTATGGAGCTACAGTGCTTTCCACAAGTTCTCCCTTTAATATGCTCCACAAAAATGTCTTGGAATAATTTAACTCCTGTGATAGCTATCTGTTCCCAGTTAACTCATTTGTTTTTATTAGAGACTCCCAGCTAGTGATGTTTTCTCATGCTTGAGAAATTGTGAGGAAGGGGGACCAGGAATTTCATAGCTTCAGGGTGGGATTTGTTGAATGCAGTTTACACATTGCTTTGTGTTCTGTATTCACAATCAAAATCCAATGAAGTTCTGAATGTTGAACTTATGTTTGGATGCAACAAGAAACTGCAAGTTCAGTAATGTGTGTGAAGACCATGCTGTTGGCTTAGGGCCATGTGGTTTCACGTCTGTGAATTTTATTTGTTTGCCAACTTTGTTTAAAAGAACACTGGTCTTGCTTGCTTATTAAATGGCTATCTTACCACAGGTAAAAATTCTTAGTATAATCAAAAGAAAGAATAAAATATACTCCTTAAGAGGAGAGCAACACCTGATGGTATATGCCTGTAATAACATAGGAACGTTAAACTTGGGCTCTTGACTTTCAGGACTTGGGTTTGAACTGAACCTGTTCTTAAAATTACAACTGTCCTCCTTTGCACAGCTTTTGCTGAACTCTTTCAAACTGCCTCTAAGAGAAGAAAGATGATTTATAGTGCTTTGTTTGGTGCCAAGGAGTCTCCAGAAACATTAACCATTTGCATTGGAAACACTTGAAAAACCAGCCAATATATCAGAGCAATTTGCTTTGCTGTTTTGGTGGTGGACCCAGACCAAACTTCCAACCCATCTTGACATGGGACCAGAAATCTGCACTACCTCCTTAGTGATTCTGGGATCCTTTTCACCTTAGGCCATGCCAATTAAAACCTACAATGCTATGACAGAGAGTAAGAATAGATCTTTTACTTTAGATGTTGATCATACATTGCCTGTGCTTCTTGATTTAAAGAACACAACGGGGCGGCAGTGAACCAAACCATCTAGCCAAGTAATTTTTTTAAATTGGCAATCAATTATAACACTGAACTGCAGGACCACCACGGATTAAATTCTAATGAGAGTGAAGTAGGTAGTCACTTGAGAAGTCATGCTTTCAGAAAAGACAATATATGTAATGTAAGGAACAGAAGTGACATGACTGGTTGAATATAATGCAAAAATGTAACTCGAATATAAACAATACATAGGCTCTTAATTCTTTAGCTATACTTTTTTTTATAGAGTGTGGTAGTATATCACCTGGATAGAGCCTATATGAATGTAGGAGTTACTATCAGTAATGAAGTTTATTTCCTAACTAATAGAAATCTTCCAGTCTGTGCTGCTTGACCTCATTCCCAGCTCACTGCTTGGGTTTCTCTTGGCACCTTAGAAAAGGTAAACATGGAACAAACCATTGTGTACTGATTTCTCTAGCAGTGCACACCAATTTGTTAACAACAAGACCTAATGAACAATTTGGAGAAATTAGAACATAGTAATGCGAGTGACTTAGATAATGTGGGAAACTTGTGATGCAAGAGATGGAGGCAACAGAATGGCACTGAAATTATTTAAACCACAGCAATAAATCAGTTGAGTTTGGAGCAATCTTAGTGAGTCTAAAAGAAACCTCAGTAAAAGAATAATGAATGTATTCAGTTCTCAGTTGGATTCTCAGTCTCATTTGTGATTCTGATGTTCACTGTAGCACCAACTACAGTGAAATTCATATTGTAATGTCAGGGTCCTCAGGTTGTGAGTTGTTACGGATATTGATGTCCAATGAGTGACTGAAGGCTCTTAACTTCATTTTTGCCTCATTAGTCACCCCAGAATAACCACTCCTAGTAGCAACATAGGCATTAGTCTGTTCTCTCATTCCAAGAACGCTTGTGAAAGGGAAGGGAATACAAACCCTTGAAGATGTTAGCATATCTAATATGGATGTTTCACAGGAAAAATAAAAACAAAAAGAGAAGAACCAACTGTGTTCATTTGGTCCTTGCCATATCTCATAACACATTACAATGGAATAGATTGTGTGCTCTGTATTTCACAAAGTATATTCAGTGAGTGAAAACTAGTACCCTTCATATGGCCAAACATGTGCAAATAAGCACAGGAAAACAAAGGCGCCTCTCAGGGTCCTGAATGATGACTTTGATGTGTTTTGAATTTTGAAAGAAGTGTTTGTCCAGAGAAAGATGAAGGCTGGACAGACGTAATGCAGCTGTGAATTTCCAGGAAGGTTTGGTGCATTGCAGTTGAAGGCTGGAGAGGAGAACAAGGTGGTGCCACAGAGATCAAGATTAAAGGTCTTAGATCTGTTTAGTTTGGCTGGGATTCATTGCCAACATGAATGAATACTGCTGTTTATTTTAACAGTTCTAGCTATGCTCTGTTTATGGCTGTAACATTTCACTAACATTATTTCCTCCCTTCCCTTCAACTCTCCTTCCCATCCTCTTCTTTTAGTTCAGTTGTCTTTAACAGCTTATAGAGTATTTTCTCCATTTATCTTCATTTCGCAACTATTACATTTGCGATTTTCTGTCACAGCAGAATCTCTAAGTCAATAAAGTGATCTCACGTATGAGGTCAAATTATAGCAGCCAGTGTAAAATGTGTTCAAGTCAGGGGTTAGTGAATGAAACTCTTTCTCAGCTCATAAGTATAATAATATGACAAGGGTTTTTTTCAGAGTTTAGTATGATAAAACTTAAAAGTCACTTGGGAAAGAAATTCAGTACAGGTAGAAATATCCTCCTGGTTGTTTCCTCACTCTGGAATAGAAAGTTCAGCACTGGAGTCAATTTGCACACTATTATGTGTTGGCAATGTCATGAAAATCAATGCAATTCTATCTATAACTATAAAAAGTGAATTGGGTTACCAAGAAGCCAACCACTTTTAAATTATGGATTAGTGCTCACACCTTCAAGTTTTATACCTGAAACATGATAGATAGAGATTGACAGTAGCTATGGCAACAGCTAATTTTGGTGACCAGTCATACAAACCAAACAACAAATGAACAGAGAATCATCAAATATGCAGTGAAAGCCAATAATTAACAAAACTCATGGATCAGAACACATCCACAGAAGCTTTTCATTGCATACCTGTGTACATTATTTTAAAGACATTTTAGCCAGGAGAAGTTTAGTAAGAAAAGACTAGTAATACATTTTCATATCAAATATTACTTTTTTCTATGCAGGTGAATTTTGGAAAACAATTGTCTTTTTGTGTTCAAATGTCCCAATACTAGGGACTTACTTTACCTACGCCTAAATAACTTCTTGCACAAGGTTATAACCTGGGGGTAGGTGATGTCTTTAGTAACAGTATATAGTAGGTTTGTTACATAGAAACTGAACAAAGTAAATTATAGTTAGCTCAATTTATGTAGTGTATTTATGTGTGCTGAAAGATTTTAAAAGACATGAAAACCAAGAAAATTATTTCATTTTTAATTCATTATTAGTTTCATTTTTCCCCTGCCTGTAATGACATAGTTTCCTGTATAAATTATTGGATTTACCTATCACTGGAAAATTATTCTTAATTTGCATGGTGCTATTCTTAATTTAAATGAAGGTACAATAATAATGGTGCTAACAGTATGATACATCACTGGCATTAATTTTATGTACCTAGTGGTAGCAATATAATGCCAAAGAACTGATAGACATATGGCTTAAGCATTTTGATCACCATAGTCATTAAATGGTGGTAATAATAGACAAGACCTTTGTCTTTTCTTGCTGCTACTATGCTGCTGCTCTCAATGCACATGGCTCAGCTCTTACCATTTGTCTTCACGTTCTCATCTCAGAACTTTCCAGTTCTGGGGCATACCAAGTTATAAAAGAACATGTGTCCCTCCAGTAGAGCCTATTGCAAAGGGGAATTATTACTAATATTAACAAAATTCATTTGTAAATAAGCTTGTGGCATTACGTAAGAGTACTGTATAGGACATAGGTTTGCATGATGTGTTCTAACACAGCTTTGATCACAACTTCCATCTGTCAATGCTCACTAAGTACTAAGGAGTTATCATTATAGTGTTTAAAGTAACTGGTTTGGATTTTACTAATATCAAAATACTTATGATAATTGTATTTTTTCCCCTGAATTCATTAGTGTGTAGTTCCTTGTCCTGCCTGTCTGAGAAGGCCAGGTTCTCTAGTGATTTAATTGAGTGGAATGGAGAATGCCTAATCTCACCCCTAATTCCCATCTGAATCTTACCTGATTTGTGCTTCCCCTCAGAACAGAAGTCAGATCAGAGAAGGGACAGGGCTTGTTTAGAGAGGTGTATACCACCCACCCTCATTGGCCCTTTCAGAATTGTTCTTTTCCAGTAAAACTAGAGATTTTTACCTGTAATATTCATCAGAGCCAAAATTTCAAGAACAGCAGGTCCTGCCTCAGAACACTGTTTCGAGCACTTTATTAACCCAATTTCTACAGATCTGTGACTGACTCAGAGACTTCAGAGAGCCTCCTCTCCTCCCTGTGTGCAGCTCTGGCAGGGAATCAAATTTTCCTAAACTGCTTCTGAATTATTATTATAAACTTTTTCACTTAGTGACTACAATCATTGTAATACTGGGTCATCATCTGCTGCAATTAATTATTCAAACTGAATTTGCGCATCTGTACTGGGTTATATAGCTTGGCTTCAGGCAGGTTGGTAGAGAACAGCTGTAGATGGAAAATACATTTGCTCTAAACAGGTTCTTTTAAATTGGAATTGAAGAGCCTCTTGCTGCATGACAGGATGAGAGTCTTTCAGTTAAGGAAAGATAGCAGAATTCAGTGCTATTTTTTTCCATGTATAATGCATGACATGTCAGTATATACTTCGTGGGTTTTACTGCAGTTTTCTTTTTCAGGATTGTCATCCATAAGACTCAGAATGAAGCCTGGGGGAGACACAAAGTTTCTTCAGTTAAAGAATCTGATTAGAAAATGAATTTCCTAAAGGTGACTATTAAATTAACTCAGCCTGGATGACCTTTGGACAATGCTGGAAAACTGTTTTTTTTCCTGATAAACTTATGCACCATAAACAGAACCGTGTTCATAAGATGAAGGAATTCCTTCTGGTGGAACTTTAACTTGAGAGAAAGATAAGGTAATATTTTCCATCATGTCCTCTGACTTCATCACTGTTAACCTGCTTTACATAGATTGTACTTGGACACAGTGGTGAGAAGTCTTTACTAAATAGCTGGAGGAGAAAGAAATAGGTAGGAGGAGGACACATAGGAGGTTGCCAACTGGACCAGAGTACAAAAGAACAAGAAAAAGCAAGACGAAAACACCCAAGAAGTAGTGATTTGAGTTAAATCCTCCATGAAGTCAAAAGCTCTTACAATTTACAAATAATTGCAAGAATCACCTTTAAAACATAATCCTGAGACCAACTCTCTTCTGAGTAGCAAAGACATGTGATTGAGTGGGTTCCAGAAAGTTATGTGCATGTATTTCACATTAATTGAAGGATAAGATATCTTTTATAGAGATTATTTTGTTAGAGACCTCAATTTAAGTAGATTTTTATATGTTTATTATATTTTTATTATATTTGATTTATTATTTTTTAATTTGGGGAAGTTTGTTTTCTTATTTTATAAATTTAAAAAAGGTGACATCCTGCTGACAGAGAGGTCTTTATATCATTAATTGTTCCTTCCAAATAAAGCAAAATGGTTTTAAAAACATATTTTCATTTCACTGTTTAACATTGGACTAGACATTCATGACTGACTGTTGTAACATGTGGTTGGTGTCCTTTGCTGATGAGCAGCTGATTGTTGGGGACATTACATTCTTGTAGACTTTTCAGCCTCCTGCCCCATAAACTAGCTGCTCTACCCAGCTGATTAGTTGAACCATTACTCCTGTTAAGTGCTGCTGCTATTTTACCATTTCTGAATGAGACATGTTCTCTGTTCTCATGTTTGCAGTGTTTTTGCTCATGTGCTAACTTTTTGAAGAGGAATTGGTCTGTGATTTGAAATATTTGATGTTTCCTAAGTAACTGGATGACTTTTGAGACTCAAGCTGTGCATAGCTTACAGTTTTCACAAAAGCAGATGTTTTCTGAGATTACACTACAGGCTGAAGTGTTGACATGTTTTCAGGAAGTTGGTGAGAAGGTAACTGTGGCTAGGGAGGAAGAAAAAGCAGTAAAACTGCTCCTGTAGTATTGCTCTTAGTTTGGTTTAGATTGTTGACAGGTCTAAAGTGCAAAGACTTCTTGAATTCTCTTAAATACAGGCTTTCTCTGCACTTAAAATTTAGTAGAGGAAAAACATAACAGACATGTACTTCATGTCACCCTTCACTCTGGCTTCACTACAACAAAATAGGGCCAGGGGAAGTTTTTGTGAGTTTTGTTGAGGGTTGTTTTGTTTTCTTCTGTAAGCCTTTATGGTTACTTTTATTTCAAAACTGTTAGTGGTGTTTGACACTTCTTGCAGCTGAACAAGTCAAAAATAAGTTTCCCTCTCCACTGCACTGTAGTCATTTCTTCCATGTCAGAAAGGTCCTTGAAGAACTGTCTTCTCTTTGCCAAGGACAACTGGAAATCAACACAACCATGTTGTGTGTAATGCACAGACAGGAAGAAAATCAGACTACCCTCATCTTCAAGTTTAAAGGGAAGCAAGTTCTTATTTACTGACAGGTGTGGCTGGAAGGGTAGAATTAGTGAATTATCACTTCTTTCAGGCCTTATCTTTCTGCCTGCACTCCATCAAACTTCTGCTGAACTGAACAAAAGTCATGCCACTGTACTAGCCCTTTTAAGTCTGCAAATTTTATGCCAAATAGAGACTGTGCAGGCTTTGGTATGAACTGTGCTGGCTTCCCCCAAATGTGAGCACAATGTGTAACAATTATGATCTTACACTTCCAAGCACTTGCAAAAATGGCTAAAGTCAACTTTTTTTGTTATTCTGCTTTAGAGAAATTAAATTCTAAAACTTTGGTGCTAAGGTAAAATGTGCAGGTTTTCCAGTAAAGTTTTTGTTTTCTCTGTTATGCTATTTATCTTTCCCAATGCCTATGTTGAGTCTGGAGACCCATCTTCACAGAGGTAGCTGAAGGATCAGGGCTTGTGTTGCAGGAAAGCCGGAGGTTACAAAATCATTGCAATACTTTCACTCACCTATTCAACAATTAAGTATTGATGTCAAATACATCAACATAAGTGAACAAGAGGGGAATTCAGCTGGTCAGATAAGACATCTCTACTACATTTATATCAAGGCATATGGCAATCTTAACCCACATGATCACATCTTCTGTTCAAATCAGCATCAAAATTTAGTATCCATACATGTTTTCAATAAACAGAAGTCACTTTATGCAAGGTAATCAGGTATTAATTCAGTATTTTGACAGAATTACTGTAATTTGTGCAAATGTTATTATGATATGTGCATAAGATACTAATCCTGAGAAAACTACCAGAGGAGCACTTCGAAAGGTAGCAAAGCAACATAAAATCAACACAGAAAATTGTCATATGTCATCTCAGGAGCCGGTCAATGTTCTGTCATTAACACCACAAAAAATTAGACTGCTTAAAACTTCAATGCTTCACTTTAATTAGCTTAATAATTTGATAGGGTTATACAATTTTAAATTCATTCAGGTGCCATTTAGACTGGAGGGAAAAAAATAAGGTTTTATTTTTAATTAGAAATTTATGAACTGACTATAAACATGACACTTAAAGTAAGCATTTAGGGAAATGCTTTTCCAATGGAGTTTGATCCAAAACTGGTCACAATTGATGGGCCTCTCACCAACACCTTGGAAAGAAGGCAAGTTATAGCCTGTGCCTTAAAAAAATGCCTTCTGGCAGAAAGTGCTGGGACAGTCTGAGAGATGGAAGATTTTCCCACTGTTTGTCAGGCACACCAAAAACTGGGAGTAGTGAAATGTTTAGGACCTGATGCCCATCTTTACTCCTCACAGACCACCAGCTCATCAGAGCAGCAGTGCGCTTGGGTCATACCTTGTAAAGCAGTAAGCATAATGAAGACTGGCAGGAAGATACAGTGGAAATGATGCTGAAATAGAAAAGCACATTATAAGAGAAAAAATAATTGAAATGGGCAGTAGGCATGACAAAAAATCCTGACATATCTAGGTGCCTGCTGGCAGAAAGGAAAGATATTGTAAGGTTATTCTCTGAGAGCAGAGGCAGTGAAGACATTATTGTCAATCAGTTCATATAAATGGTTTCCTTCTAGCAAGCAGCTACATTATAAATATTCCTGGGGTTATAAAGTTGTTGAAAGAAACAAAACCAAAATGATGTAGTTATGTGCTCTTCACAATGAGTACCCAAATTATTCAAAACAAGGAAAACAAAAATGACACAAAATGTCTGAGCAGAGATTAAGGACTTTAAATTTATTTACTGTAGAAACAGAGCACATCCATGTGAGATACATGATCACGGGGTATAAATACTTTCAAGTTAATAATGAAAAAGGTAATTATTTACCATCTCTGTTAACAGACAAGCCTTGCAGATTGCAATGAAGAAAAGGCCTAATGTTAAAGATTTATTATTAGTTTGAGAATCATGATTCTGTCTGAAAACTTAGCCATTACTATTGACAGTGCTCTCCCCTTCTGAAATGATATTTATTGTAGCCCGTAGCCCAGGAAATATAGTATTGCTATCACTAGTAACAGTCCACAGGCTTTTTACTGCACCTCCAAGGCCGCAGGACTGAGGCATGTCACGTTTGCTTTCTTCATTTTGTCTTGACCTGCCTGGAGCTCTGTTTTAAGTTGGTTTATCTATAATAGCAATTTTTCTAATGACCAGGTGGCTATGGCCAATTTGTCTTACTTTTGCTTATCTTTGTATAGCATAACTACAGTTTCTATGTAAGGTGGCAGTAAGAGGTAGTTATTTTGTGAAGAACGAAATATTTTTACTCTAATGCAGTGTAGAAATTTATGACTGTGTGGTGTGGTACAGAGAAGCACAGGCACTGTAGGAGGGCAGCAGAGATGGAGGATGCGGCGTAGAGAAATCATGGAGTGGTATAAGTCAAGGCAGAGGCTAGCATTGGAGACCCCATGGCTACAAATAGCTCATCTACGATCAATTAAAGAAATGCATCCCAGGAGCTGGACGAAACTGTTTCTGGGTTGAGAAAGAGAACAAGCTATGGCATTTAACATAGGTAAAATTTACCATATGCAATGCATTTGGATGTAACATGGGCTAGCAGACCAATGAAGAAAGAGTAGTGTGTAAAAGCATATTAGAAAACATGCAAAATAGCTCCCCCAAGGTCAATCAAAAAATTAGAAAGGTGAGGAGGAAAAATAAAGCTCATCATATTGAAACAGTATTATTATTTTTTGTAACTGAGATTTTTACATCATAATATTCTTTGGTTTATTTTCCTTTATTTTTTCTGAAATAATTTAATCTAGGCTAATGATAATCTTTTAGATTTATTATTAAGACAATGAAGATTTCAATTATAATAATAATGAATTCTTGGCTTTCTGTCTGTGGTGTATTCCCTTTTTGCCCATAACAAGCATTATGAGCACTGATAGCAGGGTAAAAAAGGCATTTAATTATTTTAATTCTTTTAATATCAGGACATGCAATGTAGTGATTATTGTTTGAGAAATAGAGAGTTCTTAAATTACTCCCAAATAATAAGTTCCCTCATTTCAATTGAATATCAGTGATTAGGGGAAAGTAGCAGCAACTGAGCCAAGGATATGTTCAGCATCTCATCCAGACTTAGAAATGAGTTAGATCAGACACTAAAGGCAAGGTTGCAGGGAATCAGTATGAGCAGTGTTATAAAATGCACAGGGAAACTTATTCAGAGACTCACAGCTGGGATACATCAGCTTTCACTGGAACTGTGCCAGGCTACTGCAGCTGGGAGCTTAGTCTTGTAAGATGAACATGAGACCAGGGGTCTAACACTCTAGGTCCTGCATCAAATCCCTGAGTCCTGGAATTTGCCAAGAGTTTCAACATGTTTCTGTTTCCCTGTTTCTGTATAAAACCTACACTTGTTTACAAATCCTACAAATCCTAGGAGATGGTGGGAAGTTTGGGCAGTCAAGCAGTGGGTAGTCTGGGTCTAATTGCGAGTTAGTTGTAGATTTGTTGATTCAATCAATGCATTCTTTCTGCTCTGCTACCTGCTTCTCTAATTCAATTTCCTCAGCCCTAACCTTCTCATTCCCAATACAGAGAACACTTTTGTTTTAGTGGGAGAAAGCAAGGACTTTTAAATCTAGAGCTGATTGTATTGAAGCAGATTCCACAGTGCATTTTGGCAGCACATATAACCAAAACTATCCACTACAAGTCTTTGCAGATGACAATGATTGCTGCCTCTCTGCAAAACCAGACATGCACTGCTGGAGAGAGAGGTCCAAGCACCAGCTCTTGCTCCCAGGATCATCCGCAGCTGCGAGACCAGAACCTGAATAGGATTTATACCCTGTCAACACTATTGCTTTTAACAACAGTTTTACACTGTCTGCCTATCAGTGGATACTGCCATACAGTTTTGGTGGGGTGGGTGCATGTGTCTGGGATGTCTGGCCTCCAAGAGCCCTGTCAGATGAAATGCATACGAGCATCCTCCTCCTGCCTCATGGAGAGAAGAGTGTTCTCAGGATGTATTGGACATACTGAGCAATCAATTTGAGGCAGAGTAGTCAGATTTTTCATGATGAATAAAGACTGCCAGGGTTGTTGTGTCTTGTGCAGACACCAGCCTCAGCCCTACAAACCACCTTCCGCATCTAGCCCCTTAGGTGGAGCAATGCCTAATGTGTTGATCCCAGCAGTGTTTAAGAAGGGAATTGCTCAGTGCTGTCATGAGATAAATACTCCAAAGTACATCTAGAAATAGTGCATTATCTATCTAAAGATCTGTCAGAATCAGGCAGACAGAGATCTTTGCTAGTTTTAGGTCTGTTTGTAAAATCAGCAGGAGTTCTGAGGATCTCAATTTTATAGGCTGGCACAAAAATCCCACCTACACTTCAGATTAGGTATTTAAACTGTTGTGGATGATGTTGGACATTGTATTGCTAATTTGATCTAACCTGTCAGACAGGACTGCAAAAAACCTCAGTAAATTGGTCAGTACTAGAGACTGGATATACACTCCCTGTTTTTCCTAATAAGACCTCTTCTGGTTTTGTAGTTGGCAACATCCATTACTGTATCATCACCAAATTATGCTTCTCACAAAAAGCACCTGAGCTCCTGTCGTGGTTTCAGCCCAGCCGGTAACAAAGGACCACGCAGCCGTTCGCTCACTCCCCCCGCCCCCCTCCGGTGG
>JANZLQ010000079.1:5650595-5671088 GCA_026212715.1 Elanus axillaris | reverse complement strand
AAAAGAAAAAGAAAAAGAAAAAAAAAGAAAAAGAAAAAGAAAAAGAAAAAGAAAAAGAAAAAGAAAAAGAAAAAGAACCCCTAATATTCTGACTACATCATGAGTTTTTGATCTTGCTATATCTTGAGCTTTTCTAGACATCTTTGTTGACCTTTGACCTTCACACCGAACTGGGAACCAAAAACATCAGTTGATTAAAGATATACAAACACGTGGCTAAACCATTTGCACTGAGGATTTGGGGTTTTTTTTTCCCAAGAGCAGCAGGGGATCCCTGACTTCCCAAACCTGAACTCTTCCTTTTTTAAGAAGGAAGGAAACATGCAGAAAACATAAATGGATTATGTGCTTATGAGGTCTCCAATCTGGTAGGAAAAAAAATCTCACGTGGGAAAATAGCCTAGACTCCACAATATCCATTGTGACCAGTACCCCCTGTTCCCAGCCCCAGTAATGTGGTTAGCATAACTATCACCATTTTACAGCCAGCCCGGCGGTGGGGATGGCCCCAAAACAGGGGAGGGAAGCCTAACAGCACAGGGCACCGTCCACAAAATCAAGCCATTACAAGTCCCGAGGGGGAACTTGGGCCTGAACTGCTGCTGGACGGTGAGACCCAGGACCCCATGGCCAGGGACATCCCCGACGTCCCCACCATCCTCTGCTGCCTCTGGGGACAGAGGGAGTGACTTGACTGCTGTTTTGTGGTTTGGAGTCTAGATGGTGACTGTTAGTTATCTTTACACAGCAAACCATATCGTAAGTTCCGACCCAGTCTGCAGAGGGTCCAGGTGACTAGAAATCATAAATATTCTGTACAACACTGCTTATAGACTGCTACACTGACTCTGCTTGTAGAAATCCCCTGCCATTCTAATCATAAATTCTGTGCTAAACTAATCATAATATCCTGCTAATAAAATTAAGTTTTAATTGCAACTGTGATTTCATGCTGTTATCATTCTGCCAAGGAACCCTAAAAGAACCTGTCTGTCCCCTCAGTGTTGGGTAACACCCACAAATGGTACAGATTTTAGCAGAATGTTTTTAATAACAGTGTGTGGATAATTTGGAATTCCTTACTGCAGTAGATGAATAATTTCAGGTGAAATTTAAGCTCCTATGTAAATCATTGCTTTCAAGTTCTTTCCAGAACAGGTCTCAGCTGTCCTTATGCAACCATGAGTTCCTCCTCACTACACAATTACCAATCACAACAGGCATTTCTGTCAGAGAAATTGGATTAGACCTTACCTGGTATGAGGCTTTCTTGCAGCAACAAACGTGCTTCTCCAGCAGCTCATGAGAACCACAATAAAATTTGAAGAATTTATGGCTCATTTTAATGTACTATCTTCCCTTCTTCCCAAATTCCTTGCCCTGCCAAAATACCTTATATCTTCCTTTGGATAGGAACTAACTTTCACAGTAGATCTTTCACCTGATTTAAGTTTATTCCATGCTAGGATACAAAATGCAGCAATTTATGTTTTCCAATGAACAAAATATTTTACAAAATTTACCAAATAAATAACAAATAGGAAAAGAGAAAAAAAGCTATGTTACATGATGATCAGCACTCTATATAACCGTAATATATTGGGAATTTATGAAGACAGAAGGGTCGTGTACTTAGGAGCAGAAGACAAACATTTCTGGGGCTGATAATCCACATACTGGTAGCCAAGTTCTTAATTGAATTACAGAATATTATATTTTTCCTCACCAGTAGACAACTATATTTTCAAAAAATCGTTAGTATTACTGAGTATAATTTAAAAAAAACAAAACAAAACAAAAAACAATTTAATATTTATAATTATATTGAGATCAAAAGATGTGCTTCATAAATTCCATTATCTTCCAGTATATTTTATTAATGACATTAATTATTAATCACTAGGTATCTCATTAAATTAATATAGCTCATTAATCTGCAGACAACATTGACTACATGTGCAGTCATGTCCACTCTGTCATGACATGTTAAATCTCTATGATTGCCAGTACTTGAGGAGGAGCAGTGCTTAATGTGATAAAAGCTGAAACAGACCTATTGCCTCCCTTTATTGTCCACTGCCTTTTAGAATGAAGAGGAAGGCCAAAAGCCATTTATCCCTTTCCATATCTCAAACTGCATACTAGATGGAGCTGACACCTTTTGAAGTCCTTGGCATCAAAAATATATCTCACAGATTTAAAATGAAACATTCACTACAAGTGTGTTAAAGTAGTTGACTAAAACTTGCTTGGGTAAGGTATCTTCTGTTAAGACTTTCCCTACTGGTTTCCCACTCAAAAGCACCAAGTGGGACACAAGGACATTTCTGTTGCCAGTTAGACTAGAAAACTGTGCCGAATATCTTGAGAGCACATTTTAAGCAGAAGTAGCATTTGCATTTTCTGCCCATGTCATCCAATGGTTCTGCCTATTTTCTTCATTTCTTTCCTTAAGACCTCAGCCATACTTTTATTGCTGGAAAGGTATGGTTGTTATGTGAAGTCAGCTCAAATCTTAGGGAGGCAAGGCACTGCATTTTGAAGAATATTTTGAAGAAGCCGGTCATGGCTGGACTAAATTATTTTGGTTATGTAGAAATAAAATCTGCTGTGCACCACAAGGTTTACACTGAGATAGCCAGTTCCACATAAAACCTACCTTTCACTTGAGGCTTTAACATTCCTGCAACCACTTCCTTGATGAACCACAGAAAAATAGAGGTGTCCATTCATCTGCCTGAGTCAATGTTGACAAATGGCTAAACTGTTGAAAACCTCAAGTTTCCTATGTTATATGCCCTGGAATATAATTTATTTCTCTACTAAACCTTCATTACAGTAAGTAATCTACGTGTTTTCTTTTTTCTACACATAGTTTATGTTTTACTTTTTGAACTTAAACCTTCTAGTCCTTTTCACAGAGGAAATTGACAAAAAATATTACCCTCCTCTCTCCTGATGTCTTATATTTAGTCAACACTTTTAAATGCTATTTTCCCAACAGCCTTCTCTTTTCTAGACTTACTAATCTATATTTTCCAATATTTTCTTGGAAGAAAAAGGAAGTTAACCAGTTAACCTAACTGAACAATTATAATTTATTTCTTTATACAATACATTTTGCATTTTTAAAGGTGCACAGTTGATTAAATAATTAATATATGTGAATTAGAAGTAAGTATGACTTTCCTTTGAAATTGAGAACTATATTTGCTGCTTTTTAGAGTTTCAATTTTAAAGTTTCAGTTAAAGTTATATAGGTCTGCAATATTCTATACAGAGGTTTTCAACAGGTATTTTAAATATTATTGCATGTCCTGGCTATGATGATAAAACCCAGAATATATAATTATACAAGCTTATTTTAAGTCTATTAAAATTACACTTGCATGGTTGGTGGTCCAGAAGACTGACCTGATAGATAACTGACCCATATTATTGTTCTTACCTTGGATCCAATTTTGCAATCTGGGTGAGATGTAGAATGACTTTTTTCCATGAATTTGCTAGGACAGGATTTGGTTCAGATCAATTGATCACATTTTCTCTACCAATTCTGCGATTTGTTTCTTCATTATTTGAAAAGGGCTTATTCTATTGTGGGCATCACTGAAAAATAGTCATAAATCCATCAACCCCATATAGCTTGAGCTAAAAGGAATGTTATAATGGGATTAGAGGTCATCTGGGAGGGCTTTTTCCCCTTTTGATTAAGTGTCTCCTTTGCACTAAACCACACTAGGTTAGCCTGACATAAATAGACATTTTTTACATGGGTCAAAGGATAAAGAAGATCAATCTTTTAGGTCTGAGAACACATTTAAGTGCTGATTTTGCTACCTCTGTTGCTGCCACTCCCTTACTGACTCACAGCATCCAGAACTCAATTGCTTTTGGGTGAGCAACAACAAAATATTAATTTATGAGGCTATATGCAAAGAAGGTGACATAAATAGCTCACAATTAGAGTGGATTGAAACCTACTCTTTTTATTAACATTGCAATTTCAGTTTGTGCTGAATCATGGAGTAATACAGACAAAATATGTTTATGTCCATACTGCATGTGAAAGATGACTGTATTTTCAATCAGTAACCAGAATACAAATTCTGATAAGTAGATAGAACTTCCTTGAAGGCAACAAACACTTTTCATCTATGGCATTGTTAAATAATTCAGTGTGCTCATAAAAACATCTCTGCTCAAGAAGGTCCATGATATTTAGAATAATAAGCTGCAGCTGACATCTTGGGGAATGTAAAACATAAAAAAAAGGAAGATTTCATTTCTTATGCAACAGAGAGAATCTGAATGAACAGACACTAAAAAGGATAATCTATTTCTGAATGCTGTAAAACACAAGAAGTACTCAACATGGTATTCAGCTGTCCTCTAATAAAAGTACAGCCTCCCTCCTAATAGAGGAAATGAAAGGCTCATATATTAGAAAATATAAGAAATAAAACTGTTCCTTTGAATTGGAAAGCAGGGAAGTAAAGAAGATAGGTGGCTGTTATTAATGGTAAAATAGAAGACAATTTTAAACAAACAAATAAACAAACAAACAAACAAACATAAAAAGGCCTGCAAGAGCCATTTAAATCTCACATTCCTTCCTTTGGTCCTTCTTTGGATCAGAATTATGGCACTTTATTGTTACAGAGATACCCATTATGGTGGAAACATATAATTTTAGGGTTGAAGTTTTTTCTGACCAGGTAGTTACATCTGTTTAAATATATTTTTTTTTCTTAATAAATACATAGCTACATGTACATGTGTATCTATATATACACATACATGTGGAATATGGAAGTTTATGATGCTAAAGAAGAATTTAGGAGTATGCAGTTTTTATTAGCATTTCTCCATTGTTGTTTCCTTCACTGTTTTAAAATATCCAAAAAAACATTAGGAGAATAAAAAGTTTGTTTATTTTTGAAGATGAACAGAATGTTCAACTGCTTTAAAGGTTAGTTAGTGCTAAAATGCATGCTGATAACTCTGACTGTCATCAGAACAGAGGGTATTGCAGCCAGCCTGCAAGGCTGGGCACATTCCAACTCAATATATCCTAAACATAATCATTCAGCTGTACTTTTATGCCTTTTGCAACAGCTTCATTATATCCTGTTTTCAAAAATGTGCATTGTATTTCCTGCTAGGCATATATGCTTCTGTCCTATTACATACTTCATTGGCTTATATGACAGTATACTTGAGTCTATGTGTGTGTGCATGTGTGTATAAACGCATTAAAAGTTGTCTTCTGATGAGCTTTTTATTGATTTCCACTTATTTCAAATTGCTTTAAGGGCTGAAAAGTGCTTTATATTGTGCATATATATTAAAATGATGACATTGATAATGGATGTGCCTCACCAGCTACAGAATATCATATACAACAAATACCGAATTTTCTACTGGTAGCACACAACAAAAGTAAATTGAAACCACAGTACAGTGACAAAGCTGATGATGTGACTAGTGTAATAATTCATTGCTGTGTAAGAATCTGTCACAGAAGTACATGGCTCTACAATACTGCAAAATCCCTCTAAACATATGAAATAACTATATATAACTATATACAATGCTCATGATGCCATAGATATAATCTCACACTGCATATTTCTAAGTAAGTTTTAAAAAGACAAACATTTGCAGGCAGGAGGCAATAATGACTTTTATTAGCAGGTGTCTTTTTTTAGATGTATGGCAATCTTTTTTTCAACTCAGGGCAGTCTACACTGAGCTATGGCCGTAGTGAAAAGGCTAAACTGTCATGGCAGCATTGCATAGATGAGGTGGTTTTATTCACCAGCAGGATGGGTATGTAGTGTATTCATGTTATTTTTGTGCATTAAAACCACATGACTAATTAGGATAAAGCATCAGTAGATGGCGCTCAATAATACCTAACAATGCAGGTGTATTCTGGAGCCCTGTTAAAATTACCCACAAGACTCATAGCACACTGCTTTATGACCACTCGTCACATCCGTCCCCTGCACAAGTCTCCCTATAGCCAGACCCAACCATCTGTGCATATTGGTTGGGCTACATTTGAGGCCGTTACAAGCACATAGTGTCACTGTTGATCTCCATGGATTTATCTCCAACATCTCCAGGGGTGACTGGGGCAAGGGTGTGAACCAATTTTGGTGGGGTACATTCTTAAAAATGACACAGCCATTTTTTCCCAGTAAAACTGTAGTGGGTTCACCTTGTCTGGCTGCAGGGTACCTACCCAGATGCTCTCACTCCACCTCCTCAACAGCACAGAGGGAGAAAATAAGGCAAAAAGCTCAGGGTTTCAGATAAAGACAGGGACATTACTTGCCAATTACCATCATGGGCAAACAGCCTTGACTCGGGGAAAATTAATTTAATTTATTGCCAATTAAAGTAGGTTTGGATAATGAGAACCAAAGACAAAAACTGAAATACTTCCCACACACCCACATTGCCCAGACTCAACTTCACTCCATTCCCAGCTCCTCTGACACCTCCACCACCAAGTGATTGTTTGGGGATGGGGGTTTTGGTCAGTTCATAGCAGTTCATACCTGCAGCTCCACACTTCTCCCCTTCTCCAGTGCGGGCCCTCACCACGGGCTGCAGTCGCTCAAGAAATTGCTCCACCATCAGTCCTCTATGGGCTTCAGTTCTTTAGGACAAAGCTGCTCCAGCATGGGCTCTCCACAGACTGCAGCTTCCTTCAGGGCATCTCCCCCTGCTCCGGTGTGGGGTCTTCCCCATGGGCTGCAGGGGAATCTCTGCTCCGGCGCCTGGAGCATCTCCTCCCCTCCTTCTGCACTGATCTGGGGGTCTGCAGGGCTGTCTCTCACACTTTTTTCCTCACTCCTTACTGCCATGAAGCATTTTTTACCATTTCTTAAGTGTTTGCAGAGAGGTACCATCAGCTTGTGTCTTGTGACGGATCCATTACAGAGCCAGCTGGAACTGGCTCTGTCCAACTTAGGGGCAGCCCCCTGGCCTCTTTTCACAGGGGTCATCCCTGCAGCCCCCCACTACCAACACGTGGTCATGAAGACACCCAGTGTTCAGAAGATCCTATTTCAAGCACCTCTATGAATGGGCAGGAACTTGCTGCTTCTGCCACATGCAGCTTTTCCAGAGGAAATTCACAGAATATTTTATCCTCCTGTTTCTGTCCTTTCCCAGGAAAGACTTAGAAACAAAAGAAAAAGCCATGTGAAAAAAAAAAAGAGTTTCTGTTCCTACATATAACTTTGAAGACCAAATAATTAGTAGTTAATAATAAATAGTTGAATTCACTTTTAAGCAGGTGTTGTGATTTAACCCCAACCAGTAACCGAACAGCATGCAGCCGCTCTCTCGCTCCTCCTGCCCCCAACCCCAGTGGGATGGAGGAGAGAATTGGAGGGGCAAGAGAAGGTAAAACTCATGGTTTGAGATAAGAACAGTTCAGCAGAACAGAAATGAAGAAAATAATAATGATAATAACAAAGATAATAAAATTAAAATATTAATAAAATAATTGGAATATACAAAACAAGTGAGGCACAATGCAATTTCTGACCACACACCTGTGGGTGCTCAGTTAGTTCCCAGGCGTGAACGCACACACACACACACACAAAGTTATATATTGGGCATAATGCCACACAGTATGGAATATTCCTTTGGCCACTTTGGGTCAGCTGCCCTGGCCGTGCCCCCCTCCCTCCCCAGCATCTTTTGCCTCTCCGGCTGTCTCACTGGCTGGGCATGAGAAGCTGAAATATCCTTGACTTTCGACTAAACACTACTTGGCAACAAGTCAGCATGTTATCAGCATTCTTCTCATCCTGAACCCAAAACATAGCACCGTACCAGCTACTAGGAAGAAAATTAACTCTATCTCAGCTGAAACCTGGACAGTATGTCTGTGTTTCCTTAATAACTAATGGTCCGTTTCAAAGATGATTTTCGTAAATCTAGGATTTTGGGGTACATATGTTAATGATTAGAGTTCAAAGGCACCATCTCAATAATAAAAATTTTAGAAGTGGGAGGAAAATTGCAATACATTTCTATGTTATAAGCTGACAAGCTATAAACTGTACTACAGACAGCATCTGAGCATCTTTGCAGATCTGAAAGACAGTTTGTTAGCTTCTTTTTCCACATTATATATCAGCTGTTTTAACCAAATATATGAAAAGATTCTCACCTCATAAAGGGAACTGCACTTTGTTGCTTTTTATCTCCTACCACCCCCACCCTGTTTGCAGCCTTCGATACAACAATTCTACTTGAATGTCAGCCTAATCCAGTCATCATGGCTCGTTCTCACCACCATAAAACTGAAAAGATTTTTCCTCTGCTCTGTCTGAAGAAAAAACAGTAGTATTATTTATCTTCATCAAAAAAAAACAAAAACAAACAAAAAAACCTCATGACAGTATCTTTCCTTACAGAGCTTGTTAGGGATTTTTTTGCATGATTGCATGAGTAATCATATGACACTGTTTGAATATGAATCCCTGAATATGAATCCCTGAATACTATTAAAGCATATTGCAAAGATGCTGAAGTCACCAACTAGAAAAGTGAACTCTCAGCTTAAGATGGTATTTTTTCACTTTCCATTTAACCATAAAGAAGCCAAGGCCTTCTGACTAGAAAATAGTCCAGTCAGAAACAATTAAGATCTTTAACAAGGCTCTTCAGTTTATTGAAAAGTGTTTTCTGCCTGAATCTTTAGCTTAGGTTCTTTCTAGCCTTTTCATGTAAAAAATAATACATTTAAGGAAGTGATGCCAGCAGTGAGCAGAAAACTCTGCAGTAGATTCTCTACGAACATGTAAGGGACAGCCAGCACTTGTCTGCATCATTTTAAATATGCACCATCCTAAGCCCAAAGCCAAACCACTGTAAGCAGGTTTTTTTCTTCCTCTGTGAGTGACTTGTGCATTAATGAGAGCAAAAGAATGTGAAACCTGTGAAATCAATGTTTTCTAATAAAACAAGCAACAAGTTCTCCTGTGGTCAATTCTTAGAACTTGTGTATAGAGTAGAAGCTTCTTGGGGGATGAAAAAGTCTCCCATTTTTTAAGTGATATGCAATTCAAAAACTGAAGACAAAACATTAAAACAGGTGCTATTTGTCATCAATTTCTGTTGCAGTATCACCTGAGGTCAAATTCATACCATAAATGAATGCTGAGTTTGTGTAGCCCTGTTCAGTCATCACTAAACACCTAAAAACAAGTTCCTGCCAGCAGCAATTTGTGGTTAAAATGAAAATCAGGGAACAAGAAAATGAATAGGTCTTCTATTTGTGGGAATTTTTTTAGGAAAACAAGCCACAAATACAGTACTGACTACAGACAGAAAATCCAGTCTTCCAATAATGTCACATTTCACTGGTAAAATCAATATTATTGTCCAGTGTCTCATGCTATATTTGCCTTTTGCTTTCTTGAAACCCCTAGATCGTGGTGGAAATGAACACACATAATGTGTAAGTGTCACAGCTATGCAGAAGCTAATGGAAGGTACTGTGATACACATTCTAAAGCTGATGCTTTTGTTCAAAATGCCATCCCCATTTTCCTTCAACAAACAAACTTTTTTTAGGTGTTTGTACAAATACCCTTCAGATTGTATGCAGAAAGAAATCAGTACTGGGAAACAAAGAGCTCCTGAACAGTGAAATGGAAAGTGGGCTTTAGGCTACCTTAGTCAAACTTCTTCCCATTTCCATGGAAATCAATAATAATGATAAAGAACCATTGTTTTCCACTGTTTGAAAATAGGTGTGTAAGATGATGTGAAGGGAAGGAACAGCAGTGAGTTAGTCTGCACTATCTGAAAAGATGATAAATGATATAATCATTGCCTGCCCCAGTTGGTCTCCCCAAAGTAGAATGTGGCTCAGAAAATGCTGAAACAAAGAAGTATTGTTCTAGCTCATTAGTCACTATTCTCTGTTGCAGAATAAGTGCATTATATGTGCAATATTTGCTCCAGTCTATGTTAATTAAAAGCCTTGCAGCACTCTGAAATGCTACTATCTTAAGCCATTCAATAACCCACAGACCAAGGAGCCAGAAGAAAATACGTAGGGCAGTGAGGAAAGCAGAAGAAAGGAGACAAATGTGGTTTCAAAACTACCCATCCACTTGTCATTCATAATGAGATGGTAATTGGGTATTTAGCTCAGTCCTAAAACTGTATCATCCTTCATGTAAAAGATTAACAAGTCTGTAAGGAATCTGCATATTTCTTTGTGTGTGAACAGTCTAGTGAGATCCCCAATTTAAAATTTTTCTGGGTCCCATTAAAAAGTAGTAGTTATGGTAGTAGACATTTATGAAAGACAAAATAAACCATAATCATCCTGTGAAGCTGGAACTGAGATCTGTAAAGGTCTCTGGAGGAAGAAAGGAGTATGAAGTATATCTAAACTTCTTGCATTTTGCCTGAAGGAAGGATACAAAGACGGAATGATTTCCTGGTTTGTGAGCTGAAGATAGCAAAGTCTTGTCAACTCAGCAACTCTTACAAAAGTGGTGCCCTAAGAGGTTTTCTGAATAGACTGCCTAGAGAGACTACAGTCTTATTTAGGGTGGCAGAAATCCCAGAAGGACACATTACCACTTTCAATTACAGCACTCCATATTCATACTTAAAGCCTCAGCCTGGTTTAACATGCATTCCTACTCCCTTGATTTACACTAAAAGTTAAACTTGCTCTTCTCAGCCAAAATACAGTTTGATCATGCACTGACAAGGACAAAAAGTTCTGGGAGACACAACCTGGCATGAGATAAAAGAAAAAAATAGTTACTGTTTGTTGAAATTCCCTCTGAACTCCTTCACTGCAAATGAACGCTCAAATAATGGGTATCAGGAGGTAGCAAGCACAGTGATTTATTCTCTAAAAACAAATTTTATATTCTTCCACATAAATCTAACAGGTAAACAAAGGTTACATGCTCTAGACTGCCTAAAGAAAATACTAAATTTCAAAATTTCCAAGAAGTTGATGAAGCTTGAAGTCAGGAGATCCCATAGACAGTCTTTTGGTAAATATACCAAAGTCTGCACTGTCATTTTTTCTCTGTCTTAGACAGCAAATAGTATAGAATCAAACTACAAAATGTTGTGTAGAAATGGCTGCTCTACTCAAATTTTTAATTAGTATGACAGCACTGATTTCTACAGCCAATTAAAGCACTAAAATTTTTACTAAGCATTTTATTTCTACTTTGAATCTATGCTCAACAAAACTCTGCTGGTCACTGAAACAGCATCAAGTGCAAAAATAGACTAGCACAGAGAATTAAGATTAAAATCTTTGTGTTGACATCTTAATTTAGGTCTTACTGGACATTGGATTAGACTGAAGTCCAGTAAGACATGTCTTACTAGCAACAGGTTGACTGAAATAATCAGTACCAAAAAAAGTAATTATTTAATTGTTTTATGCTTATATACTAATGAAAACAAGATTATATGCTATGGATACAATCTTCCACTAACATTTTAGAAATTTTAAGGAATTTTATTTTTAACAGTTATTAAAAGACAATGCAAAGAAGGAGTGAGCCAGTTAATACCCTATTCTTCCTAGGTTTCCCACGACTAAAATAACCTATCAACTAAATTTAAGAGTAAGTAAACAAAATGAATACCACTGTATTAGCAATTTACAGTGTGATCATGATCTCATCATATCTATTACTGTAATATCTAAAAACTGTAATCTCCATTCTTGTTTAAGCCCTAAAATACCGCACTGTACATTTCTGACATTTAAACTATTTCTGATACTGCAAGTGCAAGCTTTTTAACATTCTAGATAAAGCCTAATGCAAAGAAATGCAGAATAAATCATTCTGAATGTAAACTCTAACTACACCAAGCCCCTGCAGCATAATTAGACATTTAAAAAAAACAAAATCCTTTCTATCCAAGATGGCTAGATAAGCAAGAAAGTGAAAGTGTATAAGCTACTTCTTCATGGATTAAGTGCTCCCTAGGCACACAGTGATATATTTCAAAGAGTGCTGTCTCTATGCACACACAAAATTAATTAAATAAATAAATAAGGTTAAATTTGCACAAGCATTGTTATATGACACTTTGTGCAAAAATCTGGTTCAGATGAGGTGCTACCTGCTGAAAATCACTGGAGAGGAATTCTGTCATCTGTTTCCTGGAAAGGACAGACCTAATTCTAGATCTTCAAATTCATGAAGGCAAGTCTGCAGTTTACAGACAGATATGAAGAACTAGTTGTGGCTCCTGTACAGCCTGATCTGTCTCTCCATGGTCTGGATAGCTGGCAAAATTCCCCAGACAGTTCCCTTTCCTCTTTCTTACTCACAGTGTAATAAACTCTAGCAGGAAGAGTTCCCTACAGAGCTCCAGCTCCATGGATTAGACCACAGCACAGCCACAGTCTGTCAGCTGTAGCCCCAGGTGGCAAGACCGCTCTGCATCTCAGTATACTTTGCTTCTCTTTTCTTGCATCTGCCTCTTGTAACTGGAACAATTCCTCAGTCCTGTAGTGAAAGGACAATTTAAGAAAGCATATGCTATTAAAAAACAAGTCACAACAGCATGGCTGTGTTTGATCACAAAGTATTTTGATAGCTGGCAGAATGCTGTTTATCGGATGCTGGAGTTTTCAGCTTTGGGGGAGTTGTTCCCACTCATGTGAAAGTATGTTTAAATAACAGTTTGGGCAAAAGTTCAGTGCATGAAGAGGAGACACAAACTTTCCTCCCTACTGAAATCAAGGAAACCATCTTGATAGCCAAGGACACAGTCTTTTCAAAATATTTCTCTCCTCCACACAACGACTAGCCAAACAATTGTGTTACAAAATTAATATTTCTAAATTCAGTTTATTCTCAAATGTCTTCCAAAACCTCCTGCATTTCCCTGAGGCCTAATGTCTGAAAGGTCAGATTCAAAGACAAACTAAGTGATTGGAAAAAAAAATTCTTCTTAAGTTTTGCCTTTCAGTATTTTCTTGATTCCACCATAGTATAAGATCCTACAGTTCCGATCAAATGGACTTTTTATGAGTCAGTCTTGCTGAGGAATAAAAGATTTATATGATCTTAACATTACTTTCTTTCATGAATAATCCTGTTGTCTTCAATGAAACAGCAAAAATCTGATCTGCTTATTAATTCTGATGGAATTGTCATTAAAAGGGTAATTTGAAGACAATTTAAGTTGGCCATACAGAAAAAGCAGAATTTTCACAATCATTTTAATACAGAATCTGGAGATTTAAAATAATTTTTAACCTACCTCTCTAAACAAACTATTCAGAATTCTAGTAGAGGATTATAATTGCAGGTCTTGAATCAAGGAATATTTGTTAAGGTTTTACATACTGATTTATGCACTAACACTGTGGTGGTCCAGATGGAATCAATTTTCCACTACGTACATTTATGAGCTAACAATTTATTTATGACCTCACTTATCTATTAAAATATAACAACAAAAATCTCATATTTTAAAAATTCTGTTATAAAAACTGTGATGGGCTTAGAGGAAAGGATCTATTACAAAATTAATTAAATTTGAATAATACTTCAAATTGGTAAATAGTACCATGTTTTGCATTAAAATAAACATATCTCACCAGGTAAAGGCAGTAAATTCACTGTGATTCATGAAGCCATATTAATTATAATTCAGACAGTTACCAGCAATTGTAAAAATGTTCACAAACAATGAAAGTTTAGTGAGTTTTGGAATAACTGACATTTTTTGCTAAGTTCTTCGGGGGAATAGTAACTTTCCTCCTCATTAAATGATTTCAGTAAGCCTACCAGGGAAAAACCTGACTATGTTCCCAGTCAAAAAACACAAAACTTAATCCAGCTGTAGCAACAAATAATTAATTGAATGAAAAATAATCTTTCAATTCTTTTTGCAGATGGCTGCAAATATCAAATTCATTCTAGGAAAACAAGATTTATTTGCAAGTAGATGTGAAATGTGATTCTTGTTTTGCAAAAAAGTGTTCTCAGACAGGAAATCAGTAAATTGGACTATGTTCAAATAAAAATTTTTGCAGGTTCAGTTCCTGTGATTATTTCAGAAAGAACAGGTTGGACTACAAGAGATATTCTGTTGTAGCACTTGGCATAAAAGCCCTCTTTCTACCCATGTGGTGGTGCAGTTCTTTCCCCCTCTCTGGGCTGATCTACAAACTCGGGGAGTCTCACTAGACCTTAGCATAAGTGTAGTGAGTCGGGAAGTTAAGCATCCCTTGACTGTACCAGCGATTCTCTCACAGCTAAAACAGGGAGTCATGCGGACCGTCTCAAGGACTCCTGCTGTCTGGTGAAAACAAAGAAACCCAACAGCAGAGATAAGTATTTCTCTCATAAGAACCTTGAGACATCCCAGCCCTCCCCTGACAACCTTGGAGCATCTTGTATCTGAACCTTAAGTCATTCTCCGACAGCCCCAGAGTATTCCTTATCTGAATCGTAATTCACGTGAAACGGGACCAGCGCAGCTGGAGTCCCAGTAATTTGTTGATGACTAAAGTCAATCATCTCCTGAACCTATAAGCAGCGGTACTAGGGAGGCCCTTTGAGTTCTCCCAGACCGCGGCGGGCTGCGACCAGCATCTCCCTCTGACTGGGATGCCTCTCAGAGCTCACAGGCTTTCCTGTTTGCAAAAATCGGAGGTCTGTTGCTGAGAGCCAACAAGGCTGGGCTGATACTCTCCGTTCCCTGAGGCTCAACTCTTCGCCCGTTGAGAGATGCCGAAGGATTCAATGTGAATATTTCTCCTGAACTCGAGGGGAATTTCTAACAGGTATACCACTTTTGCTTGCTTTTATATGTACCTCTTAGTGCCTTTGTGCTTCTGTGTGTACTAACCTGAATATTCTATAGCAAGTATATTACAAGTTATTGCTTTTCTAATTTACACTTAAATTACTGTTGTGAACTTTATTCAACTGTGAATGAATCTCAGGCTGTTATCATACTCATAATGCCTTAGATATAAACCGTTGACCAAGTCTGGGACTAGGAGTCGATCCAGCCGCACCTAGACTCCGACAGGAGTTTAGAAAGCAAGGGGGTCTTCTCTGAACCTCGTGACTCAACGGGAGGGTTTCCCCTTACCCTTTTGTTCTATTAGACGTAAACCGTTGACCAAGTCTGGGACTAGGAGTCGATCCAGCCGCACCTAGACTCCGACAGGAGTTTAGAAAGCAAGGGGGTCTTCTCTGAACCTCGTGACTCAACGGGAGCATCTTCCTTACCCTTTTTACCTTCCCCATCTCTGTACAAATCACAAGAAATTAAATTTAACTAGATTTTTCATTGTATGTTTCTCTTTTTTAACTTGCTGTGTTTTCAGTCTCTCTATACCTAATTTTAGTGTGATTCTAACTTAGTTTTCCTGTGTGCATTTCATCCATGTATTAAGTAATAGAGTGAACCTTGCCATCAAATTCTGTGAAGCTGCACTTTTAGTTAAATTCCTATTAAATCATTTTTCTTTTGCTTGTACCATCTTAAGTGATCTGTAATCGGTTCAAACCACTCCCTTTCACGACAAATTGGCATAGTCGTTAGAATGGCAAGTAGTATCTCTGATTACTTACAAAAGCATGGAATTAGTTCAAGTCCCAGTTTTTCTGATGAATGGGTTCGTGATAACTGGCATGATTGGAAATCTGTGGAAGAACAGATAAAGTTAGCCAGGGGCAGTATAAGGTACGGAAAAGGAAAGGGAATTATTTGCAAAATGTTAGGTAGCTGTCTAGAAGCTGCTTATCAGTTTAGGACGAATAGCATTAAAAGGGAATTGGACTATAAGGAAGAAATAGAAGGCAGAAAAGCAACTGAATTAGCACTATCCTTTAAAATTGAACAGCTGCAGAAACTGTTAAAGGAAGAAAAGGAGAAAAAACAGAAGTTAGAGGAAAGAGTTGAAATGATTTTTATGCAAGCTCCCCACCCCCCTGATATTGTGCAAATTAGAAAACTATTTGACTCCCCTGAAGAATGGGATGGAAACATATGGGGTGACCCCGATGATAAGTATTCAAGGGGAAATAACCCTGTGTCTCCTTTAGATCCCCCTGAATGTGAGGCCAGGCCCATTATAGAAACAGAAGAAACTATGCAGCCTCAGGGTGGAGCTGGAGACTGTATCCAAACAATCCCATTCAGTCCAATTCAGATGGCCAGTTTGCAAGAATGCTACAGCCGTAAACCTGACGAAACTGAAATTGAATACCTATGGCGAGTGTGTCTTACTGGGGGAGATAGAATCTTACTCACTGGTGATGAAGCCAGTGGATTTTGGGGCCCTGCTGTCTTTTTAAATGCTGGACCCACACCCCCAGATGATCCCCACTCAATAACAAGCAGAGTGGCATACTGGGCTGGTGGAATAGATATTTTAGACAGAGGAGAACCTCTGCTAATACCTATTGAATCCTTGAAGACGATCTCTACAGCTATTACAAAAGCTGCCTGTATCCAGGCCGTGCATGAACGCACCCCTCTTAATGCTCCCATATCAGCAGTTGTGGATCCTGACATGCTAGACCCTCTAATTAAGGGAGCCCCTGCTAAGCTTAAACCCTACCTCATTGCAAAAAGAGATGAAATTAGGAAAGACACAGGCTTTAATGCTGTTTTGGCCATAAGAGAAACCATTGACTATGAGGAAGAGGTCCTAGTGCAAAGCAATCTCCCTACCTGGGCAACACTGATGCATAACATCATAAACTATGGAAAAAAAATGGGTTGGGAAAATCTATCTGATGAAACTAAAGAGATAGATTGTAATGTTAGGCAAATTGAACAATCAACCCAAAATAACCCCCAAGAACAGGAATCCATTGACAGTCAGTCCAGAACTCAGAGGCAGACAGAATTACACGATGAAACACTGGCACTAAGTGTCCCTAGAATGGCAATTCAAAGACAAAATGCCAGTGCTACCCAGAGTCCAGTTCAGACATTTCAGCAATGTGATGACAATCAGAAAGGAAATGCTCCAAACACTCAGACACCGACTCCTCCTCCAACAGAGAGTAATAAACCTTCTTCTCCCAAAGATCAGGAAACAAAAAACTAATACAGCCGGAACGACAATTGGGTCTGTCGGTCCGGCAAGTGCAATCCTATCCATGGATTTGTAACAATGGCCCATACATTTTGATTCCCACTGGACCTCGACAACTATTAGTGAAATTCCTAATAGATTTAAAAGCACAAATTTCAATCTTAACAACACAAGATGCTGAGAAGCTGGGTGTGCGACCCAGACGGCAAACAGTTAAAATCACTGGAGCAAGTGGAGCAAGTGTTGTGTGCTCAACTGTGAAAGTTAATTTATGGCTCCCAGGTGAGAAGTGCATGTTGTCTACTCGCTTTGCAGTTACAGATAGCATGGAAAATATTTTAGGTTATGATGTTTTGAATGGCCGAACCTGGCACCTGCCAAATGGTGTTGTGTGGACATTTGGTTTAAATTCCAATCCTGACAAAAACCAGGAGGATACAATGCATGTATTCCATGTAGACTCTGCACTTCCTGGTTCAAGGATCACTAATATGCCACAATACTTCATGTCTCCTGCAGCATGGAATGGAGTTTCAGAGGTAATAGCAGATTTAGAGAAAAGACAACTCATCGTTAGAACTCATTCCCCATATAATTCACCCATCTGGCCAGAATACAAACAGGATGGGAATTGGTATTTAACAATTGATTATGCATCCTTTAATGCCAATACAGCCCCACTAATAGCTGTTGTACCAGACACTGCAAACTTGTCAGCTACTTTACAAGTAGCTGCACACCCATGGATGGCGACATTAAATGTGAAAGATGTGTTCATGGTCCCCTTGCAGGAAGAAGTTAAACAGAAATTTGCTTTCACTTGGGAAGGTAGAAAATACACTTTTAATAGACTCCCACGGGGATATAAATATTCTTCCACACTTGCTCATGCTGTGCTTGCAGAACTTTTACAAACAGTCTCACTCCCTCAGGATGTGAAACTATACCAATATATAGGTGATATTCTAATTGGGGGCACTTCCCCTGAGACAGTGGGGGAAGCAGTAGCAACAGTGCAACAGGCACTACACAGAGCAGGAGTTGAATTGTCACCAGAGAAATGTCAAGGACCAGGCAAAGAGGTAAAATTTTTAGGTATTTTGTGGATTGCAGGCAGTGCAGTGATTCCACAGGATACCCTAAGTGAAATAGAACAGTTACAAATGCCCTCATCTAGGGAAGAACTACAACAACTCATGGATACTTTAGATTACTGGAAACAACATGTACCTGAATTTTCTATCATTGCTTATCCACTCTACTCACTTTTACAGATGGGAAACCCATGGAAATGGAAATTGGAACACAAAAAGGCAGTTAAAAACTTAATACAGGAATTAAAAACATACCAATCACTAGGACCAATTCACCCCTGTGATCCTATTACAGTGGAATGGGGTTTTGCAGAATATGGTACTTATTGTAATCTATTTCAAGGTAGCCCTAATAGATCACAGAGACCTTTAATGTTTAGCTCAACCATATTCGAAGAAACAGAACAGAGATACTCTGTGTGGGAAAAAGGACTTTTGTCTCTAACCCAAGCAGTTAAAACAGTTGAGAAAATACACCATGGACAACCTGTTCAGACTAGAGGGCCATTTAATCTGCTAGATACAGTCCTAAAAGGAACTGCTCTCCCAGAAGGAACTGCACCAAAAGCTGTCATCGAGCAATATTATGCATACCTAGCAGGGGTAGCAGATGAAATGCAATTGACTGAAGGACATACGAAAATTTCCAAATTTCAAATGCCTATAAACAGTGACGCACAAGCACTAAAACAGCCATTTAAACCTTCACCGATTCTAAATGCAACTGCCCCCACTGAGGGAACACCTGATAAAGGTGTTTGGTTTACTGACACTTCAGCAAAGACAATAAATGGTAAATGGCACTATAAGGCTGCTGCATTAGAAATTAACACCGGCAAACAAGTAAGTGAAGAAGGTGAAGGCAGTGCACAAGTAGGAGAACTAAGGGCAGTTATTCTAGCAGCACAGAATGGAGCAGAAGTTATCTATGTCAACTCCTATGCCGTATGGGCAGGAGCCACACAACAGCTTTGCCAATGGGAAGCCCTAAATTGGGAAGTAAAAGGATGCCCAGTCAGGAGAGCCAAGGATTGGCAACTATTACTAAACATAGCCAGAAAAACACCATTTGCAGTGGGATGGGTAAAATCTCACATCAAAGACGATAAACCAAGCACAGATCAGAACCATGCCCATGAGTCTAACTAAACCTCATGGTCCATTTGCTTGGGAAGCTACTGATAGCAGTGGTGCAAAACACTGAATCAATGCTAGGTGGATTTATCCTGCATCATAAAAGGGGTAACCTGTTCGGTCTTCCCCGCCGAAACTTCTCTTTCTTTTCTTTTACAGGAGAAAATGGATCTGTATTGATGGCAACAACAACGATAGCAAAAATACCACTGTAGGGATATATAATGACTCAAATATCTGTATTTGTAATTTGTAATTACCAAAATTGTGTGATGGGACTTTAACTATTCAGCTCTTGTCACAACTTACCAATTGCTACAATCAAGCTACACATCTTATCATTACTTACTACCTACCCCTATTGGAATGAATCTTATGTTGACAAGAAAACTGTTACAACATGATAACCTGAATCAATTGCTAAAATGAATTTGATACAATAGACAAAAAATGCTAATGACTGTGCATCATGATGCAGAAAAGGTACATCATATTCGGGAAAGAGTGAGGAAAGATGGAGAACATCACTGGTGGGATACCTTATTTGGATGGTCACTGACAGCAACAGAAACTTTAAATCAAATGTTACATCCTCTGATAATTTTACTCATTTCTGTTATATTATGCTTGTTGTTAAAAATTGTTATTTATATTAGAATGTGGAGGAGAGTGAGACAAATATCACTGATACAAAAACGTTTCACAGATATAAAATTGCTTACTTGTATCTATCAAACATTTAGAATTAAGCAAACCTACAAAAGAATTCCCCTCAAATTACAACTGGAACATGGCATTGATCTGTTTATAGTCACAGAGGCAAGGGGCGACCACACCGCCACTCTGTGAGAGGGAGATGGATTAACTGTAGTCACGGGGTGGAATGTGGTGGTGCATTTCCCCCTCTCTGGGCTGATCTACAAACTCGGGGAGTCTCACTAGACCTTAGCATAAGTGTAGTGAGTTGGGCAGTTAAGCGCCCCTTGACTGTACCAGCGACTCTCACACAGCTAAAACAGGGAGTCATGCAGACCGTCTCAAGACTCCTGCTGTCTGGTGACAACAACAAAAAAAAGAAAGTAGAGATAAGTATTTCTCTCATAAGAACCTTGAGACATCCCAGCCCTCCCCTGACAACCTTGGAGCATCTTGTATCTG
>JANZLQ010000079.1:5632687-5649946 GCA_026212715.1 Elanus axillaris | reverse complement strand
GGGTCTTCTCTGAACCTCGTGACTCAACGGGAGCATCTTCCTTACCCTTTTTACCTTCCCCATCTCTGTACAAATCATGATAAATCAATTCTAACTAGATTTTTTCATTGTATATTTCTCTTTTTTAACTTGCTGAGTTTTCAGTCTCTGTATACCTAATTTTAGTGTGATTCTAACTTAGTTTTCCTGTGTGCATTTATCCATGTATTAAGTAATAGAGTGAACCTTGCCATCAAATTCTGTTAAGTCACACTTTTGGTTAAATTCCTATTAAATCATTTTTCTTTTGTTTATACCATTGGAAGTGATTCTTTAAGTCGTCCAAATTACTCCAGTTTCATGACAACCATTGACACATAATGATTTTTCCAGCTGAGAAACATTCACACAGTGCTAGTGACTGAGCTTGGAAGGATTCCCCTACACCTACCGTAATTTTATGTATTAAATGCTTCTCTTCAAACTGATCCAAGCCTTTACTCCAGCCAACATCCCCCAATCACCATAAAAAAATGTAAAATTCCACACAAGTTTGCAAACACTTGTGCAACTCATATATGAAAAATGGAAGTCTCGGGTCAGAAGGAGGTGATACTTATCAAATTTACTAACTTTTATCCCTATCAGATAGGCTGTGCAACTTCATGCATAAATAATTTGACAACTAATCCCTCCCAGGTTTGCAGTGAAGGCTCCCATAGACATGGAACACATTTGACAACATCAAAACTGTGCTGTGACGTTCTGGTCTGCTCCTCTTTGTCTCCAGCCCAGGAACTTAGCCAACATCCATACCTGTGCTCTGAGACTCAAATGGAACAACATTCAGTATTTTTTCATAGCACTGCAACACTCTTATGAGAGTATAGCAAAAGTTTTGCTAAATAAGGTATCTTGATAAGCTTCTGTTTTTTTCTCTTTCACTGTCTAACCTGGGAGAAACATACTGAAGCAACTGCAGACTTTATCAAAGCAAGTTAATTGAGAAAAAGTTGCCATAACATAACTAGAATTGGATTTACATGTGTTTTTTTTTTAAAAAAGTAAATACTTCTCTGCCTCTTGTATTTTCATTACAACTATGAGTTTTCAAAAGCAGCACAATTATTCTCTAATTGCTAGCTATTACCGTACTATAGGCTGAAGAGAGAATTAAAGGTTTCAGATTTCATTTGAGCTGTTCTGGCACTACAGCAAGAGAATCCTGAATACCAAATGCACTGCAGCTGGGCCAGTGCTTCTCCAGAACAGTGGGGTAGATTTCACAGACTGTAAAGTAAACATCTGCTATTCCAGCTACAGATGAATGCCAAAGCCTTTTAGAAAGATGCTTTTTTTTTGAGGCAGATGCAGCCTTTGTCATTAAAGGCATGTGCTTTCACTTTTTTTACAGTGTTATTTTTTGATAGAATCCTAGCAATAGCTCCCAGGACAGAAAAAAAACACCCACTCTGTCAGAAAAAGGCAATTACAATACTTGTCAAAATATCTGTGGTCCATTCTCAGAACAGCAGCAGGTACAAGTTACACAACAAAACCGGCAGGTGGTGTAAATCTGAATGTTTGTGTGCAGACCCCAATCTGGCAAATCACGGCTACTTTTACATATAACGCAGCATATGCTTAGGTCTTTTGCTGGGTTTGACATTTAGATTAAATCGGTTAGTTTAGAAGCAAGATTTAATACCTGAGAACATTTCTGTAAGCTCAGGATGAATCCACACTAAGGGACCTCTTCCCTTTTGAAAGGTTACAAGTTTCTTAAAAGAGTAATAATTTTAAAAACCCACAAGTGGTTGTCTTTGCTAAAGTTTGACTGACCTTTTCAGTGCAAAGATGAGAATCCAGAGAATTATTCACCTCATCTACACCATTTCATCATGTTCACAAATCCATCAGGGATGCACTCATCTGCTGTTTCTACAAATCCTTTGCACTGATTTCAAATAATTTATAAAACTGAAACAAAAAATGTTGTACAACAGTGAGAGGGGTAGTCTTGAGGAGTATATAGATGAAGCAATTAAATGCAAATGATAGCAGGATCACAAACAACCAAAATGAGGGCAAAGACTAAAAGATTCTATCCCTTAGATAATCGTTGGTTAGTGACACCTTCATGCAGAACAGCAGTTCTGTGGGTAACAAACAATGAAAGTGAGATAATGGCAGAAAAATATATTTTAGTATTTATCCACTGAGGAAAAGCAGGTTGTTTTGGTGGGTTTTTTTTAAAAAGCAAAGCTTCATATTTGTGTCACTCAAATAACAAGAATTTCACTTAAAATAGGATTTTAATGAGAAAACATGTATGTTGGACATCCTGTATAATAATATATTTTTTTAACTTGCTAGATGAATTGGAACAAATTTTCCAATATATTAGGAAAAAAAAGTTTGATTTTAAAGAGTTTTTTAGTGGATACAAAAGCCACAAAATGTTCACAAAACTCACAGTGGCAAGACACCTGAGCCAATAACCTTGACTTTACCTCATCTGAAAGGTATTCTTGTTTTGTCCCAGAGCAAAGACAACCCATATCCCAGTAACATCTAGACAGGGCTATGGCACTTTCTTATCTGTTGGATCAGCTTTACATTGTATAGCTTATTATTTAATTGGAGAAACAGTGAGGATGACTCTGTAACCCCATGTTGCAGGCCTTTTCCTCAAAGCTGTTTTTAACCTTCTACAGGCAAATGTGATAGGAAATCATCTCAGAATACTCTGTGCCCTGTTAGCTGTATCACTCTGAAGAGAAATAAGCACTTTCAGCTTCATTGTTATTGCATTTTTGAACAGAAATTACTACCTACCCAAGACATTCTTTCAAGATCACTAGCTCTCTTGAATTAGTTTTGGAAAGGGTGGCAGCAACCCCCAGCTGCTCTAGTCCAGTTATGCAGATAAAACATCTCAGGTTTGTGTATAATTGTGGATCTAGTGAAACTACGTTTTTCCAGTTAATAAACAGCACACAGTGCAAGATTCTTTGTCTCCAGCCTTCACAGCTCACTTCACTGAACTATGGTGCATACAGCTCCTGATCTAGCTGAACAATTCTCATAGAAGTTATCCCTGGTACCTCGAAGTTTTTCATCCTTACAGGTTTACCCTGTTATCTTGCATTGCTTACCTGTGCTGCATCCTATTATAAAAGAGAAATCTAAGCAATAGTAGTGGCATATGTTTTCAAGAAGGAAAGCTGCTTTCAATCAGGATAGCTAAAGCTACTTCCCAACATGTAGTAGCAAACCTAGTTTTTTGGGGATTTACCCCCCAATCCATTTTGAGCTATTTAGAATGGCAGAGTGAGTTGGAGTTCATGCTACAGACACTCAGACAAAACACACAGAGGAGGCATAGTTCTCTACCAACAGGTTTTCAAATCAAGGGCATGAAACTTTAAAGAGCTTCAAAAAAAAAAAAGGCTTCCCACAATCTGGATGAAAGAAACTCTTAAGAAAAGCCAGGACATAAACCAGAATGAGAAAATGAAATAAAAAAAAAAAAAAACAGGAAAAGGAGTACTAGCACTGAAGAACAGCAACACCCCCAAAAAAGGAAATAACAACCTTTTATATTTATTACTGGGAAGCAATATGTAAAATTCTTATCTTTTTATCTGGTTGTAGTATACATATCCTAGATCTGTCATTCTGTCAGCACTACTTTGAAACAGAGCAAGGATGTAGGTAGATTTGTATGGTTAAATGGAAAAAGCTGTCTAGCAAAAGTTGATCCAGGAATGGCCTTGCCTGATAGTACATACCCCTCAATCAGTGGTGCTTTTCCTAAAAGATCCACTAAATAAGGGGTATTTCTCAATTTCTCAAGTTAAAGTTTGTGGCCTAAATTCAGAATTTTTAAGCTCATTTCTCACATCTGGTAAACATCTGCAGTATAAACATATAGAGGGCAATAGAAGTGTTTCTTTAGTGATTAAACAGCTCCGCAGAAGAAAAGATTTCAACATTTTAATCTGTTTAGATATTTCTGATTATGCTTTTCTTTTCTGTTCATTAATGTATGAAAATACTTAATGCAGACGGTCATTGTCAGTCTATGCCCAATGTTTCCCAGCTCTTGTGTTTTACTTTAATGTACCACTACTTAAAATGTTCCTGCCTTTAAGGATATATGGAAATATATACAGAAAACTAGGTAGAAGTGCAGACCCATAATCCTTATCTGGACATTTCTGGAGTAAATAGTCTTATTTCTCCTAGCAGGTCCCATACAGATTGTCCTTATTATTTTTCCCTGCAGTCACTTTTCTTATTCTTCTCTCCTTCTTTTCTCTGTTTATTCCAAAGTATAGAATATGTAAATGTCTTTATTTAGTCAGCAAGGAGTCTGAGAAGTGGAGTCACTGAGAAAAGGGAAACAGCAGGGGGATAATTATCAAATGAATGACAGGAACATTTTGTCATTGTTTATTTTTTTTAATAAATGATGGTTTTCATCAAGAGTTCCTTATAGCACTGGCTTTAAGACATGATCAATATTTACATGGGGAGTAGGGGAGAAAACCTGGGCTGAGATGTCTCTTGCAATGTAAATTAAAAAAAACACATTTTATGTCAGACTGGTACCGTTTCCTCATTCTGGAAATATTAGTGTTTCCTTGAAGGAAAAGGAATTTGGTGATACTGATCCAAGGCATAGTAAAATCATCGTGAGACACTCCTTTCACTGAAATGTGCACTGAGTCAGATCTCCAGTATTTCTTCTATCTCTACTTACTCTCATCCCATTAAAGGACGAGAAAGGTAAAAATCTTCAGGAAACATATGCATAAGATCTACAATTGTAACACATTCAGCTTATTTGTAAGCCTGCATTTTAATGTCTGAAACCATTTTTGATAAGTAAAAAGCATCCATAGTATGTAAATTCTGTTCCAAAATGTCTGCAAGGCACAAAATAAGTCTTTGTGGGGATGGTTTATCACAGGGATGAGAGCCAGCTGTGGAGTATTAGAAGAGGTTTACAAGAAAGAAGCCTTGTCAGAGGTCAGAGTTATATACCACAGTAAGACGAATTTTGTGTGGTCCAAAAGCTTAGAGGTGGCAGGATGCTCGCTTACTTGGCTATGCTGGGAAAGTCCCCTAGGTCATCCTCTTACCATACTCACATCAACCCCAATGTCTTAATCAGCTCAGAGGGAAATGTGGAGGAGAAACGCTTCACTGAATAAAGAGCACTACAAACTAATAATATGTAAATTATGAGCCAGGTGTTTAGCATAATCAGTCCTAATTACCCTTAGCAATACAGGCAGAGATAATTCTCAAATATTGTTTAGCCTTTATGTCTGCTTTAAACTATTATGCTTTGTTCAGTGTTACAGTTAGGTCATTTATGAATGTACATATCAGTACCCGTGATTAGAATTGCATGTACATTAACAAAAATATCCTGTTCTCAAACTACCAGATGTTGCTTGCTTTATTTATTAGTGATTTATTTAGGTTACCCCTTGAAGTCTTTTATTTGTTTATTAAAATTTATTCAGACAGGAAATATTTTAAGTGAGGTCATATGCCTTGTCTCAAACTAGGGCCTCTCAGACAGCCATAACAATAAATATTGTTTTTTAACTTAATTATATAAGCATGTTCTACTTGAGCATAATAAAATAAATCAGTACATAAAGTTTTAAAATATGCTATAAAATCTTAACAGTTTGCTGACGTGATTATTTCCACTTTTGTGCTGTAGGTAATTTCTAAGGAAAGCAAACACATATGGAAAGGATACCATTAAGCACTGACAAGCTTTTGAAGCTGCTATAAAATTTGGACCTGCCTCACCACTCACACTGGGATGAGTAATTCCATGGAAACCGATCAAAATATGTCAGTGTATTTCCATTACAAATGAGAGCAGAACTATGCTCCAAACAGCTCCAGGTCAACTTCTTCAAGGCTAGGACATAAGAATATGTGAAATAAGCAACTCCTCTCTAAAACACAAACTACATGCAGCTGAGCTGTGCAGTATTTTGGGGTTTTCTATGGTAAACCACATCAACTCTACTTAGATCAAGGGCTTCCAGCCTTGTGTCATCAGGGTATAAAACAAGGAAAACCCAGACGTGGTTGAAGGCTGAAAAGTCATGGGGTCTGGACTTCTACTGCTCTGATGGGTTTGTCACTTAGCGGCGACTCTGGGCTTCTGCACTCCTAGATCCACCCTCAATGCAGAAATAATGCAGAAGTTCCCTGAAGATAGTGCTAAAAAGTGTCTAGCATAATTTGCTGGTTTTAAAAAGCAAATAAACATGCTTCTGGGCATACAAGACAACTTTCTTAGGTTGCTGTTCAGATCTTAAGAGCATGCAGTACATTGCATTCTTTCATACACAGTCTGACATCACCTGAAGTGAAAATGCTAACATTTAACTTAAAATGTCCCTGTTGCCAATTTAAATACTTTTTTTTTAAAAGTAACTGGGTCTGAAGGCCAGATGTGATTCTCGGGACATTCAATAGGCAGGCACCCAGTGACATCCATTACATAGAATTACAAGTCTTCCATCCCTTTTTAGCTACAACAAAGCAAGAGAAAAGGAGAAGGGAGATATATAAGAAAAACATGTTGATAGTAAATTAGTTAACATCTGTATGTTGACATTTAAAACAGAACTTTAATTTAAAAACACTGTTCTTGGAGGTAACAGAGCTGGTAAAACCTTTGCAGGAAAATGAATAAGGAACTTTCTTCAACAGCTCAAGGCCACAGTTTACTGGCATATTGTTCTGATCTGCAGCAGGGATGCTCCATTCATTGATTCCTGACCTTGAGAAAAGGAGTCAGAGACAAAAGAAGCTACAAATCTCCACCTTGCTATTTACCTTTCCATGGCTCCATATGAGCACTCTCAGCGAAGCTGAGATCTAAGCAGTAAACTGCTCAGGGAAGAAAGCTTGCCTTCTTATAAAGACAGATGACCTAAAAACTACAGTACAGATAATGCACATATTTTCCATCAGGTTGGGAAATGGAGACAGAGATCAAATCAAAAAGTAAAGAAATTAATGGCATTTTTCAATGTTCACTTCTTTTCACCACTTAAACAGGTAGCATTTCAACAAAACCTTTAATAAATATTTCCTCTGCCCAAATATTTCATTTCTATCTACCCATCCCCAGCAAGAGGTCATGACAATGAAGTTCTCTTGCAGCCCTTCTTACAGTGCATGGAAGACATAACAATAATCCAGACTTTGTAAGGAGTTTGCACTCTGCTGTGAGGTGTAAGAGAGCAGTAAATGAGCTCATTTACTGTATTGCAGAAGCACTTTAGTCACAGAAGTTTGGAGTGCTACCCAGACTAATTAGAAGAGCTAAAGCTGTGGCTTGATTATGGCTCAATTTTGATCTAGTGCTAAATGAGCAACTACCAAAGGTAAATCATAATGTCACTAAGTGCAATGAACAGATACCACTGATTTCAGCAGGTTTAGGACTTTGCCCTTTTGTCCTGAGTGATGTTTTAGGCATTTGGGGAATTAGATTAGGGAATTAGAGTTTGGAATTAGAGTTACAATACCAAGCTCAATTTATAACAGAAAGGGATTTCTAATCAAGTCACTAATCTGAATTAATCCAAAACACTCAGCATTTGCAAAGTTAAGATAAACAGTCTACAGCTAGAAACTATGTATTCTCAATACTACTTTTTACATACTTGCACTTATATTTCAATAAGTATCTTGGTGATATATTTTGAAAAGGTATATAGAGAAATATCCACACTTATTTTTTACAGTGGGAAAAAAATAGACTTTAGAAAACCTGCATGAAAGCTACATGTAAATACAACTCATTAATATAGCTACATGTGGCTGGCAGCAATACTTAAGTTTGCCCCTGGTCCTAAAGCATATTACTTTTAACATTCTTATATATATATATATATATGTATATATGTATATATATATATGTATATATGTATATATGTATATATGTATATATGTATATATATGTATATATGTATATATGTATATATGTATATATGTATATATATAAAGTTTGGAAAACACTATTTTCAAGCTGTTCTGATTATATGAGTTTTTCCCACTATGGCTACTCCTCTTTATGCATTTTATTTTAGCTTCCTGCTGGTAAGAGTGGTAAGGAGAATGGGGGAGAATCTAAATAAGTTTGCTAGATAGATCCCATTAAAAAGAAGCCCTCTGTACTATGTATGTAGGATTCTTTAATAATTGCACAGTCTGTGCTGTCTTTTATTCTTTTATTATACTGTTCTGGTTTACATGTATTCACCTTCTGACTGGAAGAAAAATGGGTAAGCAAACAAAGATAGGATAGAGAAAGAAAAAGCTCTTATTACAGTAACACTGAGAAATCCTCTCAGAAAAAGGCTTAAACACAGATTTCTATCTGGCTTTCACAAAGATGCACATGGAGAAGGGTAGCTTGTGCATAAGTTGAAATAGTTCTCTCTAAGTTTCAGCCGTGATAGTGATAGTAACTTGATGGATCTGTGGTTCTGACCTACAAAGCCACCAGAGCAGAGTGAGAAAGCCATTCAGCTATGTGGCATATCTCAACAAAAACCTTAGATGCTGTTCTGTGTCCCACTCTCCCTGGATCCTTGGCAGTATTACTCCAGCAATGCTTTATGAATAGGGAGTCTGTCCTGACAGAGCAGATTCCAGGAATGATGCTTTAAAAAAACATAGCCTGAGCTCTGTTCAGCTTCTTAAATAAATTCTCCTAGGCTAGAGGGAGAACCCCATGCCACCTTTCCTAGCCTTCTCTTTCTTGTCATGTCATTCCTTTCTTAGCATAATGAGATACTGTGTATATTTTCACTTCTTGGTCCCTTTCACAAAGAGAATATCAGATTTGAATACAGGGTAGTCTAGTACCACATGGCTTGTGTGATAAGAAACACAGAAGGTTTTATGGACTACTGTAAGCAGAATAGGAATATTATGCCTTACCTAGTATTCATAATGCATTCAAAGACTTGCAGTGCACCTCTGTTGATGAAAACACCAATGCAGATGGTTTCAGATGTGTGAAACTGCTTCTGTTGAGAACAAGAATCATGACAGGCCGTATGGTAACACAAGATCCCGAAAAATAAACTAAACTGTCTTTAATTAAGACTTTTACATAATCTAAAAAAAACTATGATAGGCTGTAAGCAGCCAGCTTCAGTCTGAGCACAAGCTGTGTACAAATGTGGAGATAAAATGTATGCACATCTTCAAAAGAAAAAGAAACACTATAGAAATAGCACAGAAGCACACACAGAGAGGCAAAAGCAAAGCTGGATTACACCCAGAAAGACAGGAGTGTGTCAGTCTGGAGACAGAGATTTTTAGCTAACTATCGGATGAGAACAGCTTGGGACTGTGAGCAAAGGGATTAGCTGCTATCATTCAATTTTTTTGCTCTTTGGAGAAAGGGGATTCAGTACATTCTTTGTAAATAAATGTCACTGCAGCACAAAAGCCTTACTCCACCACCAATTGAATCAGAGACAGTAAAAGTGATTAATTCAACATTTGGGCACAAACTCTATGTCTTTTGTGTTTAAAATCTGTATTTTTTTAGTTGTTTTCCTGGGTTCTTCTTGCCCTCCTGCAGCTCATTGAGCTTAGAGGATTAGGAAGTCAAGGTTGATCGGCAGCTTTCTCAGACACTTTGCGAGGGCTGAGAGCCAGCACAGCATCTCATTTCATGTTTTGTCTGGCTGTGGTAGAGCATAAAGCCAGGGAGGCTAATGGGGTTTTAGAAATGGACAGAGAAATGTTGATAAAATGCTTTATAAGCCTTGTTGGTCTCAACCTGTCACAAAAAAAAAAAAAAGCAGATTTTCAGAGGGACTTGGGTTTCATTAAGACACCAAAATACAGTTGTTTTCAGAAACTCTCAGAGGTCTGTATGCTCAGCAGATCTCTGTGATTCACAGAGCTGCCACAGTGACTTGCTGTGCAAACTGTCTCAAAATATGTGCTATTGCTCTCAGATTTTCTAAGGTGACCCAACATAGGTCAAAAACACACTGAAAAACTACATTTATTAGAAGCCTGCAGAAAATAGGCATGATGGCTGAATTCTGGAAGAGAAAAGAGTGATATTTTTAAGCTGTTTCATTGTTCTAAGGAAGGAAATTCATCAGCCTCCCTGCAACCTCAGGTGGTGTTTTTCAACAACCGTTCATCCCCATCCTCTAGTGTTGGACATGAGGTATAATGGTTTCAGTTTGACCAGGTCAGGCAGTTCACAGAACTGTGATTTGACTGAGGCGTTACTGTGAATAAAGGTTTCTTTTAAGGTTAGGGACATTATTGGACTAAGTTGAACCTGCGTGGTCAGAAGCATAACAGAGGCTATGAACCGCATTCATTGCCATAAAGAAATTGTGACCCATTCAAAGAGGCAAAAGGCTATAATGAAATTACCAGAAAGTAATGTGGATACTGTGGATAACAGAATGTAAAGAAAGACAGAGTATAGCACAGAAAAACATATACAGTCAGTTTAAGGGAAAAAAGTACACAATTAAGTGTTGTCAGTGAATAACATTTTGATTTCTAAAATAAAATATATTTCAGACAGCAATGAGATCAGAAAAAGAAGGCGATGAGTGAGCAATTTCATCATGTTACCTTCTGTACCATGGTTAAAGGGCTTTTACACAGACCTGGCCACACCCACTGTGATGATGAATAGTGATTTTTGGTTTCAAACCTTTCAAATTTTGACTCATTTGGCTATTGCAACCTCTTCCAAGCACAGAAGGGCACGTTCTGTGTGCACCAATGTAGATCTGCTGAACCAGAATAGCTAAGAGATTTATATTAAAGGAGTGAGAGTTTCTTTTGTTCTTTCAGACGTGGTTAGTGTTTGTTACTTTAGAGAATCCATAGGCCTGGTTCTCTGTGGAAAAAAAATCAACTAATTCACTACCAAAGAGTTTTTTCTGTAATGTTTCTGTTCTTACAGTGCTCTCTACATAAAAAAGTTCTTTTGACTGAAAGGTGCAGGTTCTGCCCCAGTCCAGATCAACCAGTCTGTTATGGAGGCAAAATCAACTATATATTTTTGGAAGATAATAAAGAAAAAGATGCTGATATACCCTGTTTCTGTTTAATGTCTCATCAAATTTCCTAGCATAGTAGATACTGCCTCTAATTTTAATATAATACTGTTACCTCTTCACAGATTGGTATCAGGAAAGGTTTCAATGAATGAACCATTTTACATTGTAATTTTGCATTAATGTAGAAGAACCTAAGGTTTTCATTAATCTTTATTAAAATATTTTTTAAGATAAAAGGTATCAGAACAAAATATTCTGGAATAGAGTTTTCACTGTTATAAATTAATTATAAGTAAATTATTTTTAATTCTACTTGGAAACCTCAAAAAAGTAAGTTGTGTGCAGAAGGAGGTTTTGTCAAAACTTTGAAGCAAATTAAAAAAAATATGAAAACCATGAATTGTGCAAACCACAGAGAAATAGAACTATGCAAACCTACACTTCACTGTGTTTCTATTTCCACAGCATAACAAATTTGAGTTTTCCCTCTCCTCATTCTTCAGAATGGTGGACAAGATGTGTAAGGATCATTTCTGTCGCTCTTCTATATGATTTCTCTTAGTTTACACTATCTTGTTTGACAGATAGGCACTGGAACCACACATTGAAATCACTAATGAATTTCTTCTATTTTGATCTATATTTTTACAGTTGGATCTGTTTTTACACTTGAAAGAAGATATCTGGGTTTCAGTCATTAGCACCCAGTCTTGGACCATACTGAAGAGAAGTATCAATTAATTTTTAGGAATACAGAAATAATCCCTTTTGCTTTGAAAGATGCACTCATTTTGAATGAGAGTGGACATGTGCATGAGTGTTGGATTGGAGAAGATGGATGACTGGCAGTGGGAAGAGAGAGAGACAGTTCCAGTGGGGCCCCAAAGCCTCACCTAAACTACCAAAGCTGTTTAGCACTTCTAGCAGTTCCAAAGCTCTGCAAAGCACCACATACTGCTTTTAGCTGGGACAGAATTAAATTTTCTTATAGTATCTCATACAGCGTTGTTTTGGACCTGTGTTGAGAAGAGTGTTGATAACACAGGGGTGTTTTAGTTACTGCTGAGCAGTGCTTGCACAGAGCCAAGGCCTTTTCTGCTTCTTATGGTGCCGTGCTGGCAGCAAGTAGGCTGGGGATGCACAAGATGGGAGAGGACACAGGCAGGATAACTTCCCACAAAAAACTAAAGGGATGTTCCATACAATATGATGTCATGCTCGGCAATAAAACTTGGGAGGATGAAGATTGGCGGGGGGGGCTGCCATTGCTCAGGGACTGGCTGGGCATCTGTCCGTTGGTGGTGAGCAATTGTTTTCTTTCACATCACTTGTTTTTCTTGGTTTTGGTTTTGTTACTCTCTCTTGTTTTGGGCTTTTTTCCTCCTTTTCTTAATTATCTCAACCCACAGTTTTTGCATTTTTGCCCTTCTATTTCGCCCCCCACCGTCCCTCTGGGGGAGAGTGAGCAAGCAGCTGTGCTGCTTAGCTGCCTACCAGCTTCCTGTAATGCCTACTTAGTTGTCCTGGCATCTGCCCATTGAGCCTCCTTGACAACTACTGCAAACACATTCTTTATTTTTTTCCTGCAGTCCCTTCACTTAGCATCTACAAAATGCTTTATCTTTGGGAGCTGTGACTGTCAATCACCACTCTGTTTAGAAGGTCAATGAACTTTCAATATAAGAAAGCAGTGAAGTCAGGGCAGAGTGAACAGGTATCTTGGGTTGATTGTTGCTGTGACTAAAGGCAAGAAATATATATGGACTGGGTTTTTTACATGGGCAGTGTAGCAATCGCTACTGGTTGGGGCACACTGATACTTTGTAAAATTGAAATTTTATCAAGGTGGATAGCCTTTACAAAATATGGAGGGTTTGGCTCAATGATGTCAATGGGATCAAGACTATTCTTCTGCTTTATGTGGCCGTTCAGGCAATGGGAAAGCTCATTTGGATATACAAAACTGACATAAACAGGAGCTCTGCTAAACTGCTTTGTTACAAGCTTCATATTCACAAAAGTTTGCATGCTTAATAGAATTTAATATTTTTAATATAATTTTATATTTCCATATATAATAGCATATGTATGGATTCAGTGCAATATCTTCTTCATATTTTGGAGACTTTTATTTTCATTTCAACCAATATAACTCAACTTATAACAAAATAACAGCAAAGGTGACATATATAGGGTTTATATGTATAAAGGGGTCCTATTTGGAAAACAAAGTATAAATCTAAAAGATGTAGCTTTGTGGCCAGAAAAAAAATTAAATTACTCATGTTTTATTCAATTTGACCCTAAACAAAATAACATACAACTGATATCTTTATACAAAACCTGTTTACCAGTCAATTTCTTTTCCTGCTAGAAGACAAATGAATGGTCAAAAAAAGACTAACATGGTAAAATGGGCTCTTTTTGTTAATCTAGAAAATGAATTGAAGGAAGCACAACTGAAGAGAGGAGTTTTAATTACTGTATTATGCTATTATACATTTTAATTTTAGAATAGAATTTGTAATATCTCAGCCTGTCTCTTTGGCAGTCTGCAGAGTTCCCTGGGGAGCAGAACAGGTAGGAAAGCTGAAGGTTGGGAATCATCATCAGAGTTTCAACTACCATGACTAAAGGACAGTCACAGCAAGTCTAGGGATGCCATGGAGGCTTAATTTTCAGGAATATTCAGAACTGAACTGAACAAAGCCCTGAGCAACCTCACCTATTTTTGACATCAGTGCTGGTATTAGCAAGGTCCAGACTCAATTAAGTCTGGAGGTCTCCTCCCACCTCTCCTTGACCACAGCTGCTTGCAAGCTCAGTAAGCACAACAGGACAATCTGTGACGAGTTTGTCAGTAAAAATATACAAACTGAAAAGAACTAAAATGAGTTTAAAAAACAAGATCAAAAGGTTGATCAGAAACTAAAAGAGTAACAAAGATTTGGTTTTCCTTCTTGCCCCAGAAAGGCTACCAGTCCAAGTGTTTTATTCTGTCAGTTGTCAACTGTTTAGAGAAAAATATTAGTTCTGTTCAGTTCTGGAATAGGAATGACAATCACTTTCCCTCCCTTTGGTGAAACTGATACATAGGGCAAATTATCTTTATAGGTAAAACCCATGGGATTTCTGCTGATGATCTTACTGTGAAAGGTATTCAGTCAGTTGTAGATGGATGCTGTTGGCTGGCAGGCCTGATACAAAATGTTATGCTGGACACTGGCTTTATCTCATTTTGTACAAAATTATCGCATCTTTGCTTCTCTGTCTTTGTCAGGGTGTACAAATCTGGATCTCTTACTGACAGGTAGCTTTAGTGCCAAGAGAGGAAAACACCTGCACTTCTGGGACAGAAGTTAGGCAGTGAGAGCCAGGAAGAAACATAAATGGAAGAAGAGATTAGATTCAGGACACACATCTTTTGCTTCATGGTGATGGTCCAATAACTTCAAACATACTCAGCATAATGAAGGAAATGTTAGAGATTTATGGGAAAAAATGTTCCAGGGATGAAGGGCTGGGCTGCCAGGTTTTCATTTCCCACTCTACCACTCTTAACTACTCATTTCCCACACTTCCACCCCAAAAGCACCATTTAATTAAGTTGAACTTAGAGCATGTTAGTTTTGGTCCCCTGACTTTACAATTTGTGGGATATATCTGGTCGTTTTGCTTAATCCAGTCTAATCTCTTTGTTTTCCTTTGTGTCCCTTCAGAGCAACAATTTTCATTGCCAAAATTTGGAAGATTACACAACCTCACCAAACTGACAAATGCTGGAGACCTACGAGACCTTCAGGCAAATGAGATCTTACATGGAAAACCACCTTAGTCCAGTGAGTTAAGGGCCTTTATACACTGTTCTCAAACAGATGGTACTGAATTTACTAGTGAATGCCACTGATCTGCTTCAGACAGATTTCTGTCCTGCATCTCTCGGTGTTCAACTGCCCCTCAGATTTTGTTCCCCTTAGGTCTGGATTTATTTAGACAACTTCTCTAAGTCAAAGAAAGGCAACTTGTTTGTTGAGTGAGAAATGTACATTATCCAGTATTCTACTATTTGGTATGCAATAAATTAAGGAGATTATTTTTTTTGTAGTTATTTTCTCAAGCAAAACTTATTTGGAGCTAAAAAAAATTAAATAGTGGTATTTTCTGATACACCAGAAAAGGCAGACAGTTTTCCTTAATGCTTTTTCATGCGGTATATTTGAAAGGAAGATGATACTACTGCTATTATAATCAAAGAACAGAGGAAGCATGTGGGAGGCCTGTGAAGGTGAAAGTAATAAATGTTGGTTAGCTTTAAACTTGTTTAAGTCTTTCATGCAACAAAAGACACATACTGCCAATCAGGAAAAAAAATAAAAGGCAAATAGCAGATTTCATTGTCTTTATCACTGTAGGCAACCAAGTAACACCAACGATAAGATTTGGCTGTATATGGAAGAGGTAGCACTGCACAAGATGCCAAGAGAATTACTGAAGAACCTTTAAGAAGCTGATTCTCTCCTGTGCAATTATACAGCCAATAGGACCCTCAGGAATATCCTAAAGGTCAACTAATAAATTTCATAGCTAATGTATAGAAGAAAAGATGAAGACACAAAAAACTAGATACAAACCAAGCATGACTATTAGAATATTGAAAAAAAGGAAATTTTAGTTGCCTGTAGTATTATGGAATTAAAGACGGAACAACATGACAAAAAAAGATCATCCTCATGGTACTGTAGTACCTCATACTATATAGTCAGAAAATGTCCTACTAACAAGAATTTGCACAAGTAAACCCACAGGAGCAGGCCAGAAACTGCCTCCCACCTGATGACTAGGAACTTCCTTTTAATTTCCAATTTTATGGTCTTTAAGTTTAGTTCTACCCATATGTTCTTATGTCAACATTGTCATGTGTTTTAAACAGTTTTGTTTTCTTCTGTGGTGTTTATCATTCCAAAATATTTATAGAAAGCAATACATATCCTGTCAGTCTTCATTACGCTAGCCCAAACAAACAACGCTGGTTTTGTCCTCTGGTATGCTGGGCACGGTCAAGGCAATAGTGAATTCTCTTCTTGTCAGACATTAGCAAGAACAGGTTCTTTTTCCAAAACCCCCAAAAGACACAGTTATCTAGTTTCGGGGTTTTTTTCCCTTGATATAAGTATGCATAGGAAAATATGTAGTGCCCTCCTCAATCATTACTAGGACTCCTTTTGCCTTTATCCCTAAACAATTAAGACTTTTGAACAGTTATAGCACTAACTTTACTTCTATTACCAATATTGCTAATACTGCTTCATAAAGATAAAGATACAATAAAACATTCACAGAAAGCATAGACAGCATAGCTCAAAGTCTAGTACATCTTTCCACTTTGCTGTGTCTGTAACTAAGAGTGGTCTTCAAATCTCACATGTCTAAAACCATCACCTCCTGGTGAAGACATAGGTCAAATTCAAACTTGTGTTGAAGTAGGAAACAATTCTTACTGTGTGGGGTGCTCTACACACCACAGCAAGGGTCATTATGTTTATCCAGCAAGGGTCATTATGGAAGATTATGAGCCAAACCTGGATGTCATACCAAACCCAAAGTGAACTCTTTCAGCTCATCAAACCTCATGAAAATTAACACTTTAGGTTCCTGCCTAAGAAATCAAATTATATGTTCTTGGAATAAACCACCTTTTTCCACATCATATAACCATAGAATCATTTATGTCAGACCCTTCAAACCACCAAGCCCAACTATTAACCTAACAGTACCAAGTCCACCACTAAACCATGTCCCTAAGAGCCACATCTATATGTCTTTTAAATACCTCCAGGGATGGTGACTCCACCACTTCACTGGGCAGCCTCTTCCAGTGCTTGATAATCCCTTTGGTGAAGAAATTTTTCCTAATATCCAAGCTAAACCTCCTGTTCTGGGTTTGTGTGGTGGGGTTTTGGTAGCGGGGGAGGGGCTGCAGGGGAGGCTCCTGTGAGAAGCTGCCAGAAGCTTCCCCGGCTCCAAGTCAGACTTGCTGCTGGCCAAGGCCGAGCCCATCAGCGACGGTGGTTACTGAGTGACTGGCACCTCCAGGAGACCAGATTTAAGAGGGGAATGGGCAGCGAGTAGTGGGATTGGAACGTGAGAGGAACCCCTCTGCAGACCCCGA
>JANZLQ010000079.1:5616219-5626363 GCA_026212715.1 Elanus axillaris | reverse complement strand
TTTTGCTCATATCTTGCTTACTATAATTAATAAAATTTCAATTGATCATTATGGTTGAAAGACTCAATTTATAACATGACTACAGCCTCAAATTTATACAAGAATGAGGTGGTACAACAGGAAAGCTAGTCTTTCAAAAACGTACATTAAAATAGCGCTAAACTTCCTACCAATTAATTTAAATATTTGAATTGTAGTAATGGAAACATTTTATGTAATTTTCTTTCAGCAATATAAGTTTACAATTGCTATGTCTCTGTGTTTGCACATAATAACCAATGTTTCCAGTGTCCTTTAACACAGCAAACTGCCACTGACTTCTGGAGGAATCTGGGGTGCAAAAGGAATAGGTAATACACGTAATACAGCTTTCACAGCTAAATTTCTTGAAGCAGTTTGATGATTTTCTTCTGTCATTTATGTTTTATGTTAGGTATTAGCATATTTGGAAGGATTAGGAATTAATTGCATTTCAAATTATGAAGTCTCATCTGAAAATTGTCATTGTGTATCCATTTTTTATAATATCTGTGGGTTTTATGTTCTCAACACAAAATGGCCAACATCTGCTGAAGAAAATGGTGTGGTCATGTTCTCACCCTCAGGAGGGGCAGACCTACATCTGCATCTCACAAGGTAATTCTCTGCATGGAAAGTCGTTGCCTCACTGCAATAGAAACAGCCTTTGTTTACTTAGCTCAGTAAATCCCACTAAATGTGCTGAATCACCCTTTCCCTCATAAACCTCTGAAATTCAGTGTACCATAACAGACTGAATCTTTCAGTTAAACATTGTATTTTAAATTCAGTTTGATTAGAGGTGTTGAGAGAGCTCTCTCAAATGTAAGACATCAAGGTGTCCCAGAGTTGAGGAAAAGCCTTATTCTCCTCTTTGGAAATTAAACTTCTTGGTGACAAATGGTACAACGTGAAGCAATACTGGCCACAGCACAATACTCACTTGGAACAAATGGCATGTTAGACGGAAGTTCTGCTCTGTGCCGGATAATTTATCTCACCCCTTCCCCTCAGCTAGGATTTTATGGTGCTGAGTGCTAGGGAAAAAAGTGCTGAGTGCTAAGATAAAATTTGGAATATATTCTTGTGCCTTGTTTTGTGTCACTTATATTATTTTCTCCCCAAATCATATTTAGAAATTCATAGGCACGTATATTACAGCTAATCCTTTCGATATTTGCAGAAGGAGATAAATAGTTTGAATTCCTAATATTTGTTAATCATATTCTACCTAGTAACATTGTTTTAGAAGTCATATTACAGCAAAATGGAGAGGAGTCATTAAAGAAGATGCTCCACGAGCATCTAGTGCCTTTTTAGAAAATCTGCCCTCTCTTATCTTCCTCCCAGGACACTTCTCTGCTGAGAAACTGACCAGGCAGTGACCTAGGGACTCCCCTGGGACCCTGTTAACTTGTTTGAGCATCTTACCCACCCTTCCCTCAAGAGTTATAAATAAATGGTTGTGTGTGAGTTTAAGGTATAGGATTAAGCACTACAGATTTTGATCCAAACCTTTCATCCTGGCATGCAAAAAGCCCAAACAGGCAGTGCACAATATCTGAGAATTAACTTCACTCTTTTGCCCTCACAGCTAATTGCTGACAAGTCTTTCTTAGACTCCTTTAAAAACAGAAGAGTTCAAGCATATTCAAACACACACAAAGTCCTTGAAGGCATTCAGCAAACTTGTTTTATTTCAAGCACTTCCATCCCTTTTCTCTGAGAAACAGTGAGGCAGACTGCTTTTGAATTCTTTCACAGGAAAACAGCATATTCAGGGGATGCTCGTCCCTGGGACTCGAAGTCCTGGCTGCTTTCTTCTCCCCCACATGTCAATGCTCAGTTGCCAGCACTCGAGTGCTTTGTGTACTGACTCAGCACTTTGTGAGCTCAAGCTCATTTTAACAAAATTGTATGTGGACATAAAATAGTCTAAGGCACTGGGGACTTCGAGAGCATGTGAAATTATCCTTTAGGCATAACAGCTCTAGGACTGTGAGGCTGGTGTAGAGCTTGGAAAGAGAAGAAGCTGCAAGTCTTCAGAGTGAAATACAAAAACTGTTTCTTGTGCAATGATTTACTATATTAAACACTGAAAAGGGCATGAGGGCCTAAAAAGAGGGCTCATGGTAAGGAAGAGGCCTTGAATAGCTACCACTGAATTCCAGAGTAGAAAGTGTGTTTCCAAAATCCAGAGGTTCACATCAGAGGACACAGTAAAATGTTGTCAGTATTTGCATCAATATTAGCCTTGCATCTCTGTTAAACGGGTAAGAGAAATAGCACTAACAGATAAGTAATGAGGGGGATGCAAGAAAACTGCTGAAAGTCTGGTCTCTGCAGAAAAGAAGTGAAAGTACTAAAGAACAGTCTATTCCTTGCAGTGTTAAGGAATCTTTTTCTTCTCAAGAGACCAGAAGGATATAAATGAAATTGAAGGTTCATTAATATGAGTAATTAATTTTGTCTTTTATTCTTCCTTTCACAATTGTAGCCTATCAACATTCATAATTAGGTTGAGGGTCCTTCACTTTTTAATGGAATGGAAAAAATATGAGAAAGAACTCATTCTGATTAGATATAACCATTATGTCTAATATGCAATATATCAACTTCTCAGCTAATTATACAATGGAAATTATCATGCCTCTTGCTATTAAAATTAAGAAATCATTTGATAACTCCTCTTTTCATAGGTTTTCAGGACATTTGTTTCTCTTTATTAGGGTATTCAAGTACTGGACAAGATTTACTAGCTGAATAAAAAAACCCTTTTGGCTCTAAAAGAATTAATTGTACTTTAACTGATATTTTAACTTTTCAACAGTTTTAGGGTCCAAAGACACATATAACAATTATATGCTAATTATTCCATTCATCTGAGTTGCCTTCAATGTTGCCTTAAGGAGATTTTATTCCAACATTTATGTCTCCTCAAATCTTATTAGCATGGCTAAAATTCTGTCCTAGTTAACAGTGGTGTTTAAGTAGATTGACTTTCATCCATAAAGTCTGTTTGTGGGGTTAGGTTGCCCACTTCTAGGTTACTCTGTGAATAAAGCCGAAGTACTGGGACATCAGAACTGGATGGTGAGGTCAGAACAAAGCAGTTCCAGCAGAAAGCATGAATATAAATTTGTAAACTGAACCCACCTTAAGCAGAGGAGCTTTCTAAGTCATGCTGGATGCTGGTATCTGCCCACTTCTGAGAGAAAGTGCACTGATAGGAGCTGCTGGATTCTTCCACAGCAAGATGCAAGCTGTTGTTATCCCTAACCAACATGTAAATGTATATTGTCCAGGACTTGTGAAAGGGATGTAAACTAGATTAGATGCTCTTGCCATTTCAGAGTAAGGCTTTCAGAGGTAGACCATAGCTACGTTAGTAAATATGTATTGAATTAAGTGAAAAACCAATGCTGCTTTATGAACTAATGCTTCTCATAACTATTCTTAAAGTATCTTATATTGTCATACCGACAACAATTTTAGAAAAAAGAACATGAGCATCAAACAAATCCCTGTTTTCAGCTCCATTTGAGATTGAGGCTTTTCTCAAAATGTAAAGTAAAATATTGGTGCGTAACTAAAATTTTCAGATGCCTTTTTGATCCAGTATATTACTTAGGCACTCACCAGCTGGCTTTACAGTGACTCACTGTGTATCAGTTACCTACCTCTCACTGGTCATTCTATTGAAGGGTGACTGAATCTATGGGTCTGTCCCTAGAAAGTTGAGTTTTGGAGGTGGAGACCTACAGGGTCTCCTTCAAATAAATACCTCTGAAAAAAGGTAAATTTAGAGTCATTTATGAGGTTGGGCTGGACAGGTATACACATAATGAATTTTAGGGTAGTTAGTTGCCACAGCGTTTGCTTTGAATACTGATTATCACATAAATACAGCATGACCAGTCTATGTTCCTACCCAGAACTTGGGTCCTACTTTTCACATCAGTGAAACACAAAGTAGGGTAGTGTGACTGGTACTGAATACTGGCATGATACTCCTGTCAATGTGAGAAGAAAATTCAAAGGTTTTGTGACTAGAGACTTCAAATAGTGAAGCAAGATATATCAAATGTTGGCACGGTGTGAATTTGGGACAAATGATCCATGTGGTTGCATATTAAGCACAAAGAAAAAAATGTGAAAAAAAAAATCTGACTGGAAATTAGGAGCTTTAACTACCAGAAGAGTGAGACGCTGGAACACTCCTTCTGATGTTAGTGTGAAACGTATACAGTTACAAGACAGAGCAGGATCAGGTCTCATCAGTTTAGATGAGCTATTGCCTGATGTAGTGGACAGATAGACTCTGTGTCCAAGAAGCTCACTCCCTTTCTTAACACCAGTGGTTGCAGTTGCCCAATCTGAGACATTTTTTTAATTTCTCACAAGCAGAATTCTTGTTCAGTAGAATTTGATAACATGTAAGGCAATGATGGCTCTACATCTCCTAAAACTCGATTCTTAGTACAAGACAAAAACATCAGCCTTCCATTCATTCACCAGCTTTATAATGATGACAATTACAAGAGATGTCTTTCATCAGTTGTCCTCCAAGTGTTTTACCATTAGTTCAAAATGTAAGACACGTTGACCATTAAAGAGTGTCAGCTTAGAGTCAGTGTTCTGATTGCAAAGATCAGATAAATTAATCCTACTTTTTAAAATTTCATTAGGTTACTAAGTGAATTATTTTCAGTCTGAGATGTTCTTTAGCAGGACTCTCTACTCTTTGTTGTATAAGCCTGTAGCTATAACTAGGTGGGGATAAGAAAATTAAATCAGACTTTATGAAATGGTTAATTGATCCATTTGTTGAAACTGAAACTTCATAAATCATTGAAGCAAATTAAATCAGCCATTTTAATTAATGAAAATATCCAAACATTCTGTTATTGTCTTCTTTTGCATTAGCCTATGCTGAACCCAGCACACCACAGCAAAACTGCCTTTACTATTTAAAGTTTGCTTCTGTATTACTAAATGACATTGCATTCTTACAGGTCTTGGTGTTTTAAGATGTGTCTGCACTGAGGAGTTGTAGCACAGGGGCATAAATTTGCAGAGCGAGACAGTAGATAAAATTAGATGGGTACGGCCCTCAAACAGTGAACACAACTTTTCCTGCATAACTCTCAACGTGTTACGTAGATGGTTGTGTGTCCTCCAACAGTTTTGGTGCCCAGGAAAGCGACATGTATGTACCTTGCTGTGTCATGTCTGCTACCACAGGATGAAGAGTAACAAAACCTGTTCAAGTTTAGGCATGTCCATGCAGAGGAATACCTCTGCATCTCTCCTCAGCACCACTTACAGCACAGTCTTCATTTCTCTCCATTCGTCTTATGTACCACTTGATTACTTAAACATGAGTCTAACATAGCTGTAGCTAACCAGATGGTGGTTTAGGTCTGGGGTTTTTTTATTTTTGCAGAGGGAATTTGGTATGAAATTGATGGAACCAAACTGTTTTGAAAGCCATTCCCAGCACAAGTGTAGGATGGCATGCTGGAGTGCTGTATAGAAGAAATGAAGCTATCTGATAGGTTTCCAAGCTGTATGCAAACTTTCCAAGCATACCACAGACCACCATAGAAGTGAAATTATTCTAACTTATTTTAAATTTTTGACAGCTTAAGAATTGCCTTCCATATCCCATACAACTGTTTCCTAGGGCAAGAAGGAACTAGGGGAAAGTCACATTTCATGTGTAACAGTTGCGTTAGCCAGTCTGTAATAAAGCCACGAACTTTCATGGATACTAACAGCCTAGTTTTTCAACAATTTTGCAGATATTATCTATTAAAATACCTTGAATACCAGAAAAAAAATTTGAAGTTTTAGTTACTAGAATACAGTTATAACACTAGACTCTGTTGAGACATGTACATAAGTCAGAATCCACTACTCTAAGTCATCTACTTGAGACTTTTTGTTAATTATTCAGGAGAGGGTTTGAAACCATTCTTCCTGCCATGTTTCCAAATTAATATACTGCAAAGGAATTTTATTTTTCATTTTCCCACTTCACATGTAATATCTGTGCACCTTATTATACAACAAAGTGAAGATCCTTAGAATGTACAAGGCTAACCTTGGATTCATACAAAAATAATTTTTTATGAGGTTTTCAATAATATATGGCATAAATACCTTCCTGAAGAAATCTGTTCAGTTTCACAGATGTCATTTTGTTTATAAATTAAACACAATCAGTAAAAGCAAAGAGAAGAACACATTTGGCAGGTAAATATACCTTATTCATTTGCTCCTCTAAAATACTTTGATTAAAATTTAAATTTTCTTTTATTAACTGCAAAAATAACACTAAGGCTTCCTATTGAAACTATCTTTTAGTCAGTCAGTCACTGTGTACTTCATGTTCTTCTGAAGTACAAACACAGTGAGGTAAGTGTAGTTAAATCAGGGTTATGTTTTGTTTTTTAAAAAGTACAATGCCATGTACTAGAGACATTCGCATAGAACAAAACATTTTAATATACCAAAATAAAAGTATGTGTTACAAGCACACATGTGCCATATACAGGTGCCTGTTTATACCAATGTATTTTAATATTTTAAATATTAAAATCGTTGGTAGTTTTTTATGCAGAGCTTGATTCCTTTGTGACACGAGTTGATACAGTTTCACTGGTTTCAGTGAAGTCACACCAAGTTATACCAGATGAATTAAAAGAGTAGTCAAACTAAATTATCAAGAATAATGAAATACTCAGATACCTTCTGCAACATACAACTTCCAGTACTTCAGTCAGGAGGTAAACAGGTTGAAAAACTTGGGCACTCCAGCATCAAAGAACACCAGCTTCATTTCTTGTAAAAAAAAAATTATAATGTGTGAATTAAAAAAAAATGATAATATGTGAATAAACAAAGTTAAAAGTTGGCCTGATTTCAGCTGGGATAGAGTTAATTTTCTTTCTAGTAGCTGGTATAATGTTGTGTTTTGGGTTGAGTATAAGAAGAATGTTGAAAACACTCTGATGTTTTCAGGTGTTCCCAAGCAGTGTTTATACTAAGTCAAGGATTTTTCAGCTTCTCATTTCCAGCCAGCGAGAAGGCTGGAGGGGCACAAGAAGTTGGGGGGGCGGACACAGCCAGGGCAGCTGACCCAAACTGGCCAGAGGGGTATTCCAGACCATGGGATGTCACATCTAGTGTATAANNNNGGGGGGGGGGAGTTGGCCTGGCAGGGGTGGCGGGCGGAACTCAGGAACTAACCGGACTCTGGTTGTCAGGTGGTGAACAATTGCATTGTGCATCACTTGTTTTGTATATTCCAATCTTTTTATTAGCATTTTTATTTTATTATTGTTGTTATTATACTTATTAGTTTCTTTCTTTCTGTTCTATGAGACTGTTTTTATCTCATTCCACAAGTTTTTAATTTTTTTCCCCCTATTCTCTCCCCCACTGCAGTGGAGCAGGGATGGGGGGAGTGGGTGATCAGCTGCATGGTGCTTAGTTACTGGCTGGGGTTAAACCACAACAAAAGTAAAGAGGAAATTTCCACAAACACTTCAACACTTCAGAAGTTTTGCCTTCTTATTTATTTGTATGGGCACTGTGTCTTCCAAATTAAAAAGGCAAAAATCAAAGCACCCAGCAAAATCCTTACCAAATCACTAGGAACAGGAGAGGCAAAAAGGATTAGGAAATTAGAAAGATGTTGTATGGGTGAAGATGGAGCAGAGAAAGAAGTTGTTTTTCCATCAGAAAACAATTAAATCCCAAAACAAATGTAAATCCCCAAAGCTGTGGTTGTTACAGGCATACATGTCAGCATTGTTTCTCATTAAAGCTGACAAACTGTCTGTTTTCAGTTGCTTCTAACACAACAATCCTGTCACAAGTGAAACCTCTGCATGCAAGGTCGTTGCCTCCAGCTCGGTTTTTTTGAAAACAAGAGTCAAAACAGGACTGTCATGAATAAGAAAGTGCAATAAAAATGTATTTTTAAGCCCATGTGGAAAACCTATGGCAACCATTTCTTTGAAGGACTACAGCACTTTGAACATGTTAGCATAGGAGAGAGGAAAGTGCAGGGAATGCCTTGCACAAGCTTTTTTGGATGAAGTCCAGCAGGCAGCAGAACGACAGCAGCACTGCGCTCATTGACCAGGGCACGAAGCATGGTGAGCAGAAGATCTGACCACATCTTGTGCTCCCTCAGTGCAATGTGCCATGCCCTCTCCTTGAACACTAGACCAGCCCTCCCAGAGGGCTCACATTTTAAGAAAGTGAAATTTTTTCACACAGACACACAACAGCTGAAAATAATCCTCGGTGTTTGGGGAGTGACAGACCTATCCTCCTCTGATTTCTCCCAGCTTCTTGAGAACAGAGTGTGGAAAATTGTTGGAAATTACAGGAAATTGAGATTTTCGTGTGTGCTCAGTGGTACCCAGTGGCCTCCAGGACCTTTAAGAGGAGCTGTTTGATCTCAACACTGACAAAGGCAGGCAGGAGAGATCCAGGGATAAACGTGAGAAGAAGTACATACTCTGATGCAGAGAAGAGACAGCGATAGAAGGAAACACTGCATAGGTTGGGAAACTGAGACACCAAGCTGGGCACTGCCAGGACACAAGTGGGAAACAGAGCCAGGGTTTTCAGAAAGGCAAATCTTGCTTGGCCTGCTCAGGAGCGGACCAGGCAGGTTCATTCTCTCTTTGTCCACAGCACAGTCAGTTTTACTGACTTTGGGGCAAAGAGAAATGCTGGAAAACTGGAGCCAGACGACAGGAGTGTGCAAACCCCTAAGTGCTCCAAGCAACCTCTATGCTTCCCTGCTGTGAGGGCAGGAGCTAAAACTGTAACACAGGAAGATTTCCTGTAACTTCAGGTTCACCAGAAGTAAAAGTCTTGCCAGAGCATTTGCAGGGAGAAAAGCAGGAACGTGATGGTGTACAAGTCCCAGAAGAAGCAGAGCAGCATCATGATGGAGAAAGGACAGAAGCTGAGATGGACTGTCAACAGAAAGTAGATTTGTCAGAGGCAGGAAAGGACAAAGCTGAAAGTTACCATAAATGGAGAACAACAGCAGAATTATTTCCTTTCTTTCTCACATTTTCCTGGGATAATCCATGGGCAATAAAAAGAGCTTGCTTTCTATCTTTGTGGTCTTTTGCTGTCTTACACTCTCTTTTTAAAGTGAGCTTATTCTTTCTTTAGTATCTATGTGCAGTTTTCAGCACAGCTTCAGATCTCAGTAGCCCTTGCTTACATCTCCACCACATGAAATGATGGAGTGTTTTCCCTACTCCAGTCAACACTAAAATTTGGCCTAGTAGCAGTCAAGAAAAATGCACAGTTGAATAAATAGTTTCACATATAAAACCAGGTTTATTTGTGAGCTTAAATGGATTAACAGCTCAGAGCTGCACCTCATACATCACCGTAAACATGGTCTTGTCAGGAAAACCTCATAATTCTTGGGCATTAAATAAACCTGCCAGTACTGTGAGGCTGAGCTGAAAGCCAAAGAGCTTTTAGGGGATGATTATTTAAGATGTTTGACCTTCACAATTTCACATGTATGTTGTGTTAGCTTGCCTCTGAAACCTGCCCGAGATAATTTCACATACTATCAATTACTGAAATGGTGCAGTGTGCTCTTCCTCTACAGTTTTCTCGTCCTGATGGTGCTCCTCCCTCACCGACACTCTCCAATACTTGGACGAGCATCAGCACAGGCAGCTGCTGCCGAACGGGCCAACGCCGGCGGTACCTCCCCCGTGCTGGGCACGGCTGGCAGGCTGGGAGGGGATTTTAAGCACTTCAGTGGGTTTCCACTTTTCTGTCACCTCACAATGATTCCTCCTGAAAAATGCTCTCTGCCGTGAGAAAACCCTTCCAGCAGGACAGACGGACGTCTGGAATTTTGTCATTTGCTGTGTTCGTAGAAAAATGGATCTCTGCCTGACATTACTGTGGAGGAGAAGAGGTTGTATGTCCAATATTTTTCTTCTCCTTTCCTTTTCACTAATAGTTAGCTCTGCCTAAAAAAGAACGTTGTTCCCTTAAGCATCCTAAGTGATATTCGGCTGCTAAAACGGGGGGGGATTTTTTTTTTTTAACGTGGGGAGATCGG
>JANZLQ010000079.1:5597721-5613742 GCA_026212715.1 Elanus axillaris | reverse complement strand
GGGGGGATTTGGTTAGTATGAACAGCAACCTTGGCAAAAATAAAACACCATAGGAATGTAAGCAATCAGAACTATTGAGAGAGAAAATGAAGATGTAGAAAATACAGAAGATTGTGAGCATAAGAACTGCCAGCAAATGTCTAGGCATGTTTAATGTGAAAACTATTTTAAACTATATTTTAAATCTATTTGAAAACTATTTAAACTATATTTTAAAACTATGTTGCTGAAAATAGCATAAAAGTCAACCTCAGAACACATCCAGTTTTCTTTTAAATAATAAAAACCCTCCGCATTTATTCTCTGCTTCTTTCCTACTATTATTCAAAGGCAATTTGTGTATATCTGCTTCTCTTTGTTTCATATTCAAGCTGGATAGAATTGGAGAATTTCATACTTTTTATGAGCCTTGGTCCATTTGGGGACCTCTTTTTCCTTCTCCTTATGCATGTAAATATATGTATATATATGTAATCAAATTATCAGCTCTGTGTTGAGTGTAACACTTGTCTGCTTTCTCTGTTATATTCTTACTCTATTTTGAACATGAATACATGTTCATGATCATAGCACAAACCATATTCTGGCATCTTCTGCTCACAAAATACCTCAATTTACATGCTATAGATAAAAAAAAAAAAAAGACTGTTTAGAAGAACCGCTGTAACTCTGTGACAATTCTAGAGGAGTGGATCATCTGAGACAAGCAATCTGAGATTTTTAATATAAAAGAATTCTCCCTTGGCTTTAAAAATGAAAAAACTACTCAATACTCTCGGGGAGGTGGGGGGTGGGGGAGAGACGGAGGTTTTCAGAGATTTGTGTTCAAAAGGAAAGTCAATGGAAGGAGAAAAAAGGAATGCAAAGGATCCTACATTCCTTAAAAGATTTTGAATATTCTAAACCACTGATTTAACACCCCCCCCCCCCCAAAAAAAAAAAGGCAAGGAAATAATTATACATGTTTTATTTAGGCCTGTGTATTCCTTCCCTGTTTCAGCTACTGCTCGCTTGCCCTCGTACTCCTCACTGTTCAGGTTACTGCTTTTGGCTGCCCCCCCCCCCCCCGAGTGGAGAAGTCAGAGACAGCTGTAATTAGTGGCAAACCCTTGCAACCCTCCTACTCCTGTGTCTTGACTATCCTTTGAAAAACACCGATCTAAACCTTTTTCCCTGAATAGTCAACTAGACCATCTCCGCTGCTGCTGAGTTGGCGGGCAATCGTTGTTTGATCTGGAGTGCCTCCTTCAGCTCAGCCATGAAATTGCCTTTCTGTGAAGCCATAAAAATCACTCTTGTCACCACAAAGCAGCTGGAATTGAAGCTCAGGAGGCCACAAGCCCACAGTGTGCCCAACTGACAGCCCAGCAGAAGGAGATTTTGGGAAGCGGTAGCACCAGCAGTGATCTGGGCAGCATCTCCAGGTTTTGCACTGCATCAAAAATCTTTCTCTGCTGTCTCAAAGATAGAAATAAGAGCTTCAGCAGAAATAACACTGTGTGTGTTTGCACTTAAGGGGCATAATCTATTGTGGGAAGGCTAAATTGGAGAAATGACCTTGACCGTTTGTTTCGGTTGCAGTCTGGTGAGTCATTATTCTAACTGCTTCTGCTTTAGCAGATCACACATCTGCGGAGTTTTCTGCACATACATCACCCCACTCCCCCCCGCCCCGCCACATATTGGTATCTTTTCTCCAGCAGGCTGCCTCTGAAACAGAACAGCAGGAACAGGAATAAAGTCATGAAAACTTTGGTGTGAAGACAAGCTTGGGAGTCTTCTGACACAAAATACTTTCTCTTCATTTCATGAAAAAAAAAAAAAAAAAACAACTGCACACTAACACTTAGCCTTATTTTCTACTCTGCCCCAGGACCTATGTTTTTATATCATTTAAACCACCTGTAATTGCCAAAAAAAGTAGAGCAGCACAATACAAATAAATGAAACCATCTGTCATCCTATTAGAAGCAAAAAAGTGGGGAAGCATCCCTATTCTTCTTGTAGTCTCTAAGATATTCATCAGTAAGGTAAACCTTTTTTTTCCCCTGACTCTTCCCATCAATACTTTAATACCTACTGGATTTGATGATTTAAAAAAAAAGAATTATCTAGTAAATAGAATAAGTAGAGCTTTCATTCCACAAAATGAAACAGTTTGAATAATTTTCACATAAACCTCAATAACTGAGTGTCAATCTGTGACAAAACCTTCTGATATTTTCAGTTAAGTCTTACTTGTCATTCCTGTTCTTTGCTAAATTTAACATGAATCACTGACTCAGACAGAAGCTGACTTTCTTGTAGGAGTTTACTTTTTAACCTATAAATAGCATATGTAATCTGTACTTCACCAATAGGTTTATTCTAAGCCACTGAAGAAGCTTTTTAGGTTTGCTTTTTTAAGCCTCTTTTCTTGTCTCCTGAAGATGAGGATTTCTGTGAAATAAAAGGTCATTTGGGGGCCCATGGCAGTGGGTAATTTCTATAGGAAAAAAAAATGGGGTATTTCTTTATGGACATGTCTTACTTAAATAAAAAATACTTCCAATTTAATTCATTCCAATTCACTCTTACTTTGGTCTTTTATTGTTGTAAAATAAAACTAAAAATAATGTGATGGGGAGTATTTTTTTCTAACTTTCACAGTGGGTTCAACTCTTGAGGCTATGACATACAATTCAGGACAATGACGAATGGATGACACTTGGCATCTGAAGCCCGGCCAGCAGAACAAAGATCCTATTGTCTAAGGGATTACATCCAAACAATGAGGTTCATTTTTTGCTCTACAGACATAAAATAGTCCCACTTGCAAACATACGTAGACAGCTCTATATGAAAGTTTTTTACAGCCTTTCATGTTTGAAAATACTTTTTTTCTTCACGATGGAATATTTCAATCCCTGTTTATAAATTTTTAAAGGCTTCTTTTTTCCTTCTTTCTTTTCCATTATGTAGAAAAAATCCTATGAAAAAGATAGGATGTGGTGAAAGTCTAATAATTTCCATAGTTTATTCTCTAACCATGCTTAATTATGAGTGGGATTTAAGTAGGTGTTAAATTATATTTCTTTGAAGTGTCCAAGTCCAAGAAATTGCCTAATAAAAAGCTCCTAAATAGGTCTACCTCCTTGTGGCTTTACTTTTTTTAGTCTTTATGAACTAATTCCATATACAGTCTTCTCTTTCTACATTTTAACTTTCTTAGATCAATGACGACTAGATGTTTTTTCTTGTATGAGAGAGGGAAAAAACAGGTTATTTAAGTATACCAGATTTTAAAAGTGGCATTGTTTCACTGACTTATTAAGTCATAAGTATGGTTTCAGGTCTGATCTTTTTGCATGGAAACTCAATATGAAAGCGTCCTATTTCCAATGAAAAAGATACAGCTGAATATAAAGCTGTACTCCTTGAAGTTTAGTTATAAGTAAGACCTCTAGTTGAATTCAGTCTTTCGGTTGCTGCTTCTAAGTCAAGCTCACTGCTGGTTAGAAAGTGACATCAGACTTTAATTCTTTCACAACTGCATCTCACTTTGTCAAAAAATATTTTTAAGATCTTAACTTGTACTGAACCACCATCCATCCAGCTGACCAATATTTTGGCAGACCCAGAGGAAACTTATCTATCAATATTCTTCCAAAATTTTGTACTCTGTGGCTCAAAATATGCTGTGGAACGTACCTATTTTTAGCAAATACATAAGGAAGTTTTATGCTGACATTCAAACTGTAAGATACCAGTTTCTATGCAGCGAAAGACCATGATTTCAGAAAATTGAGCTCTGTGTTGTCTTCTGTTGCTTCTCACTTCAGTGGGATTAACTTTCATTTTTTTCTGCAAGTGCAAACTTCAGAGAAGAGGGTGAAACCCTTATCTCATTGCTAATTAAATATCCTGAAGTCAGCAGGTGTATTCTTAGACTTATTCTGAGTGGTTTGCTAACTACCAGTGAACAAAACGCTACTAAAATAAAAACATGTTGGAGTTGAACTAAAGAAATTATAGTGGAATGACCAATGGTGCTTTCCAACATAATACAAATTGCAAATTAGAGACAAAAACTACCTTTGATATTTTATTTTAAAAATTATGGTCTCTTGTGGATGCTGCTATTTTTGAGGTTCAGTGTAAAAAGGTAGAAGTACTTACTTTCTTCTGAAAATATAATTCATTAGTAGGCTTGCCAACAACCATTGCTTTTATTGGTTTTGTTTCAGAAGTTTCTAGAAGACATTTCAAACAGAAAAGAGGAGGCAGTACTAAATACGTCATGCTTAAATTTTAAACAATTCAAATAAGTGTATTTGCATTTTGGAAAAATTATACTTCATAAACATGAAAGCAAGATGATACACTATTTTAAAGGCCTTGTTTCTTCTTCTGCTTCTCATCTTTGCAATCTGAGATTCTCCTGCTTTGGCTCTACTTCTCTGCAGTTATGTTTTTGTCACTGACTTTTTAGCATTCTTCTCTTGAAGATATATGAAATATATCTTAGAGATATTCTTGTAGCTCAGTCTGTAACAAATATTTCTGATAATTCTGGTTTTATATAGTGAAAGAAAATGTGAGAAAGGTAGATTGCTGGGATTTAAATTATTTCAGCATATAACTGATCCAGTTCTAGCACACTTTAAAGATTGATCAGAGATAAATTACCAACACATGTTCCTTATTACCTAACACAAAAGTTACCTGAACAGCTACTTGAGCAGCAGACATAGGATCAGTGTTTATTTATGAGATGCTTAAATGCTGCTAATGAGCCGTTGTGTTATTCGGGGAAATTACAGGGATTAAGCAGTGTTAAGAGAAGTATTTGTAGCAGGTTTGTTCTTTCTGCTGTAGCAGCTGCTGGTGCCGGCAATTACTCTTTTCCAGTTCAGCTGTTTTCTAGCTACCCACCAATATAGTTAACAACGAAGAATTATTTTAAAGGGTTGCAATGCAGACGAGGATTGAGGATTAGTCACCCAAGCTAAAGGAGGGGAAATTAGTGAGATACTGCATTTCAGTCTCAGAAAGCTATGGGTTGTAGAACTAAAATGAAACTGAAAAACAGTTTTGAGAGTGAAAGAATTTTAAAACAACAGAGCCAGAACCAGCCTGGTATCTGGCCACAGAGGAATGCCATTCCTCAATTCAGTGTATGATACTGCCCTAATACTGAGGTAAATTTGAGAATCCTAAAGCCTCTTTTATTCATAATATTTGGTCCTGTTTCTCTTCTTTCTAAACACATTTCTTTCACTAAGATGCTTCAATCAGTTTTTAATATCCTTTCTGACATGAAATTCTGTAGGAATGATAAATCTACTTTTCTGAATAGAATAATAAGTTATTTGTTGCACTAATTAACCATTACAGCATTTCTTACATCAGAATCATTAGAAAAAAATAAAAATGAACAGTAGCTGGAAGGTAAGCCCTAGCTAGAACAAGAACTGACATCGAGATAGATGAGATTTGGTAAACCTCAGCTTGTTCCTGCTGTTCTACTTTTAGAAAATAATGGAAAACTACAGACAGAAATAAATTTTCCAGAATGTCCTACTCTTACTAGTTAATTTCATAGTAACTATAAAGTCAATGTCTGCCATACTTATTTAGAGTTGATGTCAGATGGTGGAATAAAGGACATTTTTTAAAATTATTTCAAGTAAAAGCTTGTTGAAACTGCCAGCTGTTCATCACCAGTTCCAACCTGGGTAGGAGAGCACAACTTGCTCTGTTTTTTTGCAAGAACACATCTGCAGGCAAAGGGATTTCCTGGCTGCAGAGGCATGTAGCATCGCAGAGTCCATCTCCTTATGGCTGAGAAGTTTTCTCCCCAAAACATGGCCACATCTGTACTGGGGACAGTCCCAGGTCCATCCCAGTCCCCAAGCAGTCCTAGCCATTGCTTGGGAGAACGCTGGCTCCTGTTGATGGGTCAGGACATGGATCAATGACATCTATGGCCAGGTAGAGCTATGGCTGTGACAGGACGGCACAGAACCACCACTGTGGCATACAACATAGGCTGAGGACAAGGAGTGATGGCCCCATTTATGAATGGCCACCTATAGCAAATTCTGTGGGTTCTCAAACCAGGGCCAGAATTTGGTGATGAACACTGCTTGGACCAGAAGGGTAAAAAACAGAGATACAACGTAAAAGGGGCAAGTCTAATATTCTTCAGATTGACATTATATCCTTAATTGCCATCTTTTCAGGGTCGACTGGAGGAGGTGCAGTTTACTGCCATGTACTTCTAGATGGCAGGCATCACTATAAAATTGGAATTATTCATGCCTTTTCTCTCTTTTAGTCATTGTTAGAAGGCAGATACAAAGAAACCATATACCTATCCCTATCACTGTTCAATTTTTTTATCAGGATGGTGCACAAATTAATGGTTTGCCTGGTAACCCATGAAATCCTTTTGCATCCATTAGCCAGGCCTTACATTTTCAAGCTGTACAGACATCTTGCTTACAGAGTCTTCTTGCACATAGCTAGACCTATTTGAGAAAAGTGACCCAAAAAGGAAGGGTTAAGCATATTCTTAGATTTTTGACCATGGACACAAAGCAGAAGTCTTCAGAACAAATGGGCTCAAATCCTTAAGGCTGAAGGAAAGATATTTCAAGTGAGCTGAAAAGAATCACATGAGACGAAACCACAGATGTGGATAATGGATAATGTATGTTGGATGCTTATCATATAGTTTGTCATGAAGTGTAAGACCAAAACAGTAAGTCTACAAATAGTAAACCCACCATCTCACAGTACAGGTCTGTTAACTGGAGAATCAGGGGAGAAATGTTTTTCTGATTAGTGTTCAGAGCTTTAAATACTAGGATTTGCATCACTTCCCTTTTCTACATCTAAAAGACATATTAGCAGTCAGGCTTTCTTTCTACATTTCATCTATTAACCTTAGATATACACCTACACGAAAGACAAAGTCCTTAATTTCAACTGATTCCATCTCTATTTTTGCCGTATTATGTATTAGCTGCTAGCGATTTCTAACTTCCATATTTTTGGTAACTCCCATTGTGTTTCTCAGCAGTTCACCAACTTTGCTAGCTTAACCTTTACTCTCACCACATAAATCTTTCTTTATAGTGTCTTGATCACTTTGGATTTTTTCTGGAAGTATGAGTCCCCCATTTTTATCGTTTATTTCTGATATCATAGTAATTAACATGAAGCAGTAGGTTCAAGAAATTATCAAGAATAAAGTTCAAAAAAAAAAAAAAAAAAGAAGAGGGGAAGTACTTCTTCCAAAAATACATCTTTTTACCATTGACCTCATTACAACTAGATGTTCTGAATACCAGCTGTCCAAAATGGTTCAGTAATTAGACATATACATGAAAAAAAGGTTCAGGAACACTTTTGAATCAGATTATATGCATGTAATCCCACCAGCCCCAGTGTCCATCTTCTGGAAATCTGTAAGCGGCAATGTGCCAGATGCTGGAAGACCACACAACAAAAGTGACAAAACATATCTCTTTGTGTTTTGTTTTGTACTTACAGTCTTTCCTAAGTACTTGCTAGGACAGATGACACCTTGGTCTGACTTCATACAGCCACTTGCATGGTCTTGTATAGCATTTGTTTTATTTTGTGGTTACAATGACTACAAACTTGTACTGAATGTTCTTACTGACACAACTGTTTTGCCAAGCCTTAATGCAAGCCTATAGCTTGCATCTATGTCACCTCATTAAAAATTAATTGTGCCTCTTCCTTCTGTAGTAAATTCTGCTGGTATTACAGCAATGCTGAACCACATATTTTGAAGCCTTCTCTTCAATGCCTTTGAGATGCCAGGTGATTGTGGTTATAAGTATTAGGAAATATGATTGGAAATAAATAATTTTGTCTCTAAAAAGTCATGTGTCATTTGTTGTCTCTTTTAGTTGAAATCACATTTTGCAGCTTCGCTTTCTCCAAGGTTCCTCACTCTCGCATGTTTCAGACTCTTCTTAAAATGTAGTATTTTTTATTTTTATTAGTTGAAACCACCACCATTTCTTTTTTGGTTTGTACTCCTTCTAGGTTCCTTTGTGATATTCCTCTTTTTAAAAAGCCCACAACTCCTCCTGGCTTAGAAAAATCTCCACATTTCCTCAATGTGGTGCTTGTTCCCCTTTCTGGAAAACTAATGAAGTCACTGAATAAGATCATACCTTTTGCCAGTGCCTGTTCTCCCACAGCCTGCCTAGATGCAGAAGCTTAGTGTGCTGTAAACATAGGTGTGAATTAGCTTCATGGTAATTGCTTTATATCCTTCCCTAGATGGGTGCTCTTAATGCACAGTAAGGATGTATTATGCCAATTTCTAAGTTAGGGCTTGGGTGTTATTCTGAACAGCTATCGTCCCCTAGGTACACCATAACTTGTAGCTAACCACAATGCCTGCAGGTTATTTTTTACAAGACATTTTCAGAAGAAACAATAGAGAACTGTAGGATTGCTTCAATATCTTAGGCTTGATGCCTACAGCTTCTGGCATGCATAAGACATAATGGAGAGAAGATGGGGTGAGTATCTCAGAAGTGGAATTACCCTCCTGCTTGACATTCTCTGGTGTCTATGGGTCAGGCTGAACTGCTAGAAGGAGCCAACATTAAAGGTAGGATATTACTGGTAGGTTTCAAGCCTAATATCTCAGAAGAACAAAAAAATCTAAATATAAGGCAGTTCATTCTACTTTCAGATTGATAAAGGTCTCGTAAAAGTAACAAAACCAAGTACTGAGATGAGTACACAAAGCTAATATGGGTGGAGATAAGAAGAAAAATTAAGAGAAAATGGACAGAAAAAAACCAATATGGAAGACTGTGATTTGGGGGATTTGTAAAACTTGTGGGATTTGTAGGACTTGAGAGACTGATCAGATTTCCTTTTCACCAGCCAATGTTAGGGTTTCAGCTTGTGTTGGTTACTTGGTCCCTAAGAGCTAGTGCAGAAAATAGCGTGAGAGGACACAAAGACACAGGAGAGTGAATATGAGAAGAAAGGAAAAAGCAGTCCTAAGGCAAGGAATGAAGGACAGCATCTAGGACTGAACTGTGCAAACCCATGCTCCTACTGCTAAGGGAAGCTTCACTGAGCAGTTTCACTGTTTTCTGTTAAAATGAAGTCAAGTGATCAAGACAGGAGTCATACATGGAAAGAGAACAGACAGGACAGTTGCTAGAACATATGCACCAATTGCTCCTGCTGACTGGTCATAGGAAATGGAGGAATATCCTCCTATTTTAATGGGTAACTGAACCAGATAATTAGTTGAAAAAATCAAGGCCAGTTGATTGTCATCTGTATTGAGAGCAGATTGTACATTTGAAATTATGTGGGGGTTTTTCTTTTCCACTCTCCACTGCATTTCATCACAGTGAGTCACGTGTCTTTTTTCCATGCTAACACCAAGACATGCCGCAGCAAATAAGATGTGGTATGACAAATACAATGAATCAAAATGGTACTTACCACGTTTTTAACTGTCATATTCCTAGCACAATATTTAAGCCATGGGATGGCCTGCTGTGCCAGAGGAATTCAGCACTGAGTAAAACACAGCCCTGGATTTTATGTGTCTTTAGGTAATGTCTCCAAGGATCAGTTCTTGCAGGCCATAAGGTATTTGTGATTGCAGAATGGGGTAGGATGCCACAAAAAACCACAATCACGTTTATTGAATAGACCTAGACAATGCTGAAAACTGAGCTCAGTACCTTGGAAACCCTGTAAAATCAAAGCAGGAGGCTACTCAGGCCAGGCAATGGAGGTCCCTCACTCAGGAGTCTCTGGTTGGTTGGTTCTATCAAATGAGTCGAGAAGCACAAGACACCGAACTTCTGTAATGCTCTGCTTGTTGCACTGACACACCTGAAGGTCCTACCAAGGAACCTCCCTGGCTCTCTTCAGCCTACCACAGGTATTTCTGAAGACTCTGTCATCTGCTCTGGGTCTACAGCAACCTATGGAAAGGATTATCAAAAGTTAAGCTAGCATGAGTCTAAGTGAGTCACAGTTGGAGCTTTATTAACATTGACTCATTTTGATGGGGTAATTATTATTTTCTGTCAAGAAAAATATTCTGCCAGGGAATTTCTAAACAGCTCTCCAATCACCAGCAGCCTCTTCAGTGTCAGCAGTCCCTCAAGTAAGCCTACATGTGCAAATGTGAACTTTTGGCAAGTGCGTGTTATTGTCATGCTGAAGTGGTTTCATCCAGAATCAAGCTGGGATAAGAGCAAGATCTGCTGATCTGTGAGGACAGGTTGATCTGACCTGTGGGGTCAACAGGGCCTCTGATTCATGGTTTAGAAGTAGGCTTCTCACTTTCCTTCAACTTCTTCAGTTACTGACAGATGTCAGTAAGTAGCATCCAGGTGGTCAACCCATCACATGCCCAAGTCAGTGGAGAGGATCAAAGACAGGTGGTCTAAAGGAATGGCAAGCTCTAAATAAAAGTAACATGGATACATCAGAGCAAAGCCCTCACCTGCATCAGTGAAAAGAGTGGCATCTCTGGGAGAAGAACTATTTTTGTGAGTCAAAAAAACATGCTTCCAGAGCCAACATGGATATAGCCACTCACCAAGCAGAGCTTTAGTTAAAAACTTTATGGAGGAAAGAGCTCTGGAGTGAGATAAGCAGGTAAGAAAAGCTGTGGACACACCCTTCATCTGAGCAAAAACCAAAAATAATCACTGAATCACACAATAGTGACAAAACCTGAGCAGATGTTTCTTGTACAAGATTCATTCTTTCACATATGGGCAGCATAGAGAAATCTACACAGAACAAGAGCTGGGAAAGTATTCCAGCCAAGGCTGAACCAAGTCTAAAATTGAGTGCATTTGGAGGATATTGTTATTGCCTAACAGAAGAGAGAGAAATAAGAGATCACATGTTGGAACAGCAGGGGAAGCAATATACTTTTAAAAACATGTTTTCAGTCCCATCTATCTTCTGACAGTAAATTTTGGCAGTCTTAAATGTGTTAGTTTGCATGGTTTCTGTTGCTCACTTGCATATTCTCTCATGAGAAATTTTTTATATATATATATATATAGCTATATATATAAAAGCAGGATTTATTCCATAATCTAATGAATGGATAGAGATACTTCCAAGTGATGTTACTCTGCATTTATCTTACATTAAAATATTTTAACATATAACACAACAGCATCTACTTTCTTTTTCTCCCTGAAATCCCACAACAACCAATATACAAAATGCCTCTAATCAAAACATTTTTTTGCAAGAATAGATTTAAAAGCCTTACCTATCCTTTGTCTCTTAAACATCAAGATTTCTCTAAGTAAAAACTGTTTGCAAAAAATAGTGGAAGGCACATCTGTTATTTATTTTCTTAAGTGTAAGCAGTCTTCAGTAAGAGGAAATATGTATTTCTGAACAGCTGTTGAATTGTTAAGGCAGCTTCAGCTTCTGTGTAAGAGCCAGCTGGAACTTTAGGTATGCTGAAAATGTATTAAAAAATTGCTGCTTTTGTAATTATGCAGCAAAACAGGAGATCTTAAAATACATGTAAAGATATATAGTCAACTCCAGATTGACTAAATATTCACTCCTTTTGACCTAGAACAAGCTCATTTCTGTAAAAGGCTACTTCATCCTAAATTAAGCAGACCTTTGAGTCAAAAGGTAAAAGAACTCTGGTTTTGTGCAAAGAATTTTCATTTTAGGATAGGAAGCAAGTTTTCTGGCAAACGTCAGCCTGTGTCTACATTAGAGTGGAGCATGGCCCAGTAGGAGCAGACTATAGAACACAGCTGGAATGGAGGAGCTTAAGGTCATGTTGTACACAGCTGGGGGGCAGAGCGACCTGAACGTAACATCTGTTATAGAATCATAGAACCATAGAATAGTTTGGGTTGGAGGGGACCTCTAAAGTTCATCTAGTCCAAGCCCCCTGCAATGAGCAGGGACATCTTCAACCAGACCAGGTTGCTCAGAGCCCAGTCCAACCCGACCTTGAATGTTTCCAGGGATGGGGTATCACTCTAAGCAACCTGTGCCAGTGTTCCACCACCCTCACTGTAAAGAATTTTACCCTTAAATCTAGACTGAATCTACCATCTTTTAGTTTAAAGCCATTATCAGTGCTTAGCACAGCAAAGATCTCTGGTAGTGTATTTTGTTTATCTTAAACTGAAAGAAATCTACTTTGTACATTCCAAGACTACTCTGTAAAATGAGCCAAAGTGCAGCAAATCGGGATGATTGATTCAAATGGGGAAGCTGACTGATTCAAATTAGAGCACCATTGCTTCTTATATTTTGCCTGCTAACAAATCAAGTTGGTACCAGACTTGTAAAGACCAGTAAGACAGAGGATTACATTCCAAGAGAAATTATTAACTCACATTTGCTCCTTTGACCTTGTTCAGGTTACCTGTTGAACTATTAGACAGAAAACTCCCCCTTCTCCATCTTCCTCAACCATATGCAATAACTATTTCTTTCTTCCCAAAGAGCACCTGCCATAACCACACCTTATCTAAGCTTTGCTAGATTATATCCCTGGAGTCTAGATTATATCCCTGGAGTTACCATCCTCACCCTTGGAACTCAGTCCACAAACCTGCTTCCCTGCCCTGGTTTTACTGTATTCTTCATGACCTTCTTCATTTCCTGGAAGAAGAGAATTGTCCCAAGAACATTTTTTTGCAAATATTGGTAATTATACAGATTCCAGAACTTGTATTCTTTTGCCTCCAAAAAGGTATATTTTACAAGAGTGGATTTGTATAGCAGGCCTTATAATTCATAATTTTGTCCTCATGAGCTTTGCTGGAAATTACTCTGGATAAATTTAACTCAGATTTTGCCAGTGTGAGTTTTGACATCCATCCATCCATCCATCCATCCATCCATCCATCCATCCATCCATCCATCCATCCATCCATCCATCCATCCATCCAAATTTTTCCTTCTGGACAAATCTGTGAGGCTAATAAACAGACCTTGCAAATGTAGTCCTAGACTGGATCTGTTGGATAAAGCCACATTTATAACACTTTACACTTGGGTGACTGTCCTGCTCATTCACTGTGTTTTACTGCTCCCACAATGGTGACAAAGGACCACAAAGCATTTCTGAATTTCAGCTATGCTATTTTACAGTCTAAATTGTTTAAAATACCAAAAAGTGTTAATAAAAAGAAGTGAGGACACGTCACATTTTGTCCCTTCAGTTATGAAAGTGATAACACCTAGCAGGGGAGCAGAGTAGAGAGACGGATGTGGTAACATCTGAAACCACCTCTGCTAAATGAGAGTCCTTGAGCAAAGGCTGAAGTTGGGTCTAGATCCAGAATTTAAAACTAAACATAGCCATAAATAAAAAAAATAATAAGTACACTTATTTGATGTCTTGACTAGACAGAGGTAGGTCAGTCTACCCTTTGAGCCTATATTCAAATTGGAAAAACTACATTAGTGTTTAATAGTCAGAACTGAATTTGAGTTGCCAAGGTTTCAGTTGACTTCCCAATTGATTGGGGTTAGTCCTGTGTCTAGTCAGGATGGATAGGCTAAGATTAGGACAGGCAGTGCCCCTGAGGAACTGGATAGACTTGCGGCAAAACTGGCAGGTGCCAGTTAAAAGTGACAACTAAGCTTCAGGTTCGAGGTAGCAAGTTTTGGCAAGTCAGCAGACCACCTAGGGCTGGCAAAAGTAACTAGGCAAATGTTAGAGCCATGGTTGGTTTTGGGGTCCCCAGCAGGTGTTGGTGAGCTAGGAACAGATTTTGTGTCAGATGTTTTAAGATATGTTTAGGATGGGTGCTGCCAGGGATCATGCAGCACAGGTATCGTTATCTTAGAAATACACTTCAAACCTTTAGCTGCAAAACAGCTACCACATTTTTTTTAGTTATTTACCGCATCTCCAAAACTTTAGGGTTCAAATAGGACAGATTCACACATTCCCTATCATATAACGAGTGCTAGAAGCGCTAACAGGTAAGCAAGGTATATGACAAGATTCTGGAGTTCAATGAATGGAGAGAAATTGGTTTTAAATAAATATTTATAACTTTTTTTTTAAATTCTAGATTGGAATCTTTCCAGTCTGTCTGAACATTTTTTGTATTTAAACTGATGTAAAAGGTAGAAATGTGACTTAGTAATAAAAGTTGGATAGCCTGAGTGGGCCTCTGAATGTCAGATCACAGCAGATTTCTGAAAAATACTTGGTGTGCTACCTTGACCACTCATCTCATAGTCTAGGTAATGGTATTACTGTAAATTCTGAGGCCTAGCCAGTGTGAACAGGCTTTGCTAAGAAATTAGAAATATTCTACTATTAGAGCTGAACTCCAAACGGCTGCAAGCAGCTCCAATCCTTATCCAATTAACACTTGTTGACAACAGTGGGAGGGTTGCTCAGTTTCAGTTGTGGAGGACTGGGCTATTTGGTGCCTTGAGGTCAGACCCATCCATGATCAGTGCTTGCATCAGTGGAGACTCTGTCTCACAGCAGAATTTTCCATTACCTGACACCAGTCTCAGCACTGCTCTTTGTACAATTTGTCTGCTTCCAGGATGGGATCTTCCAGAAAGCTGAAACCAACAGGACCAGAGCATTGGAATAAGCCCCAGCCTGTGGGAGAAGGATGCTGTAACACATTTCCCAACTGACAGTCTCTTACCTATTCTGTTGTTGTCAGTTGTTATACACTTAAGATATTTACTGTATTTTCCTGCTATAAAATTATCTTTAAATAATTGAATTGCTCATTTATTAGCTATTTAAAAGCATATGTCTCTTTGGGGGGAATCCCAGCTCAGACACATTGTTCGTAGTAAGTGTGGGATTGTGAGTGAGGCTTCAAAAAAAGAACTATCTCATCATACAGGAAAGCAGCGCTTCTAACCTACTCAAGTGAGACTCATTGATTTCAATATATTTTTGTCTCAGAGCTGCTCATTTGACTTGTGACTAGTATTGAATCATTCTGTGGTTTGAGGTTTAGGGGAATTTTAAACAAAGGAAGTGTGCGCTGTTACCAAAGCCATTCAGCAAATTTGATCCAAATTTATGAATATTTTCCATCAACCTGAACCAGCAAACTGTACTGAGCACTGAAAGAGCAGTAGTGAGAAATAAAAAAATACTAACACAGTTCTCTTGTCAAGGAACAGCCCTTCTGAACTAAGAAGAGAAGCATCCCATGTTGGTACATGACAGTATTATTTTCCCAACATATTAGGCTGAGAGTAACCAAGGTCTGAGAGTAGGTTGGTCTCTCAAGTTAAATTAAAAGTTCAGTAATGAAAGCCCTTGGAGAGTATACACCAGGAAAGGTCATGTCACAATACAATGAACATTTCCACAGTGCAGTAACTTAGAACCTTTCACCTAGAAATACACTTCAACAGGAAACACATAGAATTTTTTACTGAGTTTTGTGTAGCAATATCACATCACTAACTTGGAGCATATCAAATAATTGCCTATATTACTTCCTTTTTAATGGGAATTCTATCAAGCCTAATGCATAATTTGGATACTTGCAAGACTGCTAATCTTTTGTCACTTTGAAGATTTTTTTTTCCACTTGAAAAAGAGGTAAAATATTAGCAGAAGCTGCTGAAGCAACCACAGAAAGCTTGTATAAAAGTATTCTTAAAACCAAATATAAAGTCTTCCGTGGGGGTGGTTCACCACTTCCTTTGGCTGCAATGCAGGAACTCATTTAGCAGAGAAGATAAAAACAAGAGCTGAATGCAAATAATTAGACACTAGAGATGACTATGGATTGGGTTTTCTTGACATTGTGTAGTGGAGAATGACATTGCCAGTTTTTGTGATGCCTTTGTAAGATGCCCCATATCTGTTATTGCTAATTGTGGATTATTTATTTCTCTCCAGTATAATTTTGAATTTATGATGGGCAATGCTGCGGGGAGGATCCCCGACATAGGTTCGGGCCTGAGAAGGCGGAGGAAGAAATGCAGCCGACCCAATATGAGT
>JANZLQ010000079.1:5560458-5596588 GCA_026212715.1 Elanus axillaris | reverse complement strand
GGAATCTCTGCTCCGGCGCCTGGAGCATCTCCTCCCCTCCTTCTGCACTGACCTTGGTGTCTGTGGAGTTGTTTCTCTTACATGTTCCCACTCCTCTCTCTGGCTGCTGTTTCTGTGTCTCCTGCAACTTTTTTTTTCCTTCTTAAATGTTATCACGATGGCATTACCACTATTGGTGATGGTCTCGTCTTTGGCTGGTGGAGGGTCCATCTTAGAGCCGGCTGGCATTGGCTCTGTCGGACATGGGGGAAGCTTCCAGCAGCTTCTCACAAAAGCCGTCCCTGTAACCTCCCCCCGCTACCAAAATCTTGCCAGAGAAACCCAATACAACTAATCATTAACTTGCTCCAATTCAGTGATCTGCATGCTCCACAAACACATTTGACAGTAGTAGGTACTGTCCATGCTAAATGTGAGTGGCTGGGAAAGGAGTCAGGGTGAATTAATAACTCTCCTTGACTTGACTTCACTTGTCAAGCAGCAGCTCAAACACAGAAAAAGATCTGTCATTGCACCATTATACTACACAAATGGCCCAGGCTACTGCATTAAATGCAATACTTCCACAGGCAAGCCATGGAGAAGAAGCGCAAAATTCTTTTCAAGCCATATCCAAGAATCCTTGGAGCCAAAGCCCCAGGAAAGAAAGAGCAGCCTGTTGCCATTTATGTCTATAGAAAATATTTAAAGTAAAAGGAATTTGGATACTAGTAGGTGTGAAGCTGAGAGGACTTTTGCTTCTGGGAGGTTTAGGGCAGAACCTATGGAAAACATTACTTAGTTACATCAATTCTCAGCATATGCTTTGAGGAGACATATCCAAAGGCTTGAAAACAATTTCCCACTCAGGAATTTAAGGGAGATTTTTTTTCTGAAAAGAGTTGTATAACCTGAAGGATGAGTATAAAGCTTTGGTTGGTAACGTATATAACCATTCAACCCCATGCAGCATTGATGTAAAACTGCTGCCCATTCAAATTTACAAACTATTTTTAATTTAAATATTATTATTCATCATTCTGTGACCTTCTATTGCCTTCATGTATGCCCAAGTCCAGTTTAGATACATATTTTTTGGGGGGAGGGAGAATTTATTGTTTCAGGCACATTTCCAACAGCCACAGCCTGCTGATAAACATTAAAGGGCACCCCAAGCCTCCACTACAATCATCCTAGTAAATTATATGCCCACATCAAAATGGCTAGCTATGAACCAAAACCACACTGTTTAACAGGTTTTGAATCTTAATGCAAGGGCAGTTGTGCTAACTCCTTACATAAGTGCAAAGGCATCTGCCCCTCAAATGAAAGTCTGTGAATTGTTATTGCCATCTGATATCTATATACTAGATGTCCTTCTCCTTCAATATCATGTCTAGAGCAGGTGCATTACTGTTTGTGGTGGAATACACTATGCCAGGCACATGAGGTTTGTATTCTTCTAAATCTGAACAATGTGAACACAGAAATTCCCAGAGCAACCACCAACTATCTGTTCTGAAACATAAGCAACTGAGCCATAAATATTGCAATGTCCCGCTAGAGATTATGTGATATTTAATATAATTAAACAGAGAACAACATTGACTTTTACCTTCAAGGCCACATAAGAGGCTACTCTGTAATCATTTCCACCTTCAAATAAGGTCACTGGAGAGAAGGAAGATGGCTACAGGCTGGCTTTGACACTGCTCCACTCTGCATATTATGAAGGATGACAGAATCACAGAACAGTCTGGGTTAGAAGGAACCTCAAAGAATTACCCCGTCCAACATTTCATAGGAAAGGGACCCTCAATGAGATTATCCAGCACCCTGTCCAATCACACCTTGAAAACCTCCAGTGATGAGGATTCTTCAGTCTTTCCTCATAGCACAGCTTCTCCAGCCCTTTGATAGCCCCCAGCTTAGCTTGTACACATCAAGAAGCACAGTAAAGGCAAGCTTAGCACATTTTACCAGGCTGGATGAAGGAAGGACAGTTCTGCTAGAAACACAAATGTCATCAATGGATGCAAACCTGGGCATTAAGATGGCTGTCATCATAGGTGTTCCATCAACTGAGATATAAGCCCTTGAAAATTAAATGTAAGTAAACTGCCATCTTTCCTCCCCTGTAAAATTACTGAGACAAGCTGTAAGTACAACTTTGAAGTTTTCACTTTTCCCCTCAAAATATGTTTCCAGAATTGTTACCACATGTCTGTAGGGATTCTGTTCAGTGCATGGATGTTCACAGGCTGCAAATCTTCAGTGCAAATTTGTTGAGCAGTAACTTTTAACAATGTAGGCACATCCTACCTACCAACTGGTAGAGGTTTCAGACCAGCACAAGGGAAAACGAAGGAATGCATTTCAAAGCTGTGTGCAGAAGATAAAATATTCACAATTTTTTAAAAACCTAAGCAGATAATTCTGCATTCCTTGCCAATTACTTTGTTAATCCAGCTCTTATCACATAGGTGGATTCAATACTTACATTAGCATTGCTGTGTTCACATAACTCTGAAAGCACATAACTCTGAAAGTTGTCCTCCTGCACAACTGAATTTTAACACTCAATCTAGAATCAGAAACCACATTCTTTCCACCTCTTACGTAAAGACCTGAACAAAACAAACACTTCTGGGGTTTTTTTGCATCCTGTGAGGGAATTTGAATTCAAATGTTTCCAAAAAGACTCAGAGTTGCCTATACTGAATTCAGATTTCAATTCTTCATGCCTCTTAAAGATAGCTTTGTGAATTGGGAAAAGATAAGCTCTTTCTGCCCACAAATACTGAAAAAAAACCAAAACCAAAAAAAACCTACTTCTTTCTCAATGATTGCAAATTGTTTTAACAGCAAGAAGTGAGGTTATGAATTTTTACATATACTTGTGAATGTATATAACTTGAAAATTATGTTTTATTTGCAGTTTACTAGCAAATACCATGCTTTTATTGGGGTAACAAACATGGATATTCAATGCTATAATAATCTTTCGTAGATTATAGTTTTGTCAGTTCTCAGAGTAAATAAAAAGCAGTTACAACTTCCCTTCTCTTAAAGGACATATTGACTTCAACCTCAGTATCAGCAAAAAGTAGAATGACAAAAACAGGAGGAAAGAAAAATCTCTTGGGTTTTTTTCCTGACATTATCACAGGCCTCCAGATGGAAAAAGAGGATGAGAAATACTACAGATTTAGAATATCCAACTCCTTCAAACAAGGGAAACTGTAGGCTCAGATTTGAAAATCTACAGGTTGAATTAATAGTAATTAACAGTATCTGCTCTTTGGGTAGCATTGTTCTGTGGCAATTTGTTCAGATTATTCCATGTTAGAATTTCCTTTTCCTGACTTGAAAATATGTTCAACATCACCTGTTGTATTCACATGGATTTTTCCCATTAGTATCCTATATGCTTATTTTTCCCTCAAGATTTGTGCCAATGGGAAAAGCAAATAAATTTTAGAAAACAGATATTTTCAGTATTTTCTTATGAGATCCATCCGTATTAAACTAGTGCTGCTATATGAAATACCACACTGTACTTAGGCGGTTTGAAGTGGCTTTCAGATCTTTGACTTACATTTTTCTATATTTTCTATCACCTTGAACCCAATTCTTCAAATTTCGTACATTCAAACACTCAAATGTGTTTACCTTCCACTGAGTAGCCATAATACTGCTGGCTGCAATAAACTTAAGTATGCTTAACCTTAGTAAAGCCAAAACTGATTGGTTTTAACAAAACCTTAAGATTTTAAGTTATAAATTGTCCCTACGTCAGCAATCAGGATGTTGTTGTTAAAACATCCTCCAACTCTGACTTCAGCCATGTGCTGACCCTGCACAGAATTTAAATCTGATTACATCATAAAGCTACAATTTAAAGTTACACTGAATAAATTAGATCTTAACCTAAACTTTTCCCCTCTATACTCTTTGTGTAGTGCTTGGGATGCATTTTTGTTTAGAGCTGTTCTCTTTAAAAGACTACATCGCTTCTAGCTCACCTTGAATCTAAGACAAATAATTTTGTGAGTATCCTCTTGCAAAATGAATGAATTTGCTTTGCAATTTATTTCTACTCAAACAATATTCAGAAAAAGACTTCATAGTTAAAGAAATATACATTTGCTGAGAACATCTTCTACAAAGAAATATTGCCTACAGTTGCCCAACACAAACTGGATTGAAACATCTTGGTTATTAAAAACAAAATATGAATTTATTTAATTGCACATCATTAAAAAAGGCATTTTATGGCTCTACACTCTCCATAGGCTTTCCTTCTCTCCCCTCATCATAAGTAATTTTTCAGTTATTACTGAGTGGACCAGGACTGCCTGGGGTGGATGTCATTATCTTCAACAAGGAGCCCATAAGGTGCTGTGTTTGGGATTTGTGGTTTAAGCAGTGTTTTGAGCAGTGCTTGCACAGCACCCAGGCTTTCTCTGTTTGCTACTCTGCCCCTGCAACAAGCAGGCTTGAAGGGGACACAGCCAGGAGAGCTGACCCAAACTGACCGAAGGGATACCCCCTGCCATATGATGTCATGACAGCGTTAAAAAAACTGAGAAAGGGGGGTTTGGGAGAGGGAGCCATTGCTTGTACACTGAGCATGAGTCTACTCCTGGGAGGTGGTGAGTGATTGCTTTTGCACCACCTGTTTTGTCAAGCCTTTTTCATCTTCTTTCCTTCACTTATTAAACTATTTGAATTTATGATTTTTCTTGCTTTTGCTCTTCCTATTCTCTCTCCCATCCCATATGGGATGCAGCAACAAGCGGTTGTGTGGTTCTTAGCTGCTGGCCCACCACACTGATTTAACAAACAAGTGGTTTTAGCACTTGACATGAACTATTTTCATTAGAAGTAATAACAAATTTGACTTCTGATACCATAAGAATAGCCAGCAGGCCTTGAATACTGCAACAGATAATTGCATTTTTAGTTCAATTCTGAACAGGAGACATTGAACAGTGTGGGAGGGATGGACTATTCCAACCGAAGGTTTCAAATAACTACATGTTATAACAGAAGATTCCTCTAATAGGTGCTTCTGGGTACTTTCCAACTAAGCACTGGCAACTAACAGCTACAGTGCAATAAATGGCACTGACATTTTGCTTAGATAAAGCTTTGTGTTGGTTTTGATAATTCATTTCTTCTAGAATACTTTGGAAGATAGCTGCATGTCTGGAAAGACTTATGACTGATCCCAACAATCGGTTAGTCCTACTGAATCCCTTGAAGCAAATATTTTATAGAAGAAAAGACGGAGAGCTAACAGACTCTTGGATCTAGCAATTCATTATTTCACTGATTTGTTTTTCTTAATATTTTTATGACTATTCTGTAAGGAAGAAATATAAAAGGAAGGAAACTAAAGCAAGACAGAGCTTTTACACTGAAAAGTGTTAAGATGTGGAGGATAATGCCCATCAGTCAGCGCTGTAGGTCTCTTATTAAGAGTAACACCATGTTAGCTGCAAGAATTCATTTTTAGCTGGTGTCTGTTTGATAGCCTCAGGAATGTTTTTAGTGCCATCCCTAGAGGATAAGTGTGACATAAGTGAAGCCACTATCAGAGCCAGATATTACCCGAGGTTAATAAATAAACAGTTCAAGACAAACCCTGAGAGAAAAAGATAGCTGAAATATCGAGGAAATAAGAGTGCCTAAAGAAAGAACACTTAATCTTAATAACTGCTAAAAAACACTGAACAGTGAAGAAAATGCCCAAAAGGTCAGCCACCATCTGAAGAGCTTGTGGAATTTTTTTTCCTAGCTGATTACAGCAAATAATTCCAGAGGTACTTGTCTTTGAAAGCAAAAAATATGATATGATAAAACTGTGACTTGTTTTGGCATAGCTGCACTCAGACAGGGAATTTAAATGCCAAGATGTTACTTGCTGCCAGTCCTTGAAAAACAATAGTATTGTAAATCAACGTGAGAGTCTTGCCTCTACTGTCTCTTTCTCTTACTGCTTCATTGAACAAGGTGGAAAAAATGAAGACTTGCTGCACAGCTGACAGGAACTAAAGAATATACAGTTACCTGAATGTCCATTACATTCCAACTCAAGTGTTCATATATTGTTTTGAAGACAGAACCCAAACAACAGAAATGTGAGGAGCAATGAGAGCTGCGACTTCCAGCTAATTCCAGAAGCACTGCTGTAATAAGCCCAATGGGCAATCTTTACCATAAACTACTCCAGAGTTCTTATCCAGATAAATCTTTCAGAAAATTCAGAGTTTGGTTGACAATTAGGTGGTAAATGATTGATAAACCAATTCCACAAGAAGAACAGCATCATAGAGAAGAAACAAGTTGGGGTATTTTTTCATTACCACTCTTCTAATAGAGCTAGTCTAGAAAATATTTCTGGTACATCTACAGAGAACAAAAATAACACAAGGTTTACAGGACTGGCAGATAATCATGAATCAGAATAGTTACAAGTAATGCATATATTGGACTAGTATCTGGTTCACCTAGGCTGAAGAAGCAAAGGGGTAAATGAGTTAAAGGCAACATGTATATGTGTTACAAATGTGCAAGGAAACAAAGTCAGAGTTCCAGTAAGTATAAAATAAATAAATTAAAAAATAAAGAGCAGATCATAGTTCTACATTGTAGAAGACATTGAATACAAGAGATGGAAACTAACAGTATTACTAAAAGATACCTAATGCTACATGACATTCTTGGAGCAAATAAAACCACTTTAATTTTAGAAGATTAAACAAATCTGAGGAAAATGGACTACATTCCTGTGGGGAGGTTAGCTACTGCTTCTTGGCTTTTGTTCTCTTTAAGTATTTCTGCTATCTTTACAAAACAAATAGGAGAAAGATGACCTGCTTTACATTTATTAGTGGTTTCTTTTCTAAATGGGAAGAGCTGACTGTACTGCACCTAGACAGACAGCTCCTCGGTGACTAACACAGACACATGACTTGATTCACCCTCACCCACAGGAGTATTTTTCTCATTTGCTAGAATATGACATTTTAATGTCCAAGCAAGCTCACAATCCCCTAAACATAAAGTATCAAAGAGAAATGATCTTATGATATGAAGCTTTCACCAGTCTTGTATAAAGAGTGCTAGTACTTGACACTGGCAACAAATCTATCTAGGTGGTAAGCTGTCTCTTGCTAACATCTGAAGGCAAGATCCAAAGCCTACTGAAGTCAATGAACAGTATTTTAGTAATTTCAACAAGGTCTGCATCAAATTCTGGAAGGCTACAGTTGATGTGCGGACATGACCTATACTGCTTCAACTTATTTACATGTCATGTCAAAACCAGAACATTCAAATTCAGCGATTCAGCTTGGATTACTGCAGAAAACGTACCTTGAAATAAAACCTGAAACACAGATCCTTAATGGGAAGATGAATGTAATATCGATGCCACTTTTTGTGCAGACTAACCACTTTGTTGGCTAAGTTTCACTTACACTTGTATTGCTTAGTGCTCTGCATTTTGTTGCAGCTATAAAATCCTAATTCATACTTTGTTAAAAAAAAGTTTCTTCCTCTTTTTGTAACATCAAAATATCATGCCAATAGGCACTTCAGTCCCTCTGGAAGAAAAGAAATAAAATTCATATTACATCAAACAACAGATTTTATTTTTAAAATCACTTCCATGTAGTATTCAGGGAATGAGATAAATCACATTTGTCACTTCGTCAGTGAAAGGGCAATTCTAGCATGTAGCTCTACCAGCCAAAAATCTGATTTCTACCAGCATGGTGAGTCTGAATGTGTTGAAAATAACTATGAATTGTCTTATGAGATTCTGTAAAGCTGGGACAAATGGCATGTCAATTCTAATGCCTCACTATTAGGTCAAGGCCCAAAATTTTATCATTAAAATGTACCACAATCTAGGGAAAAGCTAGGTATTTTTTAAAGTTACTAAGAAACAGCTAGCACCTCTTGACTAAAAACCTATACTGTATCACCCAACTGAAGCCTGCTCTCAAGTTTTAGATGTATTTCTTTCCCCACTTAACTGGATTTTTGTTCCTTTATCATGAACTCTGTCTCCTCTGAGAAACCCAGGAGGGGATTTCAAATGTGTCAATCACTGTGGCCATACTCAGGTGTCAGGCAACTTCTTCTTCCATCCCATACAGAGGCAGCCCACCCTAACCCTCTCATGAATGTGAGCAAATACCCAGGCATGCTTCCCCAGACTTTCAGCAAAAGCCAAACCCATCTTCCTGCATTTGCCACAGAGTGCCAGGTCATTACCGCACATCTGTGTGGGTGGCAAATAAGGCTACCAGCTGTCACCCTCCTGTCCCAACAGTCAGATTTTACTGCTGCGGGCAGCGGAGCAGCAGCTGTTGTTGGGAGCTGCCAGCCCCAGCCTTCAGCAGCCAGACTTGCCGGTCATGACAGATAAATAATCCAAAGAGGACTTCCCAGGATGTTGCTATAAAATGAATAATGTGCTGTGATTCCTGGGTCAAGACAATGTAAACTTAGAAGTTTATGGTAATGTTGTATTTGGTGGTGGTGGCACTGGTATAGTTTGTGGTATGAAAAAAACAAGACACTTCAAAGAAGTCATGTGGCTAATTACTGGACTACAACCCACTGACTTAATTTATCCAAGTGAGATTTTCACCAAAATCTGTTGATCTGAACCAAAATTTGGTAGGAAAGAGATCTTCCACATAGTACACAATGGCTCAAAATTGAAAGCAGAGCCACAGGAAGAAAAATCTACTTTTTTAACAGTGAGGAAAGCCTAGCTGGAATTGTGGGGGAGAGTAGGTAAGAATCACTTCAACTTACTCTAGCTGGCCAGAAGTTCAATGTTTAGTTTAAATTAGGGTGGGTGCCCTGTATTGTCAACAGATAACCTCCAGAGGGTGATTCACCACCTCTTTAACATCTGTCTTAATGATACACTGGAGGTCTTCATGCGCTTCCATTGAGTTCACCCAATATCAGTGCACAGGATACCTGTAATAAACAGCTACAGCTAAATGAGATGAATACTACTCTATGTGTGTGTGAGTATATACTTTATATATACATACATAATGTATACATACATAATGTATATATACATGTATACATAAAGTATACACACATATACCATATCATTGAGCCCAACCATATCTAAGAGACCTCAAAGGGAAGCCCTTTGTTTGAATCTGGGAATCTATTTTAGCAGCTTTCAGCAATGCAGTTCTTCCTATTGCAGAGCTCATGTTTCAGTCTCTTGTAGATACATGCAACCTTCAAGCTAGTATCCCATTCAGCTTCTGATTCCCATACATCAGCCAGTTCAGACAGTCCTAATGGAAGGATAATCTCTGTCCTCACCTGCCTTCAGAGGCATTACTGAGAGACCAGATATGCTGATTTAGATTTGTGCCATTTTCAGCAAAAAGACTGCATTAATCTATTTTTATTACTTCCTCTTTTTCATTATGGAGTTAGCACTCACAGAGATTTTTTTGTGAATAAAAGTAACCAGTTATAAGCATGACCATGTATTCATCTGAAATGAGCTTGTTATGATCCACCCATCTATCACTTATAATTTAAGAAGAATTTATGACTAAATCAGGTGGTATTATACCAATGCAAGAAGATATGATCAAATTCTTTTGGGAAGAAAATATCTGAAAACTGAAGCAATATGTGCATGATGTCACTTCCCTTTATTATGAGAATGAAGTAACTTTTCTAGACCATTCATGATTTTTTCTCTTCAAAACAGGGGTCATCCTCTTTTAGTTCCCTACTGAATAAACTTCAGTGGAAAGGTGTCTTGTGCAGCAGTGTTATGTGGCTTTTTCTTTTAAGTCATTATTTAATTCATGACATTGTTTACTCTTGTCTACTTGGGTTGGTTCAAAGCAATCCATTTCATTAATAATAGAAAAATCTATGTCCTTAGTATACTTCATTTTTAGGCAGCAAAGTTCTCATGGTTGATGTTTCTCTGATGTCCTTTATGCAGCTGTTTCTATTTAAATATTTTAAGTCACTGAAGCCCAAATGTACAGTGTATGCTGAAAGATTTAAAAGTATACCATCAGTTTAAAACTTGCATAAGATATGCAGAATTATTTGCTTCACAGTGGCCAGAGTAATATTCCCATAAAGTACTTGCGGGCAGTGTCCAGGTTTTATTCATCCTGTATGCTACATCAGAATACCCACCTTTCATGCATACCTTACTTTTATAATTTTTGTATGGAAGTATGCTCTCTGAAGCAAAGGTCAAATATTATCAACATATATATCTAGAAAATGTAAGACTATAGACACTAATGTAATTGGGTGAGAGATAAGAGAAGACTGGTACAAAGTGGCAAAGGATCAACAACAATAAACAGAGTTTGATTGTGATTGCCATATCCATGCCAAACAATGAAGGATGCTTGGACGGCAAACAGGTCTCCACAAGGATGAACCACCTTCAAATGATGGAGAAAGTGGCATTATTTTAATCTCTCTTTGTGACAGAACTGAGGTCGATCTGCATTGTGTGAGACACTGCACAAGGACAGTAGGAGGGGCAGCCCAACCCAGAAGGGATTCAGTCCAAATAACCAAGATGGAAGTCTTGAAGAGTTCAAAGTGTCCCAGCAGATGAAGTGGATGAAAGGTCATAAAGCAGATAAGCAAGAAAACACTCAGGTCTCCTTCCCATCCACCCAGCTAATGCCTTTTTGTTGAGCACATGGCTTCATTTAACTTCAAATAACAGTGCTGCATTGTGCTCCTTTCACACTGATTTCTACATAAAAGACAGCAAGAGGGGAAGGAAGACATCAGAGAAGTACACCTTCAGGTACAATGCATTGTAGATGAGATAAGAGCTGTGAAAAAGGAAGCAAACAAACAAGATACAGTGCAGCAGCACTGGTATTCCAGGTTAAAAAAAAAAATATTCTTGGTCCTTTGTTAGTGGAATCTCTTCAAATAAAATAGTATCTTTAAGTACAGGACTGTCCCAATCTTCATCCTTTTCTGGCCAATATTCTTAGCTATGAATATCCATTTGTTTCAGATCTATCTTGATCCTTACACAGCAATCAAACACTGGATATTACTGAGCCATGTATCTAATGGTATGTGACAGGGTTAATTTATTACCTTGATTGTTGGGCTTAGATAAGAAAGTACACTTTTTTTCCACATGGGTGCACTTACCTTTTTTCCTGTACTCATTCGGAGTAGCTATTTGAAGATCTAAAAATGAAACGGACAAGTAAAATTATAAGAACTGTGTCCTCAGTGTATTTTTAAATAATAACCTGCTCTACCAGCCTTTTCAGGTGTATAGCCTTTCTAGAACACTGCTATATCTGAATACACTACTGTTGCAAAATACTATGTCTGTAAAAAGAATAGTAAAAGCACCTGTTATTTTACTTTTTTTCATGTAGGCTGAGGACATAACTAATTGCTTTGCTGTTTTCAGCTATTGACTCAAAGCACATGAACTATTGCCCAGGGGATGCTAATGATAACTAATGTCATGTATTATAAAGGCTTGAAGGTTTGAGTTAGCAAAATATTTTTGTTCCATATGTCAAATCTGAACTGAAGCTCCAAATGAGCTGGGAATAGTTGGTAAAGAACTGAAGGCATCTGACGGAATTTCAGGTGGCTGCCCAGCTCATTAGGATTTGAATAAAAGCAGCAAAATTTCCTTTTCACTGGGACAAGGAGAGAGATACCATCACTGATGTACATGACAAGAAAGGGTGGGTCATGTTAAGCTACGCAATGCTACATATAGCCCTGGAATAATTAAATACAAAAAGAGCAAAACTTCTAGATTATACAATACAATGGAAAAGGGTAAATGGTAACTTCATTTCAGCACAAGTGGGAGGAAGAACTTTATTTTCTTTTTTCTTTCTTTATATCTTCTTTTCTCAGTTTCAGAAATGCTAATATAGTTCTTCAGGCTTTAAGCTCTAACTCATTAGTTGCAACAAAAAATCTCAGATCAATGGATAATTAAAAAAAGAAACTTAAAGAAAAAAGCCTATGCAAGAATTATTTTTTTGTTTATGTGGTATATTTGGTCCCATTAATAAAGTAGCTTTGTAGGGAAGGCTAAATATGGATGCTATAACTTATATTGATATAAAATGTCAGACTTCACATTGTGCCAATCACTAATTTTGTATTTATTAAAATGTAAAATAATATTCCTTTGGCTCAAAAAAAAGCACTCAATTTCAGGGAGTTACTGCAGAGATTAAATTTACCAAATTAAATTCTATGCAACCTATTCTTTTTCTTCTCTCTGAATGCCATGCATAGAGATTCAAATACGCTTTCATTGTGCAGCAGCTATAGCAGCTCTTTGTCTGTGCTTTCATGGCTCCTTTTGGTCTACTGTTTCTACATTTGAGACTTGTAAGTAAAAGCATAAATGAAGAAGTAGAGTGCAATGGTCATAAATGAGTCTCACAAGGAAAGGAGCTGTTCTATTAAGCGTTTCTGGATTGTTTCTGGAATCTGTGCTGGGGGACATACACCTCTGAAAATTACTTCCATGGCTTTTCAGCAGAGGAAAGGTGTCATTGTTAAGTGGTTCAATGATCCTTTCAGTGATCTAAACAGTCTCCAGCTGCAAGAAAATAGCAAAGAGATTAACAGTGAAATAAATAGCACACTAAAAAAAAAAAAAAAAGAAAGAAAAAGCTACTAGGAAAAATCCAGTCCTTCTCTTTCACAATTCTGCAGATTTTGAAGCATATAAAACCACAGAGATTCTAATCTTAACTCCTTGTGTTAAAGGATACATGACTATTTGTGGAGAAAGTAAGATGAGAAGCAGAGAATGCCCCTTCATTTATTGATGAGGCTTTCCCCTGAATGGAGATCTAATATCTTGTTTGTTTCACAATGAAATGATAATTTTGCTGTTTAATGCAGTGTACCACATGGCACATTGCCTAAAGGAGTCTTTTGAAAGACAGCATAGTGGTTTAACCCCAGCCAGCAACTAAACACCACGCAGCCACTCACTCACTTCCCCCCCACCCAGTGGGATGGGGGAGAGAAAAAAACGGTAAAACTCATGGGTTGAGATAAAAAAAAGTTTAATACAACAGAAAGGAAGAAATGAGTAATGATAATAATAACGATAATAAAATTCAATAAAAATAATAAAAGGATTGGAATATACAAATCAAATGATGCATAGGGCAATTGCTCACCACCTGCTGACCAATGCCCAGTTAGTCCTGGAGCAGTGATCCACCCAGACCCAGTCCTCCCAGTTTATATACTGGACATGATGCCCCATGGTCTGGAATACCCCTCTGGCCAGTTTGGGTCAGCTGCCCTGGCTGTGTCCCCTCCCAACTTCTTGTGCCCCTCCAGCCTTCTCGCTGGCTGGGCATCAGAAGCTGAAAAACCCTTGACTTATTCTAAGCACTACTTATCAACAACTGAAAATATCAGAGTGTTATCAACATTCTTCTCATACTGAACCCAAAACATAGCACTGCACCAGCTACTAGGAAGATAGTAATAATCCTCCCTAATAAGGACAGACAGTTACTTCAGAAACTGAAAGCTGCCTCCACTTTCTTTCTCCCTCCTTTCAGTTCAGATATCAAGAAGCAGATGCATGGTCAGGTAGAATATTGATTTCCACCTCCCAGAAAAAGCTTTTTATATGTAAAACAAAAGGTACAGGTTTACAGTACAACTATTCCTAAGTAAGAATTATGGACTTGAAAACCCCAGAAATCTGGAAAATTATTTTCACATCTAAAAAATTTTATCAGTACACTTTCCAGATCGCAACTCAAGTTTCTAGGTTTAGTTGCAGAATACATGTCCCAAATCTGTAAGCTGACTGCATGCTCATGTCATATGTACCTCAATGACAGCTGAGTCTCTACTCATACTTCTTCTATGTATAGGCTATGATGTTTAAAATAATACTATAACTACCTGCCTATGTGTAGGCTATGATGTTTAAAATAATACTATAACTACCTGCCTTTTAACTTTTTCAGAAATCTCCTCTTGTAATGTTATTTTGCACAGAAGCTATGGCAATATAATTACATTTACACAAACTCTGAAATAACAAAAGGAAAGGAAACAACTTTAACACCTTTTGACTGGAAGACAGGCAAATATGTAAGTAAAAGACAAGATAAGGATCAGATGTTAAGCAGTTGGGGTAGGTAAGAAAGCATGAAATACTTTACTAGAAGAGGAAATTATATATCTAAATGGAAGGTTGGGCAGGAAGTTATACAGAAGGAGGATTCAAAGACAACACTACTCGTTTGGTTAATAGTCTTGGGGCTTTGATATAAAAAGACAGCTAAAACACTGAAAAAAATTACAAAAGAAGGGAGAGAAAGGACACTGGAGCAAATAAAAAGAAGTTTGGTACTATTATCATTCCTGTCATTTTCAGTTTCTTTTACTATTTTTTTTCAATAGTAGCAGTATTAGTAGTAAAAAAGTTTAACCAGTAGTGCTAGTTAAATCAATTTAACCTGAAATTACCATACCCAATTTACTCAACAGATTTCTTGGCTTTTTTAAATTACTTTTACTACTGCTATAGGCAACAGCCTCCCCCTGTCAAACCATTGGACAGAGAGTTCCATTTCCATCACTAACATAACTCCAGTAAGTCAGGTAACAATACTGGGGAAAAAAACAAAGAACAAAGAACAAAGCCCTACAATAACTCATAAAATATCACATTTTGCTTCAAAGTTTTATTTTTTTCTCTAGAGACAGCAAGGGCATGAATCTGAAACAGAAAAAGAGGCTGGTGTAGATAATTCGCATGGTAAGCAAACCACAAAAACATCAACGTGATGGAAATTACATTCTGAGACAGACCCTTAGTGACTCAGATATTCTGAATTACTTTTCAAAAGGAAGTGGTTATTTCTGTATGGGGGAAAGGACATCAACTGTCACATGACCGCTTTATTTGCACTCAGGGCTCTACCAAAGTCACCTATTATTGCCAAAAAGTGCACAAGATACACATTTCTCAAAATTGCCATCACAAGAGTGAGAGAACAGTCCTTACACTTGTGTTTACGCAGGCAGAATCTAGTTTTCAGTGTTTCCTTTCGGCAGTGGGACTACCAGAGTACAGATGGACAAAAGATAGAGCTGCCCAAGAATGAGAATGGAAGTGAGATGCACACTGCCAATAAACATGAACCATTGTATTCAGCATAAGTCAAGACACACTGGTAACCAGTTTGGTTGTCCAGCATTTAGTGTCTTTGCTAACCCTCAGCAATTGCACCAACCAGGAATTTGACACAACAAGAATGTGTCTTTTTCATTCCTACACAAATCCTCTTAATCCTAAACATAACCCTAACCTTAGTTCTCCTGGAACAAAAATTTTTATCTTCCCTTGTTTGTCCAGCATTAGCCCTTAAAGTGAGAAAGTTCTGACTTTAAAGGGGAAGTGCCAGGCTCTTACGATGAGAGAGGATTTTTCCCCCTAACTATTCATTTATTTAAATAGAAACAGAATCAATGGAAATAGCAATGGGACTGAGTTTACCTTATTTAGTTGAACCTCCAGCCTTGTGGATTTTCAAGTGTTAGAGCTCATAGCTTTGACGTGCATGGAAGCCTTACCAAAGTTTCTCTTGAACATAGATTTGGAGAAGGAAAGTCATGCATTCATTCTCCATCATTTAGACATGCACTAGACTCTGTATGAAGAGTAGGCTAACATCATTATAGAATTTTGTATGATACAAACACCTTGCTTCAACCTCAAAGTGAAATGTCAAACCAGAAATTTATTATTGATCTTGTGAGACTGCATTTTTATACCTGACTTCTTATAAGAACAGGTAATAATGCATTAATTCAGTACTTGTCCACTCTCATCATGTGAATGGAGTTAACACCTCTGTAAATGATCTGGATCGTGGGGCAGACTGCAACCTCTATTTGCTGATGATACCAAACTGAGAGTGGCTGATACTGGGAGGAGTGGCTGATAATGTCAGAGGGTTGTGCTGTCACCCAGAGGCACCTCAATAGGCTGCAGCAATGGGCTGATAGGAAGATCATGCAGTTCAACAAGTGCAAAGTCCTGCACCTGGAACAACAATCGCAGGCACCAGTATATGCTGGGGATCACCCAGCTGGAAAGCAGCTCTGCAGTAAAGGACCTAGGGGTTCTCGTTGACTAAAAGTTGAACATCAGCCAGCAACACGGTCTTGCAGCAAAGAAGGTGAATGGTATCTGGGGCTGCATCAGGAGGAGTGTTGCCAGAGGTTGAGGGAGGTGATGCTTCCCTTCTACCCAGTGCTGGTGAGGCCACACCTGGAGTCCTTTGTCCAGTTCTGTTCTGATCTCCGCAGTACAAGAGAGACATGGACATACTGGAGAGAGTCCAGTGAAGGGCCACTAAGATGATGAAGGGACTGGAGCATCTCTCCTGGGGAAAGGCTGAGACCTGGGACTGTTGAGCCTGGAGAGGAGAAGGCTCAGGGGTATGGATCTCATCAATGTATATAAGTACCTGTAGGGAGGCTGCAAAGATGACAGAGCCAGACTCTTTTCAGTGGTGCCCAGTGACAAGACCAGAGGCAACAGGTACAAACTACAACACAGGAGGTTCCAACTAGGCATCAGGAAACACTTTTTCACTGTAGGGATGACTGAGCCCTGGCACAGGTTGCCCAGGATGGTCATGGAGTCTCCATCCTCAGAGATGTTGAAAAGTCACCTACACATGGTCCTGGGCAACTGGGTCTGTGTGGCCCTACTTGAGCAGGGGGTTGATCAAGATGAACTCCAGAGGCCCCTTCCCACCTCGCCAATTTTTGATTCTGTGAATGCACATGACAATGAATGGGTAAGCTAATGAAGAATTATGCACAGGCTATTTGCACACTGATGTAGATGAAAAAAAAACCCAAAATAATGACGGGTATTCATCTCTCCATATCAGATATGAAACATAGAGCAAGAGGACAGCAAGGTTGTTAAAGTAAGTACTCAAGAGGCATAATACGGCAGAATTAAGATTAATGGTCCAAACTTTTTTTTGGTGTACCTGTATTATGAGATGGGTTATTAAATATATCATACAGTTTCTTCCCCACTCCTGGGACTTTATGTATGAAAAATACATTGGAGTATTTTGTTCCAACTTGTAAAATCTGCTGGTAAAATTTGGAAGAAGGAAATGTTTTCAGTGAACAATTATAAATACTTAGCTCAGAATACAAGAAATTGTAGAATTCATCTTGTAAACAGAATAAACATAACCTCCTTAAATGCTACTGCACTTTTTCATTTTTTATTACCTTGTCAGCTTTTTCATCTTCATCTCCCAAAATAGCCAGAGAAGTGGGTTCTTTCTATTTTCCACTAGAAGCATTAGGTTTTCCCTTGCATTTGTTAAAAGTTGCGTCTATTTTACCCTTTGAATGGCTGGCTAGGTTTGCTCTTCTGTGTAGGAACTGATATTTCAATCTGATATTGTAAAATAAAACTCGAGATTAAAACACATACATGGGAAAATAAATGTCACTTACATCATAAAGAACTGAAAGAGGGAAGAGAGGACACTTTTTTTGCCTTCCTTTTTGATCTTCCATTAAAGAGCAACAAGATAGACCAAACCAAACCAAACCCATGAAACACAAAGAGTGGAAAGAAAAATCACTACACTGTTTGAATAGCAATCAAACTTTTAAGAAGGATGTGTCTGAACAAACCTCTCCCTTTTCTATGGTACTGTATCTTATTGGACAAACAGAACAGTAAATAATGACAATAAACCAGTACCGTAGAAAAAGTGAAGTATCAACAAATGAAAGCGTAAAAGGTACAGTCTTTCATCTGTAAATGTAAAACCTTTACAGTTACCTTTAAAACTGTGTGAATAACACCACATCTGAGCTGAGTCCAAGATAAACTTTTAGCATGCCCTGAATACAAAGAACACTAATTCTGCCTTCAGCGAGACACAGTGGCATTCTTCTGGAAGATAAGCATAACAAAAAAAATAAATTACTGAGGTTTTCAATGACAAATAATGCTTTTGTTCAGGGGCATAATAGCTGATAAATGAAGGCAATGTATAATGTCACCAAGGCTTTGAGTTTCTACTGAGAATTACAAAGCTGATTTAAGATCATTCCTGAATAAAGAAATCAGCTAATACAGTAGCTTCATTGACAGCTTCCGCTAAAACTATAGATGGACAGTATGGGATAAGATTCTGTTGGACAAATGTCAGAAGGTCAGAAGAAAAAAAAAATCTTAAATACCTTCACACAGGTCTGCCATGGGTACATTTTGCTCCTGACTTAAGCCTATCTCAGTAAGGTTATACATACTGGGACAGAGACAGGATAATGCCCAGGACTGGAGCTTGCATTTTTGAACAGTGCTGAGATGTACCACACAGTGGCACCTCTGCTTTGCATGGGAGATAATTTCCTCAGCAGAGTTGCACTGCAGTAAAAATACAAATACTCTGCAGCCAATGGAGCAGCTGTATCGAAACCTATTCATTGTAGAGCTGAGATCTAAAGAGAAAACAGAGACAGAAGGTTCCTCTTCCTTTGGTGTAGTGCAATTTTCCCTGAGTGAGCATGCTTAAAAATACAAGTACAGGTGTCTGTCATAAAATACATTAAATAATTTCAGCAAGATTTATTAATTTTAAAAAATATTCCCACTTTTCACATTGATTAAACATGAAATATTGTTTCTCTTGCAAAAACAGAACTAAGTTTTAACTGCCAAAACAAGAAAATTATTTTGACATTAATCACCCAAGATATATAAAATCAAATTTTTTTTTTGTGCTAATAGTACCATACAGATTGAAAGCAGTTTAACCTGTCTCTGCTTTCTCCTCCTCAGTTATCTCCTTTTTATGTACTTTCTCATCCCCTGTGATCAAAATGTACTCATTGCTTATTCTTTCCAAATTTCTCTCAGCTAATCTGGAATCCCAAACTATTGAATACTTTGATTTTTGTAACCTACTGTTAGAATTCCTGGCATCATTATAATAAATACATGATGAATGGATGGTTAATTCTTTTCTTCTGAACTGGATAGTAAGATTCAAAAGGAGCTGAATATTCTTCAGAGCAATTTATCAAAAACTCCAGGACACTTGCATTTCTTTCCTCTTCTGACACATTGAAACCCATTGTTATTCAAGTCTTCTCACATACTGATTTTAGGGAATCTAACCGGCCCTTAGATGCACATTTCGATAGACTTTAGTGTTGTGTTTCATTGCATAGGATTTGAGTATTTTCACGTAAGTTGTTTTGCTATTTTATTAGTTCATATATACCTCTCTCCAACAAGTGACTACATGCATATAGGTGTCTGCACTCAAATAATACAATTTTTTTGAAGGAAAGACTATGATATGGTAGTTCAGATGGAGCGTTTGTACAGTTTTTCTTTCAGACAGTATTTTGGGTTGTTTCAATCCCTGCTCTCACAACCTTCTCTTCTTTTGTTTCTATGTAAATGTCAGCTAATTTGACACGTGTGAAGAAATATTCATAGCATACTAGCAAGCAGTTTATATTCTTTGAATGAGAGACACGCTGATCTTCATTTAAAAAAAACAATTGCATAGTTACACATTCAGAAAGCATGAGCAATTGTGTAACACACATTCTCTGCAACTGTAAGCCAAATTACATGTGCTTTTCACTACAGCAGACAGAAAAGCATGTAGTGGATCAGACCCAATTTAAACACAATTTTGAAACCAGCTTATGTAAATATGGGGCTATAATACCATTTTTATCTCTACTGAGTGGAAATCTGTAAAGGTTGGAAATGTTTCCTAAAATACATACAGGCTTTGACATTTTGCTCCACTCTGAGTCGGAATGAAAACCTGGCTTTTTCAAATTCTCTGGGAAAGAAAACTCAAGGAGAACAAGCTTGGGACTGATCAAACCCTTTTGTTCTGAAACATATTGCATTGCTATGCAATATGAAAATTAAACCAGAACCAAACAATTTCAAATGAATACAAACATTTCTTTCTAAAAGCAACAGAATCTTGAACAATCAAATTCAGGACAAGTCAGTATCCATCCTCCCTTACAGAGCATAAAGATGTGAAAGTGCTCCCAGAAGCTTTTAAAATGGTTCAGTATTGACCATTTTGCTTAATTCTGATGTTCCACTGAATTGACTCTTTTAAATCGAATGGGTCTGTCCTGAAACACTGTTAGCAGACTTCGTTCCTTATCTAACTATGTGTTAAGGAATGATACACCCCACCTGTTTCTCTTAGACAGTTGCCCTTCATCTTCCATTTCTATGAGTGGAGTGAAACACACAGTTCTAGAATGAGATTTTTAAAAAGAATGCTTAGAATAGGTAAAAAATTTTACATCTTAAAAATGCTGAGAGTCTAGAAACTTGTTTAAATGGAAACACCTATGGTTTAATCTCACATCAAGTACATGATTGGAGTGAGCTGTTTTCTCATAGCTGATTTGGCATTATCCTATATGAGTTTCTTATACATGTTACCAGGAATTTTACCTTTTATCTTTCACTGAATGGCATATATACAAATTGTGGTGACATTTAAAACTGACAGAACTGCGTAAAGCAACACTGTATACTCTTTACTGGTTTGTGTATGTGTAAATAAAGTATTGGTTATACCAGTGAAAACATAAACCATATTTGAAAAATAAGACTTGAAAAGTGCAAGTAGCTTTTAAAAGTAATTACTATGCTCATATCGTTTTGTATTAGTTCATATTTAAAATTTACATATTCCAGTTTGCTGTGTATTAACATCTGAGAAATATTATCTATAGTATTATAAGGATTATCTTTTGATCATTAAGTAATTTATACACTAAATTCTAAATTAGAGGAACAAAATTATTGTAACTCTGAGAACTGCACTATAGTTCTTTGACAGTGATTGCTTCTCCTGTTGCAGTAGGAGTTATGTGGAATTCATGCGACCTGAGAAGATAACTGAAGTTTGGGGTTTTTTTACATGTTTTCTGTACTTCTGAGAACTTGGAGAAACAGTTGAGGTTGGTGGTGTGTGCATTATTTGAATCAGTTCCTTTGCACACTGAAAGAGCTTGATTGAATGCATTGTGCATAGATCTGAAGCACTGCAGTAATTTTTAAGTAATGGTGTAAAGTCTGCCTGCATATTCAGCATTATACCAGATAATCCAGGGTAAAGAAATCTTAATACTCTACCCAACTGCATTACAGGCTGAGTGAAATTACTCTAATTGTCTATTTTTCAATCTGAGAATTGGTGAGAGATTACAGATATGTATCAGGTATGGCATTATAGTCAATTACACTATTAACAAGCAAAACTTTTGTAGCATTTCTATCCAGTAAAAACTTCAATCTTTTTTTTTTCTTCTTTCTTTTTCTCTCCATTGTTTCTTCAACTGATAGTCTTACTATACTTGGAGGCATATTTAAAAATGTGAGTATTAATGTCAGCCTTTAAATCCTAGCTGGTCCAGTCCAAGCAAACAGCTGCTAAGAGTCATTGCTTCCACATGCAGGGTTTTTCCCCTAGGTATATATAAATGTCGTGAGTGGCTATCTCATGATGATTGCTTCTACTACCTGTGTGGGAATACTTAGCACAATCTAGCCAGCAGTCTTATTTATCATGTAACTGCATGTCAAATTCTAAAATGATTATAAAAAGCATCTTCTTGAAGACTTGCATAAATTTTAGCACAGATAAGAAACCAATGTGAGTCATTTATGGATTCAAAACTATTAGTGCTCCGTCCCTGATCACTGCTGCTACCCAGTAGGTACTAACCAATTTGACATGGGCAGTTCTATTTCTGTGACTGTTGTGGTAGAGTAGGGTGCAGCCACTAAAGATGTAGATTTCTGTTGGAAGGCTTTTCACAACTTCTAGCTGTCAAAAATAATTTGCATATATATGGTCCTCCAGTCACATTCATGCAATTAACAGAAACCACACTCTATTTATTATCTATCCAAATCCTCATATATACTAGGGTGTATTTATATAGAGTTAATATATATTAGGGGTTCCTGTAGGAGTTTATATAGGAGTTCATATATACTAAGGTGCATTTCTTCAGTGTATTCTGAAGTCTGATTGCTTTTATAACTTTCATTAGTATTATTGCAGGTTACCTTAAATCCCTGTAATCTGAAATGTCCATGCATTCTCACCTGTTCCTTGTAATGGAAAAAGACTGGCTTGTTAGAGAAAGTTGTGCTTTAGAAATGAATGATGTCGGCATCCTTCTGCTATTGCAGAAGACTTTGCCTGTCCTCTAGCAGTATGGCTGATGAAACCTTTTATCAGATTAGAAAAGAATTAACTGTCACAAAAGGGGATGCAGGATGATAGAGGGGTATGCTCTTGGGAAACTAATGGGTAAACAGTTACGTATAATCAGGAGTCTTGAGGCAGCAAGTAATACCTGCCTTGAATTACAAGCATGTGCATGATCAGTACCGCATGACATCTAAGAAGGAAAGGAGAAAATTTTGGGGAGCTGAGAAGATGCTTTATGTGGCAGCTCTCTCTTGTCCTGACAGGGGCATGGCTGTGGACCTGCTTTGAAAAATGAGTGTGTTTTTTCATATGTCTTCACAGAGTTACACTGTGATGGGCATTTATGGCATTTATTTTCTATGAAGTTTTACCATAGAGTTAGCATGCCTAACAGGCTGCTGTGGCTGAAGCAGGATTCCAGTGAGGACAATGGTGGAAAGTGACCATATGGACCATAAGCACCAACAATAGTATTTACCTCCTGTGACCAGTACCCCCTGCTCCCAGCCCCAGTAATGTGGTTAGCATAACTATCACCATTTTATGAGGCAAGCAGCCATTTTCTGTGACCAAGCGGGTCACATATTCCTTCCCTTCCCCTCATTATCAGGTCCTGAAGGTCCTGTGCACCAGACAGACAAACCAAACAGATTTCTTTATCCCCTGCCTGCCAGCCTCAAGGTTCCCAGGCACCAGGCTGATTGCTCCCCACCTTGCTGGCCTTGAAGGTCACAGGCACACAGCCAGCCCGGTGGTGGGGATGGCCCCAAAACAGGGGAGGGAAGCCTAACAGCACAGGGCACCGTCCACAAAATCAAGCCGTTATAAGTCCCAAGGGGGAACTTGGGCCTGAACTGCTGCTGGACACTGAGACCTGGGACCCCATGGCCAGGGACATCCCCGACGTCCCCACCATCCTCTGCTGCCTCTGGGAACAGAGGGAGTGACTCGACCGCTGTTTTGTGGTTTTGAGTCTAGATGGTGACTGTTATCTTTACACAGCAAACCATGTAGTAAGTTCCGACCCAGTCTGCAGAGGGTCCAGGTGACTAGAAATCATAAATATTCTGTACAACACTGCTTATAGACTGTGCTACACTGACTCTGCTTGTAGAAATCCCCTGCCATTCTAATCAGAAATTCTGTGCTATACTAATCATAATATCCTGCTAAGAAAATTAAGTTTTAATTGCAACTGTGATTTCATGCTGTTATTATTCTGCCAAGGAACCCTAAAAGAACCCGTCTGTCCCCTCAGTGTTGGGTGACACCTGCTCAGTATCTCCATCGATTGCCTCTGTGTCTGATTTTCTTGGCTACAAGGATCCATTTTGTCACTGTAAATGACATCCCTGCCAGCACTGTGGATACTGAGATGCTTTCCTTCACCATGTTTCTGACTATTTCTTTCTCCTTTTCCTCTATTCCTTCTCTTACTTCAGAAATATATTGAATTGCTGAGCCAACTTCCTACATTCTTAAAAGTTTGCAGTAGTTCTATTAGCCTTTTCTCTGATGCTGTTGCCTTTTAAAAACATAAGATAGTGAGCAGCAGTTAAGATCAGTGCTCTTCAGGATCTGGGCACTGAGGTGTTAGTCTATAATATTAAATTTCCATAACAATAAAGACTTGGGAGAATGTTAGTGCAACTTCTGTCTTCCCAGAACCTCTTCTGGGTTGTTTAGCTTGGTTGGTTGGTTGCATTTTTTTTTAAATATTGGAGGTATATCCCTTTCTAACTTTCTTTCTCTCTACTTTAAAAACATGCTGTGGAACCACCTATCTCGGAAGGATTACCATTAGCAAGGTACAGACTGTTTGCAATATAGGACACATTTGATTACAGATGTGCTGTTCTTCATTTCAAATAAGGAAAACACGAAGGTGGCACAGGTCTTGGGGGCTATCTTTGAATTAAAAAATAATCAGAGTGTGGCATAGAGTTAAGGGTAGTTTTTCTTCTGAGGCTGGTTTAATTCATGATTCCACACAATTCTTAAAGTGGAAAGGTATTTTGCCAATCCCTGCAATGAAACAGCAAAGGAAACAAGTAGCTCTTGGCGAAGGCTAAGGAAGACATGACAAAAAATACAAGCAAAGTTACCAGAAATAAAACTAAGATGACAATGGTTTCTATCTGCCACCTTTACCCTCTGTTGGCACTGACCAATGTGCTAATGGGTTTCATGACACAGATGAGCAACCCTCCTTCCAGGCATGGGTCTATCTTGGCCCTTCATATGAATTGCTATCACCCAACAGAATGCTGATGTTCTGGGTTGCTGGAAGATGGAGATAGGCAGTTCCTACAACACTAACATGGCATTTTTTTGCATCTAAAATACAGTATCTTGTACCTTGTGGCTGGCTTAAAATTTATGTTACCATGATTGCTGCTTTTCAGTGAGTTTCAGCACTGTCAGAGCTTAAGCAGTTGGTAACTTGTAAAATACTCCATGTGACACAACACCAATATGTAGTTTTCATATTGCTGCATTAGTTTTTTACTAAGCTGAAGAAACACAGATGGGAATTTCTGTTGATTAAAATAGCCTAAAATCAATGTTAATAAAAAGTTACTTACTGAGATTTTACTGATTGATAAAATTTTTTAGATAAGTTAGAGCAACTAACTGAAGTAATTCCTTCCATGATTAAAAATATGCATGTACCGCATAAGCAAATAGTCGTATCTGCAGCAGTCGATAAACATCATTCCTAAGGCCATCTTTTTTAGCCTTGCTTTCTAGTATGTGGTCATGCTGCATGTGTGTGCAAAAGTCTGTCAATAGCCTTTGAACCTAGTGGCCCAAAGCTGACCCAGTCTTTACCAGGACTCAGAAGTAATTACTTTCCCACAAGGTTTGGGAAAATTAAGGTAGGTGAAAAGACTTCCAGAAGTCCCCTCTCCTTCATCCCCCACAAGAGAAAGGGCTGAAGTCTGCATGTGGCTTTCAATCAAATGGTCCAGAAGTGGTTCAGAACCAGCTACTTCTTACGCTTTCTCCTCCTCCAACAATATTTAGAGAAGAAAAGAAGAGACGGTGATGATGTGGGAAGATGCAGAAGGCACAGATGCATAGACATGTACAGCATAGATTCATAAGAAATTGCCGCTTATGGAATTGCTTGGTTGTTTTTAACTTTCTTGCCAGCACCCTACTTTCACTACAGCACTGCATAGCAATTCATCAGAGGCCTTGCTTCTCCACTGTCACTGTACTACTCTCAAATATGCCATATTTTCTGTACCTGATAGGTGGGATTTGTTTTAATGTCTTCCTAGACTCTGATGCAATCCATGATCTTAGCTTAGGTGCAGAGGTATGGTAAAGGTCTAACTAAAATAGTGTATTTTCTACCCATGCTGATATCAAGACTGTAGGATAGAAAAGGCCAAACCCTGGCATTCAGACAAGAAGGTCATGTCAGGCATTATGTTGTCCGGGTACTATATTCCCTGGGAAACAGAGATGATACCAATAGGTGGATTGGCTGGTTAGGATAGTAAAGTGGTTGGAAGGGTAAGAAAGCAGAACAGGAAGGCAAATGATGAATTGCTAGAAAGGCTTGCAGAGATCTAATTAAACAAATTTATTTCAATACAAATTACTTTTCATTCCCACAAGAATAAATTCTCCAGAGGAAATTCGAGTTACAGAAATGTGAGTTATACTGAAGTCATAGACTGGAACAGTATCATGTGCACTACTGTAAATCTCTCCCATACACAAGCCCATAACAGTTTCAATTAGCACCTGCTTTAACTTGAGGTATGGAATTGCCAGACATTTAAAGGCAAGACAATTAAAGGTCGGAGGTGATCTCTCAGTCTACAATTGCCCTAGTCATACACAAAAACCCAGAAGCACAATTGTTAAGAAGCATCCTTTGTCAGCGAGAAGGGACATTGTTTTCTTGTGCAGACATGACACAAGCTAATCTGTTGCTAGAGATGTCTTCCTACAGGGAAAAACACATTTAAAATGATGGAGCAGTGGGCTCAAAATCCTACACAGATATGCACTAGTGAAGACCCATTCCCACTGCCAGCTCTTTCCATTAGAAAGGTAACTTTAATCTTGTCTGAAATCTGCCAATATAACTTTATTCCTCTTGGAATTGCTGACCATCATCTTGCACGAATCTAGCCAGAAGCCAGAACCCTTTGTTCCCAGAAGAGAAAATAGCTTCTGATTTACTGCAGCTCTGTTGAAAATAGGCTGGAGCTTGTCTCACAAGCCCTGGAGGAGATCCTCCCATCCCCGGCATTGCATTATCAGACAGACAGTGTCCACTGCAAGATTTACTGACCCTCTGCTAACCACCAAATGCAGAGGTACCTTTAGCTCACAGCACTGTCTCAGTTGCAAGCTGCTTTTCTCAGAAAGCAAAGCCTCTCAGAAAAAAACAACTGGACTATACTGAGTTCATCTGCTTCCTCTTTTTGAAGTACTGTTAAAACTGCTTGCTTTCTTAGTGTTATTCACAGCGGAACATTCCCTCACATCATCTCTATGCTCCCCTCATGCAGGGACTGGGTGTGCTTATTCCTCAGGTATGCCAAGGCAGCTCCTTGTTTCATGAACTCCTTCTAACCATGTACACTGCAATTTCTCCTTAGTTAGAACAGGATGATACCAGTATTTAGCCTTCCCTCATTTTCTATTTACTGTGCTAGACCCTGCTTCTGTTACAAATCCTATGCATATACTGCTGTTTACATGGTAAAATTTTCAGAATAGAGCCAAAGCTTTGTGTATTCTTATATACTCTGTGATTGACATACTTCTCTAAATACTTGTACCTTTCACCATTCTACATATTTACAGACCAAAAAAATCAATGTGTAATTGCTGATTATGTGGAAATAGATATCCTTGCAAATTGTGCTATATCAATGAAGGTTGCAAAGATAGTAACAGGAGCTGCAAAAGCAGCAAATGAACTAAGTATATACCAGCATATCTTGGAAAATTTTAGATTAATTACAAACAGTGTGTACAAGTAATCATTTAAATGTCAAGTATAACTTATATTATTTATAACAATGTTAACTGCTGCTACAATAATTGTCGTCATGTAGCAGATGCCATACATCGGATGCAATGTTTGAACCTCCTATCTTCCTAATCATCAAGAATGTCATCTTGAAGCACATATATCAGACTTCTACCCTTTCTAAAGTAATTAGGTTCAGCAGTGATTTCACTATCACCATTAGATCCTCAGGTATCTCTGACAAAATCAAACAGAATAGTAGGATGACAGCTAGTAATTTCTTGTTTAATACCTCAGCATTTGATTCACAATTAGTTAAAATCAAGTAGAGTAATCACTATGTGATTATGTTTAGGTTACACTGGAATGACTTATACCACACTTTAAATCTATGGACTACTTATGTTCCTATTCATAGCAGTCACTTACTGTGGAACTGATTTCAAAGTTAACAACAGAAATATAACTATCTTAAACAAATTCCTTTCATACAAGTAAACACTCTCATAAGCAATAAACAGAATAGTAATGGAAAGAGTAATAAGTGGACTACTTGAAAAGTATACATTTAGATTAACACGTTAGAAGGTCACGAAGTTTAGGAATCTGGGAAATTATGTAATATAAACTGCAGCACTTCACCTATTAATTTTTGCAATTAGATTAATACACTGTGTCTTAACCAAGTCCTTGTATCCTATAACAAAAATAGCTAACAATTGGTTTTAGCATATTGGGATTTTTTTCTTCTTTTTAATTAAGAACTATTTCTTAGCTGAAAAGTTCATCCTAGGACGGAGGCCATATAAGAACTACTAACCTGTAAGTAGAAGAACAGGACACCCAAACTATCCCAGTGTAATACTTGAAGGATCTTGTTCCATGGGTGTATATACATAAGGAATCTTCATATATGGAATGGATACTTTAGATGTGTAAATATGACCTCAAACACAGTTACCAATTTTGCAAATATATATGTCTCACATGCAAATGCTGGTTTCTGTACACTCGGTAAGTGTATACCCAAATTTTGTTGGCACCCACGCAAGCAGCCATTTTAAAAAATTACCGGCTTTACACAGATCTGGTATCCATGAAATTAGATCGAGCTACATCTCTGCTGAACTTGCATCTGTCACATGAAAAAGTGCTTCTTTTCCTAATTTTTCAGTTTTTCAATAACACCTTTCATGAAGATGTTAATGTGAAATGTTAGAATTAAAAACTAAATAATTTCCATTGTTACTGTTTTATGAGCTCTGCTATACCAATATTCCTTGAAAGGATCAATAGATAGCCATTTCCTACCTATATTACAGCTACATCTGGAAATAGTCTATTTGAATTTTACTCTTGAATTGTGCTATTAAGCAAGGATATCAATTTCCGCTATCAATGCAGAATGTGAGTCTCCTGAGTAGTAAGAGCATTATAGTCTTTTGTTGATTTTTATAGCTTATGCATATAATTTCATTTACAGGAACACTTGTTAGCTATGTCTGATAGAAATATCCTTTACTTAAATACAAGCTATAGATAGGCGGCTCATATTAAGTCATTGCAACTAATAACCACAAACTGAGAAATTATTTTGTTGAAATTAATGAGAATTATATATACCTCAATAGCATAATTAAATGTTTGTTGAAAAGCGTCAGGGTAAACAGCATGAAAAATTGCCTGAGCTTTAATGGAAAGACAGTACTCCACACAATGGCTGGGATTATCCCTGCATACGTTACATCATGGGTCTCAGAGGAAGTTCTGTAGGTATTACAAGTGTAATCACATTTTCCTGTTTGCTCATTCTTATCAGACTTTTTTCCTTTCCCTAGCTCCTGTAAATGCACCTATACAAACATTCAAAGGATACCTAAACAGCTGCAAAAATACAAAGATGTTTGTCAACGTGTATATTTTTGTCCATTAACAGAGATATGCTGCATAAACCTGAGGTCATTCATTACTGAGAACCCTTATGGAAGTTAGCTGTAATTAATGAAACAGGGAAAATTACTACATGCAAAATATTTTCAAATTCAAAATCGTAAAAATGGTTTTTGTCCTTTGTAACTCAGTTTTCATCTCTTCTCATGGAAAAAAACTTAATAACTAACAAATCAGCTTCCAAAAATGAGGATACTTTTAGCATTGCTTAAAAAGTAACGTAACTGTTCAGTGTTCCTATAAATGGAGTCACTCAATACTTGCAGGCTCAGGACAGAATACATATGTGCTTTATGTGAAGACAAATTATAAACACAGATAAGTACAAATAGACAAGTTTATCTCACATTTAATTATTGGCAATAATACAGAATTTAAATTAAAGGACCAGTCTTCAAGTAAGACTAACAGAGCATTCATATGAGTAACACTTGTTCCTGTGCTACTGAAGTTAAAGAGGTGTTTTGCCATGGCCTTTCAGGGACATAAACTTCAGCTGTCAGAAAAGAGGAAAAATGTTGGTGCTGCTTAATTAACTATTATACACTAAAAAAGACAGCCAATCTGTCAGAGACGATACTGATAAGGACAAAGACATACAAGAAAAAACACATATGAAAAAATCACTAGCAGTTTTTCAAAGCAAATGAAATAAATGTTCTTAGGTGTGCTTTTTTCAATCTTTTTTTTCTGTTTGTTATGATTTGATTCTTCCAAATTTTCATTTGGAAAAATACATCATTTGCATGGCTGGTCTATTTTCTGGGCCCCTTGCCCACTTATGCCCTTGCAGTTGCTGCTCTATTTCAACTAGAACACGTATCGTGGCAGCTACAGCTGCCATGCAGTATTATATGAAAAGCACGCTCCTACTTTCCTGCTGTGTGCCAAGATAATATGCTACCTCCTCTGTGACTGAAACTTACCTCTTTGTTGTTTTTTTCATCTATAACATAATAGCGTTCCTCAGGAACTCCAGATATATGACCCACAGTTTGGGTTCCACTTACTCAGTTTCATCCAGTCTCTAACTGGTTCTTGAATTTTCAGGTTTCTCTGTAAATGAAATCACAACACTGACAATTCCAAGTTAGTACTGACCCAGGGCTGTGTAACACCATACAGCACAGTACAATGCTCTGAGAACAAGCCAGCACAGGTGCACCTGGAATTGAATGTGCTATGCCTGAAATAACAAGCCTGATCTCTCAAACATACCACTTTGACCATGTATTTTGCCAGATAAGAGCTGATAGTTACTGAGAACTATGACAACTAGAAAATCTAAATGTAAGAATCATTACAATTTTCATTATCTGTGCCTATTTTTAAAACATCTACTGCAGGAGTTTTATGTGACAAGCTGCTAGGACATCAGTCTAAACTTAGCAGGTAAAATAGATGTGAAAGTCAAACCACAGTGGCTTTTCTAAAAAGCAAAATCCTGCAACATTGTCATAAAAAGCTGTAGCAAGGGGCATCAGTGAGCATGCATTTTCTCAGACGCATACAAAAATGACAGAAAAGTATTTGTCCACAGGAAAATACAGTAATTAGAAAAATTAAGTATTCTGATGCACTACTTCATTGGTCTTGCTCTACACAACTATCATTTTTCTGCACTTTCTTATGCTATGTGTACTTTTAATGGTATTAGCCTTTACAGGTACATTTGCACAGCACTTGGTTAGGATTCATGTCAAAAACCAAAACATTGTCTTCCTCATTGCTGTAGGTCTGAAAGAAATAAAATTGGGCACTGACTTACCAGGCAAAGGGCAGCAGCAAACAAAGCTTCTGACTCTCTGTTAGTACAGGCCAAGGTGTGTCCAGGAGGCTGTGCAATGCCTCCAGAGTGCTACTGAATGCTGCTACTCTTGCTTAAAATGGTTGCTTCTGAATAATTCACTTCCTGATATACTGTATGACCCAAGATGAGTATTCATCCAGATGAACATAGTATGTTTCTGTATAGTATGTTTCCGTGGGCATGTCACAAAACACCAATGTCAAATTTCAGGAAGGCAGCAAATGGTCTAAAACTAGAAAAGTATCAAACTGAAAAATGCAGTACAAAACACAGTACTTTGAAAATTCATTGGTAATGTGGTAATAATTAGAGAAAAATGTATACTGACATCCTGTGTACTACACTCAAAAAAAAAATACAACGGATTTTTTAAAAGTCAACAGTACAATAATTACTCTTTGATGAAACTAGTAAGCTGTGCCACAACATGTAAATGGTATGGCATAGAAACCGTACACTTTCTAATTCTCAAGAAAACTGAAGTGAAACAGGTTCTGAGCAAATCTGTCAAGGTGTACAAATAATAAAGGTAGGAAAAGTATTTCCATCAATGTTTACAACTGGAACTAGACTGAAGTATGGCCAGACTCAGATCAGCAAGGAACAAGATTTGCTGGGAAGAAAAGATTCTGAGCCTCAATGTCCTAACTAACATAAGTCTTCAGACTCAAAGATGTGTTGTGCTGAGGCTGAGTATCAAAGTGTTAACATCGATTTGTTTCTGAAAGGAGGAAGATTTGCTGCGTGCACTGAGGGCTCAAGGACAGGGCCTGAAATACCACACATCTGTTTACACCAGCAAACCCACAAAATATGCAAAAGTAGAGAAAAAAAAAGACTTCTTTTCCAAATGCAGCCTGAAGTGGAGTAAGACAAGCGAAAACCTATGCCTCTATGTAATGGTGCTGTTCTAAAATTGAAAAAAGAAAGTGAACAATTACAGGCAACTATACAAAAGCTTTTAGGACATTCTGGAAGGCAGAAAAAAGAAACCAAAAGAACAGTATCACAGTCCAATAAAAATTATTACCTCAAGGTAGTTGTTGACATGTATTTTCACATCTGCTTAAGAGACAAAAATAAAGATACTGATCCAGCAGTAATTTCTTAGTGAATTTTAGTCATATACATAGAGACTCTTAAGATAGGATACAATTTCTATTAATATGGGGATTATAGTATTTTAAATGGGTTTAATTAATCTCCAGTTTAAACATTTATTTGAAAGGAATATCGAACTACACAAGAACAAAATGAGTAGGGCCAAAAGGTTATGGAAGAGTTTGGAGTTTGCGAGAGATCATTTCTCATGTGACAAAAATGTTCTTGTAAATCAATAATAATCAGGAAGCCATTAAACAAGAATAACATTTGAAAACTGTTGATCTTTTAAAATGAAGGGAAAGATGTTAAAAATAGTTTATCATTAACTATCTATTCAGAGCTTCAATACAAACAAAATATTCAATGCAAACAAAAGTTTATAATTTGTACCATGAACATAGGAGAATTGACAGCACAGACCCGATATTAAATATGCAGACAGTGATGATGACTGTTCAATGATTACCTGATGATAATTGGTCTGAGAACACAGTCAGCTTTATTCAATAAAAATAAAATAAAAGATAAACATGATGGAAGTAAAGAATTTAACTGACAGGAAATAACAATATCAGTATTCCAAGTTCTTGCCCAGACTCTGCCCACCTTTCCACCTCCCCAGCAATACACGTGGCCTCCCTTGGGGTTATAACAGCTATGCAAGTAGGAAGAATAAACACTCACTCTGTAACTATTTTATTATCAGCTGTGGGAGTACAGGGGAACAACTGGAACAGCAGGAGTATTCCAGGCTCTTCATTACAGGAAGGCTGCTTTCTTACCACTCCACGTTGCGAGAGAGAGATTGAAAATTCCCCTGTTAATATTTATTTCTGAGATAGGGTAACACCTTTGGAAAAGTGGAAATAAACTGCACTCAGGTAGAGAGAAGCAAGTTTTGTGCTGAAATAACGGGTGAAAGTGGAGGTTACATGGTGTTTGTATGCATGATCCATGCAACACCTTCTCTCTAAATAACTGAAATACTGGGTCATTCACATTACATGGCTTTTCATCCTAATAAGCATCAATGTTTAACAGCTCTCAAATGTTGTAAAAAAACCTAATTAATCCTCTGACACATCTGTGAAACAGCTTCTTCCTTTACTGGTGGAGAAAGCGCAACCTTGTTCAAATGACTTGCCCAAGGCCATGCAAGTCATTGACAAACCCAGCCTGAAAACACAAGTTCTTAATCATGTATCCAACTGCCTAGGTCATCTCACCACTGTCACTACTCTTACGGTACATACTGCTGTATTAGCCTCAACCACGTATGTGAGATATGGCACAGTATCCTATATAAACCAGGGCTTCCGATTTAGTAACATAGTTCAAAGGCATGAATGCCACTGTAACTCACCCGCCACTGCACTGAAGACATACCTTCAGACCCCAGGGTCTTTGCAGCATGAACTAGAACTATGAAGGACACCTGTCATCACTATTAACAAAATAATGGCAATTATGGCTGCATTTAATCCACAGCAGTGAATTAAGTGTCCCCGTGGACATGCACAGGGTCTCAAGCCGGGTGGCAGAGACCACCATGCAACCCCACGTGGGAGCTCTCCCAGTCTCCATGGCAAGGAGACCCCCAGCTGGGAAGGGTGCCTGCCAAACCTCCATCACTGAGCCTCACTGGGGTGGCAGTATGCTCGGAGGCACTGTGGAAAAGGTTGCTATGCCCTGGGCTCTGCAGACAATTGTATTCAAGCACCTAGGAACGCTCAGTTTTATTTACAAGCACAGGCACAGACTGTGTTAGTCTTCCACAGGCAGAATCCTGTGCTAAGAATTTTATTTATCCTAAATCAACAAATGAACAGGTGGTTTTAACAGCAGCATTAACAAATGTGCAGCAATGTACTTTCATGTGTCAGACTCAGTTTTGGCCTTTGCACAGATTGGTCTTCAAATTGGGTCAGAAAAATCGCAATCTACTTGTGCTCTGACATTTCAATACTAGACCAAGGGTAAGAGATACCAGAACCAACAGCCAGCAGTCAAGAAAACTTGTGTATTCCCAGATTCGCCATCCCACTGACTGACTCTAGGGAACATGCACATAGACTTTTCAGAGTCTAGCCTGACACCATCCACACAGCAAGAATGAAGGACTATCCTAGTGTCATTTATACCAGGGATTTCAGAAAAAGATGTATTTGTAAATGCACGAGAACCATCAAGAAAAATATTATTACGCTTGTTCCTTCATCCAAATATATTCACATAAATAAAGCCCCACAAAGACTTGTGTAACAGGAGTCAAGCTGCAAGCCTCAAGAGGAAATGTAGCGTGATGTGTGCTACCTGCAGCACCAAGCAACCTCAGGCAGACAATTTTGCCTGCAAAGTGAACAGAAATGGCATGTTAGGAGCAGAGATGCAACAGCTTGGCTGATCTTACTAGAAGCTCTCTTCCTGTGGAATCCTTGCCAAATTTAAAACTGCTCTACCAAAACTAAACCTCCTGAAGGGGTGCCACAGCCACATTACCCCCTCCTGCAGGAAATTCTTGGCGCAGCTGTCTTTCTAGTCCCCAGACATCCATACACATGCTCCTGCCCTGGAAGGCACTTAGAAAAGCCTGCCTCATAAAGGGAATCTCACAAATATTTACGCCGCATTTCTGTATTTCGGCATATCACTACCACAACAGCGACAAGGCTGTTAAAATCATTTCATTTAGAAATCTGTGAGGGAAAGCAAACAGCGGTAAATGGAAACCTCGAGACAGCAGGCTAAAACATTAATTGAAATTACATTTAACATACTGAAACGTGGTAACACAAAATCAAAGCTGTAAGAGACTGGTGCTGAAACTGCAATTTCTTAAACAGAAAATGGCAGGGAACAAATGTATTACAATGCTGTAAAGCAAGGGCTTGAGCCAGCTTCTCCTTTCACTGACACTGGGCACAAACCCAGCGTAATTCCATGGATCTTAGTGGTGTAACTGGAAGCAAATTTTGCCTTTAGAAGGCAAGATATGAAACTTAATTTCAGCAGATAAAAAAGAGGTTGGCTGGAGAGCTGTTAAAGTGGGAATAGTAGTTTGTTTTAGTGGCCTCAGGAAAAATTCACTTAATACTTTTGGGTAATGCAAAGCTTTGAAAACCTGAATGTTTAGATGCCTTCTGAGAACTCTCGAGAGACATACAAGTGTCAACGTGCTGCTATTTGTCAGCTCTTTTAACAAGGGGGGGTTGTAAAATCAAGAGATACCTACATGTTATATTGCCTGGCAATGTTTGTGACAGGGTTTCTTCTTGATTGCAGAAGTACTTATGTGTGAGGTGAAGCCGATGTGCCAAGTAAACCCACTTAAGTTAGCAAAATTATTAATGACAAAGGCTTGGGGGTGTGAGAGCTCGTAGGCTTGAGTAACAAGAAAAAAAGTACAATTTCAAGAAAGTGCAGAGTAAATACCTACTTAGTAGCAATAGAGTCACAACTCTCACAAGACAAACAGTACCTTGTAGAGTCGAGGATGGTTTTTTGTTGTTATTCCTGTTGCTAGAATACCATGCCTTTGCATTAACCTGCAAAGGAAAGGGTCCTTTTAAAACGCACTTCCCTGAGAAAACCAACCTCACTGAGCAGCTTGGCCACCCCGCATGAAGTTGCCCAGGCCCAAAGACGGCGAACCTCTCCACACGCCGCGGGTTTCTGCCCCAGGAGGCGGTGGTCGGCCCAGGGGACGAGCACGTCCGCCTCCACCACTCTCAGCCGGCCGGCCTGCCGGCGCGGCCCGCGGCGGCTCCACCCGGACCGAACCCGGCCAGAACAACGCCGCGCAGCCTTGCCACGAACGCCTCCCTCCGGAAAGGCCCCACCTGCGGCCCGGAGCACCCTCACCGTCTGAACGGCCGGGCCTGAGGCACCGCCAAAGCCCGCGGGCGCAGCCCCCCCCCC
>JANZLQ010000079.1:5520042-5559300 GCA_026212715.1 Elanus axillaris | reverse complement strand
CGGGGGGAGCACCTGGCGGGGTGTGAACACGGACGAGATTTGGTCCGTGTCGGGTGCGGTTTGAGTTTGCAAAAGGTAGCGCCCGCATTCTGAAGTTGCGAGCTGGTACCTCGTCACATTTCTCCTCCCTCCCTGCCCCCCAAAGACTTTTTTTCTTCTTTCCCCTCTGCCGCTTGCCTTCCAGAGTTAGCACTGTAGGACTCCCGTCTTAACGCAGCAGAGAGTATTCCTCTGTCAGTGAGGGATAGTTCCCTGGAGAGCCAGGTGGAGGCACTCTCTTGATCTTGCCAGACCTCCCGCTTGCCATTTGCGCCAAAGCTGTAAAAACGTGGGGACTGTGCTTAGGTGGGGAGGACGGGTCAGACTGGAGGGGTCCCTTGCCGGGAAAAGAATTAAGATATCATTTTGACCCATCCAAAATATTTGTCACTCAGAGCTGGTGACAGATACGGTGTTAGGATTTTCCAGATGCAGCCAAGGTGTTTTCATAACAGAAGCCTCAAGATTTTTCAGGGAAGGGGGCCCTCTGATAACCAGATGTGCGATACTTGCATTACCCTTGTGTTTATTTCCATTCTCATTTTCCACTTCTTTTTTTTTCTCCTCCTTCCCGAAACACATAAGCTAACACTGGCTGGAGTCTTATGAGCTTTGCCTGTTCATTTTATTACCTCCTGCCAAATACTCTTTGCTCCTCTTATTTGAGTCCAGTGCATATTTCACCATTGGTGCTTCCAGGCATAACCAGCTTGGCAAAGTTTATCTTGGCAGCTATTTACTGCAATTTGTGGGGGAAATTGGAGGTGCTTTGGTTGTCTGACAGCTGCTTTGCAGTCAATCAAAAGTAGAGACGTAATTTAATTTAATTCTAGTGCCCTCTCCAGAGAAATCCTTTGAAAGCATTATTATAAAGTGGGAATAGCATGGTCAACAGAATGAAGCAGAGGGCAGGACAGACACCTCGGTTGTGTAGTTTCCATCCAAATGTGTACCTGGCTCGTTATGCATGTGTTCAGTACAGGAGCTCTCATACCCATCTGTTACTGAGGAAGGAATTGGAAACAGCTGTTATTGCAGGAACACTGGCATGAAGAAAGAGTTACAAAACCTCTGGTAATAGTGTTAATAATTGTAGATTCCATATGTAAAAATAGGGCAGGCAGGACTTAGTTTTGTAAACAAGGTATCAAGGTTACTGTCATGTATGTGTTTCTCTGTTGCAGGCCCACCATTAACTTTTCTAGGTCTAACCTCTGATAAAATGCAGGTTTAACCTGCCTAGACCCATTAGAAAATGCATCCCCCCAGGGCAGCACAGCAACCACCTCACATCTCACCACTTGTTCCAAGGGATGTTATTCCTCACTTTATCTTGGTATATGTGAGGCTTTTGAATGCGTCCAGCTTAGCTGTTGTGAGTTTTCACTCCGAGTTGTACTGTGCTTTGTTTACAATGCTTACATTGATAGTAAAAAGAGATGTTACTTTGCTTGGTAGTGATTGTGTTTTCATTTCTGAGAGAGCTATTATTTGATTTGTAGCATAAGAGAAAGATGCCTATAAACACAGGCAGAGGTCTTCACTGATAATGTCAAGCTTAAAAATGAATAATGATCTTTCTGTCACTTCAGCAAATGACTAGCTGCTTGTCCAGAGGGTGTAGCTACCTTTGCAGGCCCTCCAGAAATGCAAGGCAGAGCACTGGACACCTGGGAACTCCTTGGTATATGTATGCTTTCTGTTATTCTTCAAGAGTGAAAAATGCAGCTGTTACAGTTAGATCTTCAAAGGGGAAGCAAATGCCTTTCAAAATGTATTGTCATCCGCATATCCAAGGTCAGGCCTGACATACTCAAAAACTGTCTAATGTCTTGGGCTTAGGAGTACGTCTTGGCTCACTGGCACCATGCTCAGATAGCTGGTGCCCTGTTTGCAGTTGCTTGTATATCCATTATCATTTATTAATGGCATTATTAATACAATTTCCAGAGCTAGCCCCCTAGCCATGGATGTTGGACATACACAGACTAAAACCAGTTTATATATGTAGAAAGGTTTCTGATAAAATTCTTAGTTCTTCCTCCCTGGTCTTGTACCAAGACATTATAACACACTAGTAGTTCCAGTGTCTAAAGACATATATATATATACACACAAGTGGATCAGTTTTAAACTAAAAGTAAATTTTTCAAGAGACCAAAGTTTGTAATAATTAGCACTTGGAAAATTCTGTAAAGTTTTTCACCATTCATATTTTGATGTGCAAGACTAATGTTTATACTAAAATCTCTGCTAAAGATTCATTGCTTTCATTTGCACCTCTATTTGATTAATCTTTTTTCTTGGACCATCACTTTTTTTCAGCAGTTATGGTCCTTTGCTCTTAATCTAATGCGTTTGATGTCCCACTTTGATTCAAAGAAATGAATGTTGGATGGTAATGTTTGAAAAGGTGCTATTGCTGTTAAATGATGAAGTCATTGTTCACCCTTTTGGCTAACTGGTCTGATGACACGTAGAAGTGTCTAGAAGACATCACAAAAGTGACATAAAAATCACCACTCCCCCCTACTTGTTTTAGTGTTCTGGTAAACTTTTCTGAAGTTTCTCCTTTCTTCTTTTTAGAACCGTAAACATCAGAAGGAGGCTTTATTAAATTGCTTTTACCTCAGACTACAGAGGGCTTTAATGGAAAAGGGAAAAATGTTTGAAAATGTTGAGTCTTTGTTCTTTTTCTAAGTTAAGAACATTGAGAGTCCTCACAATGGGATTTTAATTAGTGGGCTTATTACCTTCACAGCGGTAAAAAAGACCAGTGTGCCTGGGTTTACTGAACTGGTTAAAAGGATACTGAGGAATTCTATACATTATGTACTGGAAAAAGCACACAGAAGTATAAATATGTTATTGTCAAAATGTTAATGAGTCCTATAGAATATATTTATGAAGTCTAAGAAGATATTCACAGACTCTATATTTTGCAGGCTTTTAAGTACCACAGTGACACCTGGAAGCGTTTCTGCATTTCTCTGAGTACCAAAGTCAATAATGGCATCCTCCAGAGCCATTATGGATCCATCTGTGCTAATGATGGACCATAACTAAAGTATCTTCTTCAGGACTGAGAACAAGCATCATGGCACGTATGGCATTAACAGAGCTGCACTTATCCATTACCTCTCCTTTAACCACCACCAAAAAAAACCCTCAGTGCCCAGACAGGCTTTGTGCATACTGCCTTGTAATGGCCATGCTGTGCCTCTGTGTACACATTGCCTGGGAAGGTTTTGACTGCCACAGGGTGAGCTGTCCTTGACATTCAGTCCACGGCCACTTCACTTACAAGATGGCATGTGAATGCATGTTGTACACAGCTAGGGTAACTTTTCCATAAGAGTGAGCAGGAGAACAAGGATATTCATAGTATATGATACCATATGTATATGCTAAGGAGGGTATGTTCCCAAATCTTTTAAGAATTACATTTAATGGTGTTATGAAATCAGACATAGAAGATCCTCTACGACCTTGATTTTTCTATCTATTTCTCCCTTTGTAATTGAAATAAATGCTTCATTTATTGCCTTCTAAATAAAACAGTTGTCAAGATACCATGGCATTCTCTGTGGACTCTCTGTTGTAATCACAACTGTTGAATCTGAAATTCTCCTGTATTGCCTCTGGGAGGCAGAGGTTGTGGATTTTTGCACCAGTCTGTCCATGTCCTGTAAGCACTGTCATTTCCTCCTGCTTTTTATTGTTTCTTCTTGAATGATCATTAGTGTTGGACAAGAAAAACATTCAGTCTTGAGAGTTCTCTGTGCCAGGCTTTCTGCCTGGCTGGCTTGCCTTGCTGTTGCTGCATGCTCTCATAATGCTGTTGCAGCTCTCTACTCTTCATAGTACAGTACTCGCTGGAACCGCAGTTTCTCGTGCAAGCTGTAAGATTAAAGCAGATACTGTGAATAAGTCAATTTTCTGTTGCTTCATTTCTCATGTAATCTATCAACTGATCTCCTGAATCATTTAAAGTCTTCCCAACCTGGCGTTGCTTTGGTAATTTCTGTTGTTTTGCTATGTAACCAGACATTCTCATTTTTTTTAAACTTTTATTTATGAAAGAGAAGAAATCTGCAATAATTAGTGAGCTTAGCACTAGAAAGTTTTGTAAAGGTTCTATGATTACTGAAGTGTCTTGCCTGCTAGTTTAGTAGGATTCAAGCTGAACAGTGAGTTCTCTTGCATCCTTAATTCAATGAAGCTGGCATCTTTTTCATCCTTTGAGTCATTAGCTAGTACATGCTTCCAGCATATTTGTATTGCTTCTTTGGCCCTCTGCTGTGCAAATAAGCAAAGCAGTTTTTCCCTAATTTTTCACCCTTTTCCTACTGTATTTGGTTTGTGTAGCGGGGTTTTGGTAGCAGGGGAGGGGGCTGCAGGGGTAGCTCCTGTGAGAAGCTGCTAAAAGCTTCCCTGGCTTCAAGATGGATCTAGCTCTGGCCAAGGCCAAGCCCATCAGTGACAGCACCTTTGCCCGGTGGAAAGAGTGTGTCCGAGTCCAGCTAAAGTTTTGTGACACCCCCCCCTCGCCCCCCCCCTGTTCCGCTGCTGCAGGAAGGCTGCTCCGCCGGGAGAGTGCCTGGGGACGGGAGTCTCGGGGTGGGCAGAGCCGGTGCCCGGCCCGGCGGCGGCTGCTCGGCGGAGGGGGCAGCCTGCCTGCCCGGCCGGCCGTCTGCGAGCGGCGGCGGGGACCTGAAGCAGCTCCCCTTCACTCGAAGGTGGTGCTCCGGTAATAACTGGGGTCAGCTCCTGGAAAAAAAGGCACTCTGGTTTAGGTTTTTGTTGTCTTTTTTCTTTTCTTTTTTTTTTTTTTTTTTTTCAAGTTTTCATAGCCAGACTGCAGGCTGCCAGGAAGAGTGAGCTATTCCGGTTGTGGTTTAACTACCTGTTGGGGAGGCTTTTCCAATCTCCAGTAGTGCTGTAGTCTTTCTCAGAAGAGCCATAAGCTTTATTTTTCTTAAATAAAAGCTAACAAAAAATGCTTTCTTTCGCATGAAATAATTCATACACTGTGTCATCATTTTGTGTTGCATTGCTTTCTACTAAAAAAAATAATACTTTGCTCTTCCATTCCATACACAAACATAGCTGAAGTAATGTGCACGTGTTTGGTCCTTTTTCACATTCAGGCAGTCTTGAAACGTGGATTTAAAGTGAATTAAAATTCTATCTTTTAAAGTATTAGCAGATAGGCTATTTTTATAAATAATGTCCAACGGCTTTGCTGCTCACACAATTTAAAATAAAAGTTGGTTTTAGTTAGGTTCTGTTTGGAGAGAGGAGTCGTTGAAAAAAAAGGAACTGTAAACCTGCAGTTAGGTTTTATTAATTACACTTATCCATCCATTAGGTTAATCGAGATTCCTGCAGTGCTGGTAATAGAAAGAATCTTGCACTAGAGGCAGACCAGTTCTGTGTTTATATTGTGTGAAATGTAAGATCTGATAATGTTATGTAGAGTTTGTGTAATTAGTAAGTACTCAAAACACAACATTTGGATTTAACTGTAGAAAGTCTGCAGGTTTACTTAAAGCACTTGCAAGGCTTGTATGAGAACATAAAATAGCCCTTCAGCAGGTACCATATTCTCTCCCCCCAAATGAAATTGCTTCAAAGGATTAAATTGCTTCCATCAGCACCTAGGAGTATGTTGTTCCTGAAGTTACAGTGAGCATAGTTGATAATTTAGGGTTTTGAGGTACAGGGTGGCAGATGTATTCAAGATAGAGGTCAGAAAGTTAATCTGAAAACCCATCTGAATTTGGGTTCCTTTTACATTCTATTGTAACTCCTCTGTCAGAGTTAACTTCTGCGCTATTTCACATACTTCCAAGATTTCAGGAGCCATTGCAGTTGTATGGTGGACATAAACGGTAACATTACAGGATTTCTTTTAAATTAATCTCTCTAACTTTGACAGGCTTCCTAGTAATCCTTTATTCTTTTAATTTCTGGACTTCTTGTGGAAGTTTGTAAACATTAAGGCCTTGTTTTGTGAAGATGGTGTTTGAATAGTCTTAGGCTTGTAGAATTCCCTAATGAGCTAGAAATAGGATTAGGCAGATTTGACAAAGGATAAGGAGGAAAATAAAAGCAAAATTACTTCTTCAATATTGGGTGCCAAGTCAGTGAGATACAGAATTCTGCTCTTTGGTTTTCTCTCTGGAAGATCGGACTGCTTCTTCTGTTAGACCTGGCTAAGATCCCCGTAGAACTGAGGAAGAAGCCAAAAAGCAAGCTTCTTTGAAATATTTTTAGAAAGTGAGGCAATTACTCATCAGTAGTCATCTGTTTGATACTAAATAATTGTTACCACGTCTACAATTCTGTGTGGATTTTGCAGTCAGAATATCATGTAAGTAATATGCAAGCATGATGGCTAACGTTCATGAAAGAGGATGTTAGATTTCTGACGAAGAGTACATGCTAGGGGAAGACTGCAGAGGCCCTGATTTTGTTTTGGTTGGCAAGGCTACTTACCTTAGTAAGACAAAGGGGACATTGAAGTTTTTGCAGGACCAGGGCATAGCTCTGTAGTTAAATGTTCTTCTCTTGAAGATTCTTTAATACAGGAACATCTAAGAAAAAAAATACATTTAAAAAATTGAATCAGAAGTTCATACCTCCACATACTTAACCTTTTTCTTCGTGATTTTATCCTCAGTGTGTGACTTTTCCATGAAAAAATTTAAGGTGGCTGATTAAAATGATTAGAAGCCTTTTTCCCTTTCATTCATCTCTTGTTTATTTTATACAGTGTCAGTTTTTACCATTCTCAGTTAAGTAATTTAAATTGGCCTTATGTCAATAGTAAATTGTATCCTTTCAGTCCCACTGTTTTATTTTGGAAGTGCCCTTTCATTGTAGGCATACAATCTGCTTCTACGGACTTGAACTCCTGATTTATTACCAAAACCAAAGATTGGTGTTATCTACCATCTTACATAAGGAAAGGTCCAATATAAGTCTTTAACAGCAGTAATTGATCTTGCAATTTAAACTTGGATTAAATTTCTCCAGTTGAATGTGATTACAAAACTGTTGTTCCATTTGTTTAAATATGACTGCCAGCTCCACCCTTTCCCACTTCCTCCTAATTCATTCAGTTTTTATAGGAGGCATGCAGGGTTGGCTTGATGGTTAATTCCACGATTCTGTCAAATGTTTTTTTTGTCATAATTGCTTACAGTGTATTATGTGTACATCACAAAATTGAGAGTGCTCTTCACTCCTGGCCTTGCTTTATTTATGTGATTATAAAATTACTTTTCTCCTCTGTAAGAATGAAAAGGTATTTCTTTCATGACAGTAATGACTCACTAGGCTTCTTTGCCTTCCTATGGACATGCATTGCATTTCAGGGTTAACTGAATGGTTGGTTACTTGACTCCAAACAAAAATGGTAAAGTTGCTGCTGGTGTTTCCAAGTTGATACTCCAATCTTAGATTAGACTTTTAATTATAAAGTAAAATGAAGCTTTCTGCATAAACTTAGACACAATTTACCACCTTTTCATCTCCTAACTTGTTTTGCAAATAAAAAAAAAACACACACAACAAAAAACCCCCAGAAAACACAAACCAAACAAAATCTGAGTGAGTTCCCAGTTTTCAGGCTTTAGGCTGTAAAGGTGTTAGAGATGAAACTTTTTTTTAAACGTGAACAGCTCTTAAATACTGTATAGTTGACATTCTGGCTTTCACAGTAACTAATCTGAAGAGATGGGGAAGTAAAGCAGATGCAAGTTCTGCACTTCCCATCAGGATGCTGTAAATATAGTTTGTTCAGGGTAGTCAGGATGTGTTCATCTTTGCTAGCAAGCACCTAATACACTTAATTTCCTCTTCTCTTTTCCGTGTACCTAAGGAAAAGGGGAATATGACTTCTGTTAATATGTTTTCTTTAATTTTCTAGCAGTAGGAGGAAATTGTTAGCATGTAGCAGGTTCTCTTTATTCACAAAATCCCCAAGTAGCCTTGATTTTTGTCTTTGATCCAGAGTGAAACTGGCTCAAGGCTTGTCTATTCTGTGTATGTGTGTTTCTCATTTTTTCTGGAGCACAGCAGTAGCATGTTTACATTGTAGCTTAATGCTAGGTGGGAGGCACAGGATGCTAGGCAATAAAGTGGGCAACCCTGTGGGTTTTTTGGTCATTTTTTTCCTGTGCTTTCTACCCCATTTCCAAAGCTTGCTGACAGAGGCTGAAATAGTGTAAGGAAATGCCTTCATATTTAATGAATGAATGATATTTAATTTGATTGTAAACCAGCAGTATGTGGCATAGTTCAGTTATTTATGTATTTGATTAGAAATCTTAGTTAACAAAATTACTTTAGATCCTAGTGTTGCATTAAGGTGGCAGAAGCAGTTCTGCTGTGTTCCAGCAAAACTGGTATGTTTGAGCAGTGGTTATCAGTTTGAAATGGAAATAGTTGAAATCAAACGCTATCAACCATTCAGAGTGAAATAGGCTGTCAAAACACCGTCTGGTTAAAACAGATCTTATCCAAAGCAGATGTATTCTTACAGTCACTCTTGGTGCCTGTTGAGGAAACATAATATTGAGAAAAAGAGCTGAACATAGATGGTAGAGAAATATTAAATAAACATGGATTGCATGAAAGTAGAGTATTTTCCTACCTGAACGTAGTGTGAAGTTCTAGTTTCTTCATGACTGTTGAAAGTGGCAAGTCTGGCATTCTACAGGACTTACTTCAGTAACTCATGAAAAGGAATTTTCTGAATAATGGCTGCAGGCCCTTTTCCATACTGATGAATGAATCTGTTGCACTGAAAACTGAGGGCAAATAACACTGGCATGTTCAATTAGGTACTGTATAAACAAAAAATGAAATGTGATGTAACTTGACTTTAGTGTATGAGGTTTCTGTTTAGCAGTTAATGTGGTTAGCAGCTAAACTTTTCTTTTCTAGATAATGAATTTCTTTATTAATTCCTGTTCTTTACGGAAGGGAAATGCCTTAGTTTTCTAAAACTCATGGGTAGTGTACTGATTTGGCCACTTTCAAAACAGACCTGAATACAAATTTGTTTTAGCTGTGGCTGAATGTGTTGTGTTAGAAGTGCTGTCTTAAATGAATGGCTAAAAGCAGCAGAGTAAAATTGTACCTAACCATATATAGGAAGTGAAGCAGTAAGTAAACAGAATATGTTAGGTACGTACATAAATGAAAGCTTCAGATGAAGAAAACTAGAAGTAGAACAGCATTTGATGCCGGAAAAAGGTTGAGAAGGATTTTTCAGTAGTTCTGTCCATATTTCTTGTTAACATCAGATGATGTAATTTAGTTTAATCAGTGAATAGAGTCTCTTGATCTGCGCTTTATCTAGTTTTTATTTTGTGTCATATGTTGACTCCCAGAATTTCAATGTGGGACTTAGGCACTTCATCTACTGGCCTACCCTATTGCGAAGCATAATATTGTGCCATATTTATTTACCTTTTCTTGTCTCAATGTTTTGTGGCTGGTGAGTGGGAAGGAGCACAAATTTTATAAGTGGGGGCATGAGTCTCTTCAGTGTAGGACCCCATCTGTTAAGTCAGACATAAATTCTTAGGACTTCTGTAGTAGTTTCCCTGTTTCTCACATATCTTTCTTCCTCCTTTAACAAAACAAAAAAAAAATCTTGGTATTTTTCTCACTGGTAGGTGCAGTAGGAGGGAGGAAAAGGCATGTTGTTTTAACGTTGTCTTTGTGCTGAATAGAAGTATTGCAGTGAAACGATGATGTGTTACTCTGTCTCCTTCTGGAGTACGGTCAGTACTAATAAAATGCTACCAGTGCTTGACAAGTTTTATATACTTGTCCCGTTTTATATACTATATAAAGACTTCAGGCAGTCTTTAGTATTTTTTATTTTTATGTAAAATATCTGCTCAGTCACTCTGGAGCAGAAAAAAATTTCTGTTCTTACATGAGTCTGTCTTTAAATTATGTTTTGTGTTGAAGGTGGTAAGGAGTAGTCAGCATGGATTTATGAGGGGGAAATTGTGCTTAACAAACCTAACAGCCTTTGACAATGAGGTCATCAGCTCAGGAAGAAAGGAGGAGAGTTTACCTCAACTTTAGTAAGGCTTTCAACACTGTCTCCCATAGCTTCCTCACAGACAAGCTGACAGTGTACAGGTTAGATAAATGGGCATTGCGGCGGATTGAAAACCGGCTGAACAGCTGGGCCCAGAGGGTGGTGATCAGCAGCACAAAGTCCAGGTGGAGGAAAGTTACTGGTGGTGTTCCCCAGGGTGTACCCAAGGGCCAGTACTGTTTAATATTTTGATTAATGACCTGGATGCTGGGACAGAGTGCACCCTTAGCAAGTTTGTAGACAATGCAAAACTGAGAGGAGTGGCTGAAACACCAGGTGGGTGTGCTGCCACCCAGATTGACCTGGACAGGCTGGAAGATTGGGCTGCCAGGGATCTCCTGAAGTTCAACAAAGGAAGCGCAAAGCTCTGGCACTGGGGAGGAGTAAACCCAAGCACATGCTGGGGGCTGACCAGCTGGAAAGCAGCCCTGCAGAGAAGGACGGGGGCGTCCCAGTGGGCAGAGCCAGCAACGCACCCTCATGGCAAAGAAGGCTAACAGTACCTTGGGCTGTATTGGGAGGAGCGTTGCCAGCAGCTTGAGGGAGGTGGTCCTTCTCTGCTCAGCACTGGTGAGACGCACCTGGAATGCTGTGCCCAGTGCAGGGCTTGCCAGTACAAGAGAGACATGGACTTACTGAATTGGGCCCGGGGCAGGGCCACCAAGATGATGAAGGAACTGGATCATCTGTCAGACAAGAAGAGGCTGAGAAAGCTGGGCCTGTTCACCCTGGAGAAGAAGCAGCTCGGGTGGGTCTTATCCATGTGTATAAATACCTGATGGGAGGGAACAAATATGAGGGAGCCAGACTGTCCTCTGTGGTGCCCAGCGACAGGGCAAGAGGCAATGGAAACTTATTAAAGAATTTGAAATTCCATCTGAATAAAAAAAAAAAAAGCCCTTTTTTATGGTAGGAGTGGTCAAACAATGGCAGAGGTTGCCCAGAGAGGTTGTGGAGTCTCCACCATTGGAGATGTTCATTACCCAAGTGAACAACCAAGCTGCTGCCCTGAGCAACAGCTGTAGCTGACTCTGCTTTAGCAGGGAGAGAAGGTTGAACTAGATGATCCCTAGCAGTCACTTCCAACTTGAGTGATTCTGTATATGTACAAACATACTATTTATAGTTGAGGATCAATGTTACAGCACCTATTTGCTTAAAATTTGTACTTGAAGTAGAAAGGAATAACGTCAGAGGCAGTAGCTAATAGGGAAGACTTTAAAGGAAAGTACAAGAAGTCCTTAGGATGGTAAAAAGAATATTTTGTTATTTTCTATATAGCAGATCTCATGATTTCTACTGTAAAAGCTCAAGAATCTTACTGTTAAAAAAAAAAGTCTTTCTAAGGTAGCTAACAGTGCTGCTTAAATATTTAATAAATATGCTTGGAATATCTACCTTTTCCTTCTAAATTATGTTTTTATTACAATTATCAATGTGTACAAATGAATCTATGCAAACCAATGTTGCTAAATTAAATTGAAAGCTCCAGTCATTGTTCTGGTAAGTTAGCAGTCTGATTATTGTGATGATCAGGCCCTAAAAAAGTAATTTTCATCTTCAAAGTTTGGTATTTGCAGCTGCTTCTGAGGCCAACTTCATACCAAATAAATTCTTTTTGTTAGGGTTTTCTTTTTTGTTAAACTGAAGTAGCAACAGTTGTTCATCCTCAAGTGCTAATATTTTTTTCTAAGTATACAGTTTCATCAGGGTTGGAATATATAGAATCACAGAACCATAAAACAGCCCAGGTTTGGAGGGACCTTGAAAGATCATCTAGCCCAACCTTTTGTGGGAAAGGGAGTGTAGCTGAGATTGTCTAGCAGCCTGTCCAATTGCATTTTGAAAACCTCCAGTGAAGTTTTCCTCCCTCCCTGGGGAGGTTGTTCAAGTGAATGATTGTTCTCACTCTAGAAAAAATTAAAATACTGGAATAGTGTGGTGAGGTCCCCCTGAGCCCCTTCTTCAGGGAGAAGAGGCCTAACTCAGTCTTTCCTCATAGGACAGGTTTTCCAGCCTTTTGGTCATCTTTGTGGCCTTCCTTTGGACCCTCTCCAGTCTGTCTGTGTCTCTGTTGAATTGCGGGGACCAGAACTGGACACAGTACTCCAGGTGCAGCCTGAAAACTGGTAGAGTGGGTTGATCACATCTCTAGGTCTGCAGGCAATGCCCCTGTGGATGCAGGATGCAGCCCAGGATCCGATCTGTTGCTGCTGTAGTGGCATGCTGCTGACTCCAGTTCATCTTGTTGTCCACCAGGACCACCAGGTCCCTCTCAGCAAGGCTGCTCCCCAGCCACATGGATCCCAGCCTGGACTGGGTTTTTTGGTTATGTCATCTCCAGTGCAGGACACTGCACTTGTCTTTGTTAAACTTCGTACAGTTCTTGCTAGCCCACACTTCCAGCCTGCCTAGCTCTCTGTGTAAGGTGGCTCTCCCTTCTGACATGTCCACCTCACCACCCAGTTTGGTGTCAGCAACAAACTTGGTGAGGGTGCTTTTAATCCCATCATGCAGCTCATTTATGAAGATGTTGAACAGCATGAGATCAAGTATCAATTCTCTGGGGGACCCCACTTGTGACAGGCTGCCAGCCAGAGTACAAACCATTGATCACCATGCTCTGAATGCAGCCCGTCAGTCAATTTCCTTCCGATCTTGCAGACCACCCATCCAGTCTGTATCTTGCCAGTTTGTCCAGTTAATGTTAGTCTTGAGATGTTAACTGTATGTAATTATATTGAAGAAGTTGCATATGTAACTACGTGGGGATATTTTAAACATTACAGTTTTCTGTTAAGGATTACTGTCATTGGCTCAGCAGGGGTGGGTATATGATTTTCTTATTAACAGCTACTTACAGATATTTGGACAAAGGTTTCTTCTATGAACTTCCCCATGCAAAGTACACCACTTTCTTTTCTGGAGTAGCTTCCAGAAACCGTCTAGGTTTAGCCAGCCTTTGATAATCAGCCCAGGAATCATGGTAATTCTGCATAGATTTGTGGAAGAGGTTTTTCTAAAGTGTTGGTCTCTTTTTTTTTTTTTAAATATGTTAATATTTTATGTCCACCTTTTGCTTTCCATAAAATTATGCATATGTACATAAATCTTCAGCTGTATGTAGGACACACACAAAAGGATATTCTGTCTGTGGCTTACTCATTGGGTTTTGTATGGTTATTGTACAGATACGTTGCATCATCTTTTCCTATATATAAAATTTAAGAGTAACCATAAATCAATCAATTCCTGTTTTATATTGCCATCTCTTAGTAGAATAACATTAGAGATGTTACAAGATTGAAGCTTGGATACTTGCTTAATCCGGAAGATGAAGGAATTGCTTGCATTATCTTGTTGAAACCACACCTTTTCCCCGGATTTTTTTCTTGCATAGATTTTTGTGCTTTCTGAGCATCTGTGGAGCTATTTTGTTGTTACTGTTCTTTCTACTCCTTGGCAATGAAAGGAATGCTAGATAAATTTATTTATTCTTCCAAAAGCAAAACATTGCCAAGCCTCTGTAGTAATCGTCCTGTTCTATATTCAAGTATAGAAACATTGGGGTTTTTTTCTTTCCTTAGTTGTACACACAGGTTTTTTTTATGTCACACTGTTGGATTTGTCGTGTATGGATTGTACTCTCCAGGTTATAGTCCCTCACTGTTGTTCCTAGTATATGTGGGAAGCATTGGACATCTTTTAATCCAGGCATTGTATCTGTCCTTGATTTCTAGTGTATAACTGTCAGGGTTTTGTCATTATAGAAACAGTTATCTATCCATGGGCGTGATGCACTTTAGAGAGGTATTCCAGCTTGCAAGAGGTGAGCATGGAGCACAAAATGAAGACCTATGCTTCATGAGAAAGGGTGAAGTGCAAAGAGGAGGAGGAGGAACGTGAAGGAGCCTCTGGTACATTTAATGAGGTTAATGGCAGACAAGATGAATGTCTTAGAAATTTCTCAATTGTTGCCAAAGAGAATCTACTGATTTGTATAGCAGTATTGTTTCTGTAGTAGTTACTCTTAGTTCAGATAGAAGAAGGTGTATTTTTTACCTGAGGGCCCAAGTAGGAAGCATGTGAAAATGGTAAGTTTCTTGCTCAAAGCTTTAATGAGTTCCATAACTCACTTCCTAAGCTGATCCTTCAGTAAGAAAATGCAAACTGTTTCAAGAGCTATTTTTCAGCCAATTTAGCTACATTTCACCTGGCTCTTGCAAAAATGAGATAGGCTATCAGTCTTTCTTTCAGTAAATACGTATCAGGTAGGATTGGAAAACATCTTTTGGCTACGATGGATATTATGCTGTTGTCACATCTCTGTCTCTTTTAAAGCTTACAGCATTGTTTGTTAGAGCAGTTGAAACTTTTAGAACCTTTCTTTCCTTAGTGAATCATTTAAATGTATTCCTTTACAACTGTATGCTTATCTTGCTCTTTCATCTTCGCATAGTCTTTTTGTTAAGATGTACTGAGGTTTTTGGTTAATCTGTTTTGTTCTAGCCCAGAGTTGATGTAAACTCTGCTGAAAGTGTTCTGATGCTTCTTTTGGGGATGTGTGTGAGTTCCATGGTTAACAGGTTGTCACAGCTCCTGTACCAAGGAGTGCTTATGGCAGTGACTTTTCACAATAGCTGGCTGGTTCCTAGTCTTGAAGTGCGGCACAGTTCAGTTTTCCACATGCTGTTTTGAAAAGGTTTTGGAACAGTCAAATGAGAAAAGCAGAATTATTCTTCAGTAGGCTTACATGGGTATGCCTACATACATTTTATGTCCTCTTAGAAAAATGCATAGGTATGCAACAAGGATAAAATGCCCTCCCATTCCCTAGAACGGTATGTAACCTTCAAATTTGTTTCAACTCGTGTTTCATTATCTTAAAGGTGCATCCAGTGTAGTAGTTGATACCTATTTGCAGAGCTTTTTTCTGGCAGGAAGTTCTTTGTGATGTGGAGAACTGCGAAGACTTGGTCAAAAATTGGTAACTACTGAATAGTAACGAATAGGACAGAGGAAGGATGTGAATTTAGTAAAGTTTGAGTGAAACTTAATTTAATCCCTACAAATAATGTGCAAAAAGGAAGTAGTGCAGCCTTACAAATCTTAGAGAGAAGGGGCTAAAGTGTTAGAAGGCAGTCTGGATAAAAATGGTAAAACTAAGAATGCTGAGAGAAACTGTAAGACAGAAATGAAAGTTGAACAGTGGACAGGAGCATCCAGTCTTCAGATGGAAATCTTGGAGGTGCGGGGTGGGGGTGTTGATATTAACAGGATAAGAAGGAACAAGTAAGAATACAAGGTACTTTGTTGTGGTTTTTTTTCTCCTCTGTCTTCATGAAACTGTGCTTGAGATTCCTGTGTGCCATTTGAAATTGAGGATTTTCCCATTCAAGGTAATCATCTTTGCTCTGTTTTGCCTTTAATGGGAACAGAGCTTATATAGTCTCAGCAAGTGGTAACTGGGATCTCTAATGTGTGAAAGGTACTAAGGCAGTGACTGAATCGATGGATGGGGAGCTCTGACCATGACTCCTAGAAGTACTCCATTCCTCTTACAGGTTTTGTTGAAGCAGCACGGGATGGCTAAAAAGAGCCTTGAGTGAAGTGGATATGGCATTTGATGACCATTTTTCCTGTGCACCATAACTTTTTTAGACAGAAATAGAGAGGCCTGCAGCTGTTACCAACACCTACATTTGTACTAAGTTGCTGAAAAACACTTTTACTGCCCTTCAGCACTTTCTCTTGCATTCCCTCCTCCCTAATGTGCTGTGTTCCTAAGTAAAAATTGCAGCATACTGTAAAAGCAGAATCCTTTAGTGGAACAACAAAGCTTCGTAATATTTGCTTTTCCCACATGTGAAAAGGAAATATGTAAATAAAAGGATTTGGTTGAACAATGTGACATGCTTCCACACACAATAGCAGCTGCCTCCTTCCAGATGGCAAATTCACCATCTGCTACCTCTTTGTGAACAGCCTGTGCCTTGCATGGACCTTGTGTAGTGTCCATGTTGGGGGCCGAAATTCCTGTTACTGTACCACGAGCTTGCTAAAGGAATGCAGTGTAGTTGCATTCCTGCTCACAGTAAACAGTGCTGGCTGGGCCCAACGAGGCTGGTGTGACTGGGTGTCTGGTACCCAGCATGTTCCATGGAGTGAAGGAGAATTAAGGACCTCTTGTTTGCAGGCCAGAGGTAACAGCTCTAACCTACAGTGCAACTCCTTTCACGAGGTTCGTGACTTACAGCTGTCAGCAGCACAGTGTGGCTGTGGCTGTAGAGTAGGGACAATTCTTCTGCACAGCTGTATGTTGCTTGTGTGGCTATATAAGCTGTTTGTGATGTTGTGTCTGCATTTTGTCTGCTTGCTGTAATTAAGATTCTGATACATAGGGTTGGAACATGCTGCTTTCAATTGAAACTGGCAGATGGGAGTATTTTCTTGCAGAGCTTCTGACTAGTTTGTGAAACATGGAAGACTATTATTGGTATTCTCTTAGCAAAATAAAGGTCACAATTTAGGTAACGATTTTACAAGTTTGTTACAGCAGTTAAACTGGTGGTCATGGAAACATCCACCTAAATTGTGATCTCTAGTTAGGAAGGCATTTTATGGTTGAATCACTCCATAACGTTCTGTTGCAAGGCTACTTGCGCTTTCTCTTTTAATGCATCTCATAATAGCTATTGTATTGTCAGGGCACTAGTTGTGATTCATTATGTCATTTAATTATGTTTGCTCAAAACACTGTGAAAAGAGTGGATTGTCAGCATTTAAAAATTTGCAAAGTTGATGTTAGAAATACAAAAGTATTCATAGGTAGGACTAGGCAAGCAAGCAGAGGAGACTGACTAGAAATGATAGGGATCTTGTCTTTGGCAATGATGGATATAAATCTAAGTTACAGTTTTGAGTGCACACATTTGATAAGTCACAGCCACAGGGGCAACTTTGCATTTATAAACAGGTAGGCAGGTTTTTTATTTGATACCTTCCTATCCAAACCTTAATTGCTTTCATGAGACTCCTACTGCAGTGTAGGTAGGAGTCCTTTTTACATCTGTTCAGAAGCTGTATTTCATATAAATCAGGAGACCTGGTTAAGTGTTGCTTCTGACTGTGAACATACTAAACTTCAAGGTTATGGTTGCAAAATGCTGAAGCTGTTGATCTTGACCTATAAAACTTTAAATGGTGCAGGGCCTCTGAAAGGGGAAAGGTATTTTCTTGTGATGTATTTTTGCAGAAACACTGAACTTGAGCTTCACTGAGATACCTGATTGAGAGTTAAAGCCAGAGGATCTGGGATTTATTTTATTTCAGAATGTATGATAGCCTGGTCCTCTCCTTCAGAGTGTTCTGCACTCTTTATTCTCTGAGGAAGTTACAAGTAGGACAGGTTGTGTAGTTTAGTTATTTCTGTTGTACTTTCTTTGGATAGCATTGAGAACTGGAGGGATCTACCTTTATAACTGATAATACAGCATAAGTGTTCTTAATATTTTTAACTGAATGTGAGTGTATGAATTTGGGCTCAGTACATTAACCAATATGCACAGATAAATTGATCTATGGATGTATTTCAAAGCAAAAAAAAATCCTACAACCTTTTAGAAGAAGTATTAAAAAGATAATGCCATTCCTTAATTGAGTGCTTGATATTTTTAAATCAGATCAAGTACTGCAATTTTGTAAAATAATCTTTACTGTTTGTGATCAAACTACTTGAAGATAATAGTGCAACATTGCAGAGTGCATCCTCATATAATATTGAAAACAGGTGATGGAACACAAGATGTGTCAACACTCATGCTGTATATTGCTTGAATAAAGTGGTTCTGTCTAGTCATGAAACTCTGCTCTCTGGAAAAACGCAGATATTTCTCAACAAGCATTCTGCATCCTCTTAATGGTATCTTAAAAGCTTGTTCTTAAGTGTGTATCCTGTTTTTTAAAGATGTGTGCTATCTACAGAGGCTTCCTGAAGATATCACTTGAGCTGTTTTCTGCTACCATTGTTCAATATTGACTGCTTTACTGCCACTTGTACCTTCATATCAGTTGGTAGTTAAATTCTGTGTTAATACTTATTTCTGTATCTAGTGGTATGGAGTAATTTGTGCATTACACTAATGCATAGCGAGCTGTAAAATACAGTGTATTTTCTATCAGGTGTTAATATTTCAAATATGTGTGTAGTGACACTGAATTTAATTGCACTCAGAAGTTAACTAGATATTTTTATTTCAGAAAACAAACCTCTTCTGAAATGGGGAGCAAAGGTTCTGGTCTTTAAAATGGAGTACCCAAGTTTATGCTATCATCGTAAGAAGCCCCAGTCCCTTACAGAAAAATTGAACATTTTGTTTGCAAATAATCCTGCCTTTTTGTTTTCCTAGTGGATTTTTTTATTAGTAATTTGTATTCTTATTAACACTCCCACTTTCCCTATTTCGAAAGTGTGCCTTTTAAGTTTGGCATTGTAAGGCAATGTGTCTCTCAATAGAGTTAAGATTATTCTTCTCAAGTAGATGATGAATAGGAACAAATTAAACAAAGCTTAGTGAACCTGTTAGTTTAAAATAGGCTTCACGGAATGTTGGTTTTAAAGAATTTCTTGATCAGGAAAGTTTCTTGAGTCTCTGGGGAGTTTCTTACTTCGTGAAAGTCGGTCTGTCCAGAATAGCAAAGCCCAGTTGTTGTGACGTGCTGTGAATGAACAAACTCGGGTTCAACCATGCTGTGCACACTGACAAGCAGAGTTTTTAGTCCTAAGTACTTCAAAACAGATGGTCTTGATTTTGTTTCCTTTCCTAAAGGACCATCATGGTAGGGGTAGTATGATGCACTTTTTTGCAGGCCTTCTTTAGGCTCCAGGTTTCTGTCCACGAGTTTCCTTTCCTCTGCAGTGGGATGAGACAGGATCTTGCCAATGTAACTCGGCCTACAGCAGCCTCAAGTGCTGTATGTTGTACAGACACAACAGTGCTTTTTCTGGTTTAACTTGTTTTGATCAGGATGAGGAAGAGAAGGGAAGGAGAGCTATACTAGCAAGCACACAGTTTGCCAGGGTAAACAGTACCTACGCTGGTGCCGCTTCTGCTGGTATACATGATGTTTATTGGTTTAGTTTATCTGATTTTCATTCTGATAAAAGCTCTCAAAACTTTTGCTTCCATTTCATAGAAAAAAAAATATGCTTCCGGTCCGATTCTATGGACAGCTCAGCTATTCATGTTTTTTGGAAGTGTAATCTGTGCAATTTTTGCTATTCTTGCATATATTAGTTCAAAAGGCCTTTTACCTTTCTCTTCCAAAATACATTTTTGTGATTCTTACAAGACATATGTGAACTGCTAGAACTCAAAAGCAGATGATTGTCGGGCATGGTGAAGGATTTAAATTTTCTAAAACAGTAGCTGTATGGAAGCTGATGTTTTCTCAAGTGTAGAAATTAAAGGTTGAATTAAGCATAGTTAGTTGATGGATGAAGAGCTAATAAATTTTTACAGTATGTAGCTTTGGAACATGCTGTGGCTTTGTGAATGTGATGAGAACAATGCTTGGCTTTATATTTGAATGGCACTCTCCTCTGCTGCTTGCCTGTTTTTTTTAAACCTAATACTTAATCATTTGGAGTAGAATGAGTGTTCTGACAAAAGCTGTGTAAACAAACTGAGGTAAGGCGAATGAATGCTTGAATGGTAACAGTCTAAACTTTACTTTAGACTGAAGTGTTCCTTTGTCACATTTTGCAGTCTGTGATTTGCCATGCATGTTCACTTGTTTTTAATTGATAGGGTACACATTGTGATGAGGAAAGACTGTCTTGGGGCCGGATGGTGTTCTGGTGACGGCTGTCACTCCAATTTAGTGCAGACTTTGCTACAGCAGTATCTGTGTCAGCTAAGAAACAGGTTGTTAGAATTTGCTTCTCAATGTATGCTCTTGGAAAATCCAACCTGAACTGAAGCCCATGTAGGCTTAAAACACAGCAGTCTTCCAAGTCAGATCAGTCACCTCTGGTTCTGTTTACTTAAAATAAGCAAATTAAGGAGGAGAGAAAAGCTGTGATATGTATAGATTCTCTGCCCCTTGGAATGGTTCACTGGGAGAAGCAGGTTATCTGAAGAACTGTGCTGTCTTAAAAATACTGTATTGGATATAAGTAAACTGGGAAGTTGAACATGTAAAGATGTGATAAGTTTGAAACAAGGGTTTGGAGTTACATCAGTTTTGACTGAAAGCTTTTGTTAGTTTCATAGGACTGTTGTGTGAAAATAAACAAACCCCTTAAGTTCTAAGGACACCCATTGTTGTTCTTTTTTCAGGTGGTATCATGGAAAACTTGACAGGACAATTGCAGAAGAACGTCTTCGACAAGCAGGAAAACCTGGAAGTTACCTTATTCGAGAGAGTGATCGGAGACCAGGTTCATTTGTGCTTTCATTCCTTAGTAAAACAAATGTCAATCATTTTAGGTGAGAATTAAATGTTTTATTTTAAAATACTATATCTATTTATTTTGGGGTTTAGAATACAATAGAGTACAAACAAAACAATCATGGTATTGAATATTTTTGACTCTTATTCTTGCATTGCACAGCCTTTTACTTGTGTTCAATTGTTTTAAAATATGCTGCTTAAAAATGACTTCATAGGCTAAGGAACAAAAATGTGAGGAAACCAACAACATCAGGATAGAGAAGCCTGTCTAAAGCAGTTGTGAATAGACTTAAAGCAAAATGAAGGTTTCATGAGTCCTCCCAGGAGATTGTTTTGAGTCTGTTCTGTGGTAGCCATTGTAGGTCACAGGACATACTTAAAGTGCCAGCACATCTGGTTGCTTCCTTAATTTTGAGGGACCCCCTCCGCCCCAAAAATGAAAAAACCCAATAAGAAACAAAGACATTATTTAATAATCTGAAGGTTTTCTGTAAACACCTTTCAGTATGTGTTAGAATTAGTTGTTCAAAATACAAGTAGCCCTTTATCCAAAGTTGTAACTAGGATTATTTTATCATTGCCAAACCGTGTACGTTAGTAAGTTCATTTAGTCTTTAGTGTAAATGAGATGTATTCTGAGAAGAGCTTGAAGGTTAGTCAGCAAGTGGAGTCCTGCAGTATAGTGTTCATCTTTACAAAATAGGAAAGCAAATTTTTCTTCGGCAGACAAAAGATATCTTTGTCAGTTGTCTGGATAGCATCAAACAAATTCAAAGCAAATTTTTCAACTTCTGAAAGTAGGAATTACCCCCAATACCAACATATAAGCCACTATCTACATGGTTTGCAAATGTAGGAAGTTTTTGGTTACATCTGCTGTGTGATGAAGTGTGCCTCATAGGTCCTGATCTACCGTTGACATGAAGGCATAATTCTCTTAAGCACAGACAGTATAGCACACAAACAGTATCTCATGTTTGCATCTTGCCATCTGAGCTATCAGTTTCAGCTTCTCATCTGTACTGATACTGGTTTGGGAACTGGTTACTGTGTAGCAATAGCAGAAAAGTACACTGTGCTAATACTTGCTTTCTAGTGCTGTTTTAGAGTCCTGGATTATTTTTAATAACTTCTCTTTTTGAAGTCAATATCAGGCAATTGATTGTTGGTTAATGCCCACCATAACTGTTTCTGGCATCTCGGGTAGAAAACACTCTAATGATTTCTGATTCCCAAAGGGAAGGGTCCTTGCAATACTCTCAAACCTTAAAGAATCGTTAATTCTGAGATCCTTAAAACACACAGAGGTAAATATCTGAAGGGAATTAATGTGTTAGTTAATACTGTTCTTCAGAGACTAGGCATGTTTTCAGTTTTGTTCTTTGACTGCCAGGTGTAGGCAAGTGTTACACTCAAGAACGTTGTCAACCTCAAGAATGACAACCTTAAAGTAATTTCAAGCAAATACAGGGATGGATCTCCTTTGTCTCACAGAGTAGAAGTGTTCTTTCCACCAAAGCTTGATCTTTGGCAATTGCAGCCTACCAGCAATAGGTGAAACTTCCATTGTAAAAACTGTCCTTCATATTTTCTTTCCTAAAAGTGTTATTTTTCACATTAAACTTTTCTTAGAATTCTGTGCAACTGAAATCCCAACATTTTAAATGAAAGTTTCTTAAACTCTTTTAATTCTTTTGGTGCCTCTTGAAAGTTGCATACAGACATATATGCTCATGTAGCATATGATTAATTTATAGCATATGAATCTGTCAAAACTAAATCTTTTTTCACTGAAAAGTTACTTTTTTTGGTGAGTCAGAATGATACAAAATATTTTGAAGGAAAATACTTTATCTTTTAATCACATCCTTCAGAATTTTGTGTGATTACAGAAGTCTTTCTGTATCTGGTAGCTCAGTATTCTGAAGAAAGGTTTAATTTAAGCTTGATGAAATAATGATCTGAAACACTAGATTTCATTTAGAACCTAATCCCTGTTGAATACTTTACCAATGAATCTTGCAGAAAATATGCCAAAAGTTCTAACCTATGTCCTTAAAGTTATTTTGTTTTGTGACTCCCCTTGCAGTGCTCTATGCTTAAAAACTTTAGATTTCATGTCTGAAGATTCATCTTTGTATAGGTGTTACATCACTGTTTGGGAGAAATAATTTAGTTCAAAGGACTGGCTGAGAAGGAAGATTTTTGGGCAGGAATGTATCAGAATAGTGACCTGCTAAAGGAGAAGAGTAAAAATGGAAGAAACCAATAGTGTACTCACTTGGGACGAAGGATACATTGGCAACTGAATGTTTCAGTTGGGTTCCCTCCCAACCCCCTTCTGTTTCCAGGTTGTTGACAAGCTTTGTGAAGAGCTCAAACCTGAAGTAGAGCAGTAGGAAGATTCAAATATGTTTATTCTTGGTACTGTAATTTATTTTGAAATATTCTTAAGATAATTTGTCTCTCTTCTGGAAACTGGAGAGACAGTTAACAAGAGCTTTTAAATTTTAATTTTTTTTGTAACAGCAAAATTTGCTTAGCTTGGTAATAATTTGTTTCTGAATTTCTTACGTTTCATAAGAATGAAGTGAGCTGCTACTTGGGACTCCTGTCTGATCTCTGTGTGGCTGGAAAAATTCAGGTGTTCTTGATGCCATTGATTTACATAATGTGATAATTTCTTTGGATTGTCTGTTCATATTAAAGTTTTTTTTCAGATTTAAGTACTACTTCACTTTTCCAAATGACTCTTGAGTGTAACAGAAATGTTTTAAATACTTTTTGACTCTTTTACCTAAATAAATTATTTCTGACTGCTTTTAGAATTTGTATTGACCAGCAATGTGAACAGACATTTTCTGTGAATGTGAACAATGTGAATGTGACCAGCAATGTGAACATCCCATTTTTTATATGACAATGCATTAACGAATCTCTGTGCTTTCAGAAAAACACAATCCTTAAAGAATAAAATGAACAGTTTTGTAAGCATTTTTTGTTGTGTTAAGCTAGTGAAATGGTTTTGTAAGCTTTTTCCCATTAGTTAGCAAACTTCTAAATTGTTTATAAGGAGATATTTTGATTATTCCAAAGTAATTTCTTAACTTTTAATAGTGATGCTAAAGTAACTGTAAGAAAGTGACTAATTTTTGGAGATGTTTGTTTTCTGCATTGTATAAACAACTGCAGTTATTTGTTGTTAAAATATTTTAATACTTTGTTAAATTTATATAAGCTTGTCATAAAAGGTGTATATCCTGCAAGAAACAAGTAATAATGCTGTTGTGTCTACTACTGCATTATTTCAGTTTTACAGGACACTCACAATTACTTATTTTTGTTTAATTTCATTTAGTTCCAACAAATGTACTGGCTTTTTTGTGAATCAGCATTTCCTTTAGAACCCTAAAATACTGGTGTATCGTGCAATATATGCAATTTTTGATGGAATACCCATTAGGGAAGATTTACTTACATGTTTATGGAGTGCTTATAATACTGCATTTTGCTGAATGTAGACACTGCTTTAAAAATTAAACATCTTAATTTTCCTTCTCTTAAAAAAATTGGTCGCAAAAAATTTTATTATATCAAGCTTCTTTTTTGTTCTTGATTAACAGGATTATTGCCATGTGTGGAGACTATTACATTGGTGGACGTCGTTTTGCTTCCCTCTCAGACCTAATCGGTTATTACAGTCATGTGTCCTGTTTGCTGAAAGGGGAAAAGCTCTTATTTCCAGTAGCACCTCCAGAGGCAAGTAGTAAAATTTTTAAGTGTCATTTATTTAAATGTTAGTGACTCTGATCACCATTCATAGTTTTCTTTGGAAAAAGTGTTGTAGAAAGTTTTGTGTAGTTCTGCATGGGCTCAGCATATGTTGAAATATAAGGAATATAAAAATACATTCCTACTGATACAAAGTAATGATTAAAAAAAAGAAATATTGCTATTTAATTAAAATGTGTAATAAGAAAGCTAGGTGTCAGCTGTTGCAGTTGTCTCCAAATGTAGTAATGGCTTTGTAAACAAACAGATAAACAAGAAAATGTGCAGTTCTTGGCTAGTAAAGAGTACCATTGTAATGTAACCTCTGCTGTTCTGTGATATTTTGTGTGTCTAACAACAGTTTCAAAATATGAACCCTGGACATAGCCAAAGTTTCTGAAAATGGCACTTCTTTCACATGCCCATCCTTAAAACAATATAGTAATTAAAATGAAACAAAACACTGCATAATGCCACCACACCTGAAACAAAACCCCAAACCTGAATAAAGATGTTTCTGATTGTTAAACTGGGAATTTCCTCTCTAGGAAATTCTTCTAGGTGGAAGAAAGTCTAAAAGTGTACTTTATGGGAATTATCTTACTGGTAAGATATTTTGAAGATGATACACATTATCTGTCATGCTAGAAGATGAAACAAAATGAGAGCTCCTGGAGCTAACTGTATGAATTACACGTTTTTAGCTCTCAGTGGTTTTGAGCTTTGAAACTGGCAAGGGGGATATAAGTGATTGTTAGCAGTCCTTTGCCTCAGAATAGCATAATGCTGGGGAGAAAGATTCTGCACTAGAAAGAGGGAAAGTAGTATCTTTGCTCTCTTCTCTTAAATTGTAGCCTGTGGAGGACAGAAGAAGAGTTCGAGCAATTCTACCTTACACCAAAGTGCCAGAAACTGACGAAATAAGGTATGTTTTAATAATTGTACCAGTTGTGAAATTCTCAAGAGTATTTATAAATACTAATGATTTCAGTAGTGTTCATATGCAAATACTGTCCAGTTGCATCTTAACACAATTAGGTTAAAGGATGATGCCTGTCTGTTTTTTTTGTTGGAAGTAGTAAGACTTTTTGTTCTCAGTATATTTGTTTGTATTAATTGTAAGGGAAGTCACTTTAGTTTTATAGAAGTAAAATTTAGTAATATTACAGTTTTGAAGTATGTTTTATAAAGCCCTACATTTTTCTCCAAGAGGAAGAAATTCTTTGTGTACGAAAGAATTCTGTACAGAAATGCCTCATGTGAGTGTGTGAAATAAATGAGCTAGGCTTTTTTTCTGGAACTGCCACAGAACTAACTTAGAGCAGATAAATAGTTCAAGCCAAACCAATTCTGACCACTAAAAAGAGAATGTGAACACTGACTACTCATAAATGGAAGAATAGAGTATTTAATGGCACCTTTGAAATAAGAAAAAAGGAACACTGTTAAAAAAAGCTTTATCTTTAATGTTTTAGTATTTGTTTTCTTACCTGTGCTTAGAAATTTGGTGACTAGTTTTTTTAAGTTCTCTTTACTTCTCTATCCTTAAAATGGAGCAGGAATTATTCTCCCTTCCATTGTCATCCCTCCCTCTTTTTGGAGAGACTCTATATTGAACAAATGATTCTTTTAAATCTGTAATCTCCTGTAATTTTAAGATCTTAAACAATTACTGAATTGCAGGCCTATCTCTGATATTCTCATCCCCTTCCGTTAACTGTTACTTACTTCCTTTCTAACACTGGTACGTCAATATATTTCTTAGGGATCGTCTGTACTCCCCAACTTTCTTGCATTTTCATGAGATGCTATGTGGAAAGGAAACAAAACCAGCAGTCCCATGTCCAATAGAAGACCATGTGCTGGTAGCTTGGAATTGATACTTCTTTCTTGAGATACCAGAATTTTTTTTTTTTCAGAGGGAAAAGTAGGAGGATTTGAAAGAGATTTGTAGTGATTTCTAATCTGTAATGAGACAGTCTTGGTTCCGTAAGTTAGTTGGGAATTGGCTTGGGTTTGGGACTATTAGCCTAAGATGCAGAGAAAGGTGTATTGAGAGCTTTATATCCTCACTGGGATGAAAATTTATCCCAAAGCTCACAGTCCAGTCCTGTCTGACCTCTCTAAAGAATGCTGTGAGGATATTTGTCTTTGAGATTATGTTTTTCTAAGCAGATAAGAAGATAGTAGGACAGGTAGGGGACTCTCTAATTTTATATTGCAAGTAAGGCTTCCTTCTGCATCTAAGAATAGAAAGATTGTGTCCATTGAGTGCCTTATTGCACCTACAAACTTAAGGAAAAAAGCGTTTTATTACTTTGCTATCATAACAAAAATTGTAGAAAATTATACATTTTCCCCCTTTTAGGATACAGCTAAAATGCAAAGTTATACACGTGGGTGTTGAGATCCACACAGCTAAAATTATTCTTTGTGGCAGAGCTGGGATCAAGGTTCTCAGTTCGTCTAGGTCAAATTAATATGCTCTTGAAGACTTTATGCATTCTTGAGAATCTTGACTTAAAATTTTGATACCATAGTTAATATTTAGAAAGTTTAAAGTATTACAGGGTTAATTTCAGCCTGTGTTCCATGCAATAACTTAATCTATAGTTCTTTTTAATAGAGCTGATGGGGGTGCTCTTGCTGTCTGTCACCATTCTTTAGGATTTAGGTTCATTAGTGGCTGAATTTATCCTGTTTTCAGTAGTCATTTGCTGGTTTTTTTTTCTTTAATTCTTGCCGTTTGCTTTGTGCTCGAGTTAATGCCTTTTCTATTGACTTACTTCAAATGACAGAAATGCCATAGAAATTTGCTACGTAATTTTGGACTGAAATAGTAGTTAATGAGCATCAATACTTTATTGCTATTTCCTGTACCCTGATGCATCATCAAACTTGGTTGAGAAGTCTTACTGTGCTACAGTGAAAGGTTTTCATATGACCTGTGTTTGGGATAACACTGAGAGAGTAACTTATACTAACCTTCCAGAAATGAAACTTGCTTAGACATGTTAATACTTCTTATTTATGGTTTTCTTGTAGCTCATTGCATGGCTTCTCTGTTAACTGTTTTGTACTCTTCTTTGTAGCACTTGTCTTCATGTGTAAGAAATAAGGAATAGACATCCCACAGGCTTTTATTATAGAAGATGAAAGGAGCATTATTTTCTATAGACTATTAAGGGTATTTCTGGTTATTTTACTTGTGTTCAGTATTTGATACCTCTTGATGAAAGAACAGTATTACTATCTTCTAATATTGCAGTGGTTTTATTTTTGTTTTATACGTCCTTAGCACACTTGTGAAGTTGACAGAACTGAAGTATGTATTAAGATACTAAAAGTAAATCAAAAGCACAAATACTCAATGTATAGTAGCTGCTTAATTGTGAGAAAATTACATGTGATGTGCTTGGGGTATCAATTAATGCATTTTTCACAAACAGGTTTTCTCAAATAATTTATTGTAATTATATTCGAGAATTCATTGTGTTTATTAATCTTTATGTTATGATTGTATCTCTGATTTACATCTTCCTGTAACCTTCTTCAGTTTCCTTAAAGGAGACATGTTTATCGTCCATAATGAACTGGAAGATGGCTGGATGTGGGTTACAAATCTACGGACAGATGAGCAAGGTCTTATTGTAGAAGACCTGGTAGAAGAAGTGGTAAGTCATTTGTATATTAAAATTTCTTAAATAAATGAGGGGTTTTGGTAAAATAATATTGAAATAAACCAAAATTAGTGACATTTATTTGCTTCTTTCCTAATTATGTACTTTTCTAAACCTAGTAATTGGATCTACCCATTTTAAAATAGCATAACAAACCTTTAAGCCTAATTCAGTATCAAAAAAGTGCTTATTTACATGTTGTCCAAAGAGATGTACAAATGAATGGTACTGTAAATTTACTAGGCAGTTTCCTAAACTTGACTGTCCTGGTAAAGAATCTGCTACTCATTTAATTGCTTTTTTTGGTGTGTATTTGCCATGAAATGTTCACAAACTGTACAGAATGTAATTTTTGTGGTAAGTCTTTCTCTTTTTTTTAAGGGTGAAGTGTAGGTTATATATGTATTGATGAGTTAATTATGACTAGAAGGGCTTGTGTGGGCTCAGGAAACTAACCAGTTAACCTGCAGAGAATTCACTTGCTGTAGGGGAACAGATGGTTTAATATACTTCAGAAGGGAAGAAAAAAATTTTTTTTTAACTTGCTCAGTAATGCTTTGGAGTCAAATATTATCAAATATTTTTGGTAATATTTTCCTGCATGGTCATGGTACATGTGTTTTGCTAATAGCAGTGTTACCTGCAGATGCTTCTCACAGATCTGTGTCAGGATGTGAATGGCTAAATTGAAGTGGCAGTACTAGACTATTGAATTGTAGACTGATATTTCAATGGTTAAGTTAACCTTAGGAAAGTGGATATTTTTAGAATTTACCACCCCTAAAGAAGGACTTGAAATATGACAGAAGCAATCCTCTGAAATAAAATATTTTGGCTGAATTTCCACTTAGTGAATGAAGAGGAAAACTTCTTTTCGTAGGACTGCAGTAAGCCCTTTAGTTCAAAAATGTTTCTGACTTCTTAATGTTTTTTTCTACAGAAGGTCTTAACCTATGAAGTTTATTTTTTTAAACTGAGCTGTACTGTTGTCATGCACTTAATATGTTAATTTTCTCATTAGGGAAGAGAAGAAGATCCACATGAAGGCAAAATGTAAGGATTTTTGTTTTGTTATTAAAAACAATCATAACTGTTTGTAAACTTCAGCTATGAGATTTCCCAACTTTTAGGAAGGTGAACCAAAGAGTTTTATTTTTTCATCTATAGACTTTTTTCTGTACTAGCTGCTGAAGATGCATAGATAGTTAACATGAAAGAGTCCTGTAATAGGTATGCCTATTGCTAATGGGTTTTGCAGTGTTAAAATCTTAGATGAGTCCCTGTATGATCACTTTCAGCCAAAATATGCACAATGGAGTATTGAACATAGAGTTTGCTTTGGAGGTAACCTTTTTTCAGATCTGCACAACTCTTAAATGCTGGAGAGAGCAAAGTACCATGAGAAGAACTGATAGTGTGATAGTTACAGCTTGTCTCTGTTAGCTTCATATAATGACACTTAAGCTTTAAAGAGAAAGGCAGAGGACTGTAAGATTTGTTCTATTTGCTTAAATACTTAAAATTTTTTAAAGATTGAATACATTTTAGAATCAACAATGAATTGATATGTCAAGCTGTTAATAGATTATTTTCAGCAGTAAAGATCAGTGCCAAAATAAAGTTCCAAAAACTTTATAGTGGCTTGATAATTTCATCTGTCCTCCATTTGCTTTCCATATTTGCACCTGCTGCTTTTTCTCTGTTGCCCAGTTTGCGGTCTCCAAAAGGCTGATGGCTGCAGGAAGCATTTCTTGTTATCTTTAATAGGAGAAAAAAAAAAAGCACTGGTGTATTTGTTATTTGTTTACTGTTTGCTAGTGTTCTGCTAGTCAATTTGGCAGTAGGGATGCCTTCAAATGTAGGATTTTTTATTTATTTATTTGCAAAGTACTTTGTAGCAGATGCTTGGAGCTTTGATACTGTCTGTCCATAGTTATTTGTGCCACTTTGAGGAATCCTGGGGAGGCAGTGATGCTTCAAACATTCCAGTAGCCAGAAATTATGCTCCAAAGGTAGCATAGAAAGAAAGTTAGAACTAGAGCTCTTTTCTGATACATAAAAAGGCTGTATCTTTAGCTTTCCTTTAAAGGACAGCATAAGTTGTAGCATGTCAAGCTGTTCTGTATAGTCCTAAGGATCAGGCTGAGACTGGACAGAGGCTGCTGAACTTTTTTAGGACACTGCTCTGACACAGGACTCTAGGAAGGTATACGGTGTGAGATCAAAACTGTTTGTATTCAATAGTCTAACAAAGCTAGGTTTTATTTCCACAGTTTCTGGCAAAAATCAGTTTGAGTTTTTCTGTACAATGTTTAACCTCCTTGTTTGAGCTTTGGATTTCATGATTCAAGTAAATTGCTGTATGAGTCTGACTCCAAATAGTGCCTATCAAATTATCTACCATTTAGACAACTCATTTTTATCTCTAAACACAGTTGAATTTGAATGTCATCTCCAAATGTTAGACATTTTTATTGAAATTAATTTATTTATATACCTGTTAATGTTATTTTTTTTCATGCTGTTGGTAGAACAGAATAATTAAGTAGCATAATCATTGATTATCTCATCTATATGTATTAGGTCTTTTTAAATAAAGATCAATTCATAGGTGCCAGAGCCTTGGATGTCCCCACAGCCAAAAAAGAGAGCTGGTAGTCTTGCTTTCTAATTTTTCTCTTCATCTTTGTTAAGATGGTTCCATGGGAAGATCTCCAAACAAGAGGCTTACAATTTGCTGATGACAGGTACTTTTATTTCTGATTGAAAGACAGCGGTAGTGAAATGGCACAAAGTGGTCCTATTTGTATTAAATTGTGGGAAAACTTCCTTTTATGTGTGAACATACGTATATGAGTGTCTTAGTCTGACTAGCCCCTGTGGTTGTTACTTGGCAGAATACTACATTGGAAGAAAACTGTCGTGGCTATGAATATTGAGTCTATTCTCAAGCACAGTTAATATAATAATTTTTGATTGAAATAATTTTTTAATTGTACATGTGTAATAAATTATTTCACTTATTGATGGCTTCAGCAGAATGCTGTGGAGAATATGCTTTTAAATACCTAAAGGAAAATACATTACGAAGTCTTTTAGCCCTTTTATAGAGCCAATATTTCCTTAAAAGGAAAACATCAAGATTTCTAACCCATATTGCTAAATAGCATACTTTAAATATTAGAACAGAAATCGTTAACTTTTGAAAACTTGTCAAACTTTTTTTTGTATGCTCTTGTAAAGAGGTGGCAAAGATGTGGCTAGGTTGCCAGCTACAGCTAAACCATTTTGCATTCATTTTGGCAGTTTAGTATTAGTTCATCTAGTTTGAGATCACTTTTGGAACTTACTGTATAGACTTTGTATTTCTTCAAGTGTCCCATCCTTGCTAATTCATGTGGAAATAGATTTGATAAGGGCTCATATATAACACTAAGAAAAGTAACGCTATTGTGATATCTCTTCAGTTGGTCAGGTGTGCAGTTTTCTTGTGAGGCCTTCAGATAATACACCTGGTGATTATTCACTTTATTTTCGGACCAGTGAAAATATTCAGCGTTTTAAAATATGTCCAACATCGAACAATCAGTTTATGATGGGAGGCAGATACTATAATAGGTAAGTTTTAATGGTGCGTATTTTATGCTTGTGTAAAGAATTTTTATAACTTGTTCTTGATAATTATTTTCTGCTATGGTTTGAAAGACTGTAGTTTTCATAATAGTATACTAACGATTTTCCTTAGCTTGCTTAGTAGTTACTTGTAATGGAACAAGTTCTCAAAGCTTGCAGAAGCCTAAGTGTAGCTTGTTTCTTTTGAAGTATTTGTCCTTATTCTGCAAGCCATTTTCTTCATGCTATAAATTGTGGATTGTATGGATCATGTGGATCCATTAATTGCGGATCTGTAATTAAGAGAATGCTGTGTTGTCTTGGAAGCTACTATTTGTATTCTTGTCTATTTGAAAAGGGAAAATAAAAATGTTAATTTTATCTGAGACATTCAGTAGGGTCTTCAAATAATTTAAATGGTTATTTACCAAAAAAGGGGAAAAATACCTTAATTATTGGAAAAAGTTATTAAATTGCATTGTAATACCTGCGTGATGCTTGGGTCAGAAGTACAGATCACCTCACTTAGAGTGAGCAAACTTGGGAGGCATTTGTTTTGCCATTGGTACAAAAATACAGTAATTTATACAAAAAGAAATAACAAGACATATGTTTCCCCTTCTGTGGGAGAAGCTATCAATACAACTCCATCCTTGATAATCTTGGTTTCAGAGTTGTTGTAGATGCAGGAATTCTCAGTAGTGAAAACTTGCCTCCCTCTTAACAAGGCTGTTGCCTGCCTCACAAAATCAGCACTTTTCGGGACTTGCTAACTTAGAACCAGGGCATTCATCATCCCAATAGAGAATTTCTCTCACTTCCAGCTTGGCTTCTGAGTGGGTAGAGATCCAGGAGCTGGTGTGTCTGAGAAAATGTCGAGGTCTCCTAACTAAGAAGTTCATTGGACTTTTTCTTAAGACTTCAAATGGACGATGGTGTGAGGTTAAACAATTGGAACCTTATGAACCTATGCATATCCCCCACCCAGACTGCTTGAATACCTTCTACATTAATCAGTCTGCCCTCCAGGCATCCTCATTGAAAACCAAGCTAGCTGCAGTGTCAGCCTTTCGTGAAGGTAAATGCTCTTTTGCCCATTCTCTAGTTACATGGTATATTAGGAGGATTATGGGCTAGGAGCCCCACCTGAGGTGATGTCAAACTAATTAGCAAATTAGTGAAACTCTTACTAGTCTCAAATGGATTTGCAGCATTAAATAGTATACCTTCAGAAACTTACTACATTAAGTTACTACTTTAGAATACAGTGCTAGATTCACTTGAGTTGTATATATGTTACATTTATCTATCTGAAGAAGATTCTACGGTGTTGAATGGAAAACATGATTGTAAAGTTAAGTAGCACTAAGTTATGACAAAGTGCTTTTAGAATATTTTTACTATTTTAGTACCTAGTTTGCAGAGATCTTCCTCAGCGTGAAAAAGTATGTGCATAGCTTTAAAAGGCTTAAATTTTGTTGCATGTTTTGGAGAATTACTACTACACTCCTAAGCTCACATTCAGTCTAACTTAGTATGTGCTGCAGGTTGGTAGACTTCTTGGAAGTTCAGACACAGAATGAAGTACGCAATGCAAGATAATAAGGCTGCAAAAAGAAGATGCTAACTGCCCAAATTCAGTACTGTAATATCTATTCCAGAGGGCAATAAATAAAGACCAGGAAAAAGGGAATAACTTTGTGGGCTTTTTAATTCTTCTATTAGTTAATTCAGTGGAGACACTGTAGGAAAAAAAACTTTAAATACGTGGTTTTGTTGTATGGTATAATCGGAACTGGCTGAAAAATAACAAACAGGGTAGTGAATCCAGAAGAGAAGTATACAAAGCATCAATTTATGCAAGATAATGAAATTATTTGTAAGCATGTCTTAGTACAGAGAGTTCCGCCTTTGTGGCTTACCTAAAAATGTAGTGTAGGAAAAATTTCATATTTAAGAAGTGCTGCTTCTTGTTTAAAGGCAGCTGTTTGACAGTTCCCATTAACGATAAGCTTTTTGTATATTAAGCTGTTTCCATAAATGCTCTCAAGTTATCTCCTTTGAAATCTGATACTAGTATTAGACTGGACCTTTGCAAAGTCATCCTTGGTAGTAGAGTATTTTCAATATTCTCTTACAGTGTTTTTGATTGTAATTGGGGTAAAAGATAAAATGAAAGCAATCTGCTCTTTCTTTGCAGAGTATTGATTACAGTTATAGTCTCAATAAATTGTAGACCAAGATTTTCCATAAAATTAAGAAGCTGAGGAATAGTAAGGAAACACAAAAGGAAAGAAGTTAGGTTTATTTCTTGGGTATTTTGAATATCCAGACATGGGACTGTAATAAACAAAAGTATGTCTTGTACTTGTGTTCCAGAAAAAGTTATTCTGGGTGATCATGGGGAAAGAGGTCCTGGGTACACCTCAGGAATCTCGTATTCTGTGCTGCCTAGGAAGACTTACTTTTTCCACCAACCTGTTTGTTTTGGGTGTACTCCCACCACTCTGTACGTAAATGGCTTAAAATTTCTGTTGATTAGTATGACCAACAGGCTGTGTTTGTGGTCAGTCATACAGAGGTCCGTTTTTATTATTTTATTTTCTTGTATCAGCTCTGCAGAACATCTAACCTGTAGTCTTTTAGCTGTCCACTTGAATGTCCTAAAATATAGTACCTATATTGCGTACATATTGCAGGAATTATGTTGGTTGTATAACAAAGGAGTATTTTCCCATGGACTTGAGTAAAGCATTTAACTTTTGTGGATCTTTCTGTTTATTCCACAGATAACAAATTAACTGCATTAATCATCTTTTACATTTTCATGGAAAAATTGTCAAAGCCATTTCTTGGTGGTTGTACCAAGTCTGATTGTGGAGTTAATTTTCTTTACAGCAGCCAGTATGGTGCCAGGATTCAGATTTGCAGCTAAAACTGTGTTGAGAACATAAAACTGTTTTGGCTTACACCATTTTTTTTGGCTCTTGCTGAGCAGTGCTTGCACAGTGGTGATGCTTTCTCTGTTTTCTGGAGAACCAAACTGACCAAAGAGATATGTTCAGCAATAAAAAACAGAAGGGATGTTTTGTCTTCCAATGTGGGTGTTGCTGAGACTAGCTGGGAATCAGTTTGCTTGTGAGAGGTGGTGAAGGATTGCTTTTGCATCACTGGTGTCCTTTGCCGCCCCCCTGCCCTACATGCTTCAGTTATTATACTGTCTTTTTCTTGACCCATGAGTTTTGCAACATTTGCTTTTCCTGTTTTCTCTCCTGTCCTGAGGTCAGGGAATGAGCAAGCACTGCAGGGTGTTTAGCTGCTGGCTGGGGTCACCCCTCCACAGGCCTTTTAACATCCCCCTCTTCTTCCTCCTTTTCCTGAGCTTTTATTGCTCAGTGTGACATTATGGGGCAGGGAATATCCCTTTGGCTGGTTCAGGCCAGCTGTCCTGCCATGTCCGCTCCCAGCAACTCGTCCACCCCTGTTCTACTTGCAGGGTGGGCACAGGGGAGCAGAGTGGGAAAAAGGAAAGCCTCGACACTGCAAATGTGGCTCAGCAATAGTCAAAATACTGGTGTGCTATCAACACAGCATTTCAGTCACACATCTAAAACACAGCACTGCATGGGCTGCTGTGAAGAAAGTCAACTCCATCCCAGGCAGACCTTGCACAGTCATGACTTTACGGACTGTGTCATGAGATCTCAGTCCAAAAATGTGCGATTACTGGTGTATGGCTTTTACTATGAGGGTAATTGAACACTGCAACAAGATACCCATCAAGGTATGGAGTCTCAGGATGTGACTGAACAAGGGCCAGAGCAACCTGCTGTCATAGACCCTGCTTTGAGCTGAGGGCTTGGGCTAGGTGCTCTCCAGAAGTGCCTTCTGTGCTCAGCTGTTCGGTGAATAAGTTTCATGTGTGTTTTGCAGTGTTTTTATGTAAAATAGCATTTAGGAACGTTTCAATTATGATTTTAGAATATGTGGTAGGAAAAGCATACCAGGCCATTTATCTGTCCTTCTATCTGCCTTCTTTCCAAAATTCAACCTACGTAACAGGTAGCATTTGAAAAAACCTGTAAAATTAGAGATTCTTCTTTGTTTCTGGTGATTTTATGTCAAAAGAGAAGACAGGGAACATTGGCCCAGTAGTTTACAGAGAGAGCAAGCTTTCAAGTTATCCTGAATTTGAGACAGCACAATTTGAAAACTTAGATGATTGGAAGATAATTTTGTTTCAATGGGTAGCTTAATCTGTATTGTGACGGGCTGAACAATATGGGTTTAACATTAATTCTTTGTCTTTATAATTCAACAGTGTATAGAATGGTGTTCCTTAGTTCTGCTTTCTGGATTCCTTTATTTGAAATGTCAGCTGTTAGAATAACTCTTTATTCACATTTTAAGTATTAAAAAATTACACTGCTCATGATGGTGAGATACTTTTAAAATCATCCAAGTAGCCGAGACCTGGGGAGCCTAACAAGCCCTGTGCTAAGCATTTCAAAATTACTAAAGCAACTATAATATAGTGTTGAGATACATCTTTATTTCTATATGTTAAACCAAGTTTAACTTTTTTTTTTTAAATCCATGCTTATTTAGATCTTCTTTGATGCATTTTGTGTAACTAGGATTGTTTTATCGTCAGACATTGAAGAAGGCTGTTTTATTTTTGTGTCCCTTAGATAAGTTTTGTGGTCAGTCTGATTTCATGCTTGACGTTTTACTTTTTAGATAACTGATCACTATAGAATGCAAATCTGCGAGTACAGTTGTCTGGAGATACCTGGTATCTTTGTTTGCAGTTTTAGTGCGTCAGGCATTTTAACTATCATAGTGGTAAGGCAATATATGTGACCAACTGAATGAAGTTCACTTGCGGGAGGAGAGGACTGCAGAGCCAAGTGCTTAGTCGTTCCATCAAAGTGTAAACTCCTAGTATGTTTAATACTCTAACTACAAAAGGAGTTTTGAAATAAAACTGAGTTTATTCTTCAGCCCATTTTACAAAATTGGAAGAAATTGGGCACCTGTTCCTTATATTCAGGAACTCCTGCTGGCATTTTTAACCAACGAAGGAGAAGAGGCATCAACAGTCAAGGTATTCTTGATTTGATGAGTGAGAAAAGTTGTATAATGCTGTTTTACTTACTACAGGATGTTGGCAGCAGCTATTCAACATGCAAAATGTAATAACTGAGTCGTCATTTTCTGTAGTGTGGCAAAGTTTAAATTTTTATGCAGAAAATGGCATTGCAGACTGCATCTCAGTAAAAATTGAAATTATTTTATTTGACTAATACTGAAGGAGAAATTCATGTCATTCTACATACCTGAAAAACAAAAATATTTTTGGGAAGATTATTTTGTCAAGCATGTACTAATTCATAGCTTTAGAATGACAGAAAGAAAAGTGAACAAAGATGTCTTGCCATAGCTTTATTTAAATGTTATTGAGATTATTTTTGCAGTATCAGACACTGTTCCTGTGTTGGACACACTGTATCCAGTTGTAGTAGATCAAAGATTTAACTGCTGCATGCCTTGTTGATTATCTTTGCACATGTGGCTAAGTATGCATGAAGGAAGAAGGCACAGTATATTTTTGTTTTCTATTTAAGTATTAAATTCTTTTTTAAGGTTGATATTTTGCATACAAGTGATTAATTTCTATTGATGTTCATGTTGCTGTTCTTTATTACAGTGTAAATTTCAGTAACTGCAAAAATAAGTTAGAGCAACTGAAAGGCCTTGAATTTTAGCTTGTATCTGTCACTTGTCTCCTGAGCCTTCCAAACACAATTGCAGTCTGAATCTGATGATTAGAATGAATGCTACCCTGTAGAGGACTGCTACTGATTGAGTATTTAATTTAATAGGATAGCTCAGTGATTTCCAAGTACAATCTATATAAGCTCAGCTGCAAACCTTTTCTGTTTTCTAGTCCTGTCCTCCTAGAAAGAAATTGCTCTGTACTTGCTCTATCTCCCATTCCCCTTCCATAGTTACTCTAGGACTTTGAAAATGATTGCCAATGAAATAGCAATTTTCAGCCTGATTGGAGAGCTGGTAATGCACATGTGCTGTTTGAATGTGGAAAAAGCAGTGTCCTCATTTGGCATTTTAAGCAACTAATTAAAATATTTTGCAGAGTTTAGAATTAATGCATTCTGAATACAGTTTTGTGAACACTCTTGACTTCACTATATTAGTAAATTCTCATTGCTACAAATGAGATTATGATGTTTAATACTTGATTTTGTTAAAACTTTGTGAGAAAGTTTTCTGTGGTTGTATAAAAAAACAAATTCTCAAATAGAGGAAAAACTAACTTGTTTAACATTTGAATCCTCTTTTTCTTATTGGAACAGTATTGCTGACATCATTGAGCACTATAGAAAAGAACAGATTGTTGAAGGATATTACCTTAAAGATCCTGTTCCAATGCAGGTAAGATTTCATCTGAGTGTTCGTTGTTGAAGACACAGATCTCATCATCATCAAATCAATTTGTGAACTGAATTACAGCAGAGATACCAATGGTTGTTAAATGGCATCATCTCCAATTTTAATATTTTCAGCTTGTATGTTTCTTTTGTTTTATCCTCAAATGCATTCACTTACCACAGGTTGGCTCGTAGTCAACAGAAGATATAGTAAGCTCTGTCTGTCCTCTGAGGTGTTCATCCTCTGCTGTGTGCCACTGGTTCTGGTCCTTGGCTCAACCATGCTGTGCCTTACTCTCATGTTAGCGGGAACCAGGCTGCCCTCCTGTCTTCTCTGTGGGGATTTTCTTCTGCCAGAGCATATCTGTAGGCCCAGAAAAGCTTCAGGGATGATTGCAGGGCTTGTTCTGGAGTGCTCTTGCCTTGTAGCAGAAGTTCGTCTTAAGAGACCATCAGCAATAAGCATACCATATTATCTAGCTTTTCATAAGCTTATAGATAGTTATAAAGTATTCATGTATATTTTGTTCGCTCTTTGTTCCCAAACTTTCCTGTTCCAGTGGTTAGAAATTAGCCTTTAATTTCCTTCCTAAATAGAGTTAGTCAATTCATACCACTTTGTGAGATCTGTTGTATTAATATGAGAACATTTCTTGTATTCTCCCTTAGTGAGCTCACTAAGTTGAGCATACCAAGGCTGATCCTGTCCCGTTGTAATGTTCTCATAATTGCCCTGCTGCCACCAATTTTGGTGCGAGTTTGCCTTTCTTGAATGTGATGGACCAGAACAGTTTAGGGTACCATGTCATGGGTAATTCCCTTTCTCTTTGGAAAATGCTTTACAGAAATATCCTAGAATAGGTGCCATTTTCTGTGGTAGGTTGACCCTAGTGAGCAGGTAAGGACCCACACCTTTGTTTGCTTACTCCCCTCTACTCTGGGATGGAAGTTAAAGCAAAAAAAATCAAGGATTTTTCAGCTTCTCATGCCCAGTCAGTGGCAAAGCTGGTGGGGCACAAGAAGTTGGGAGGGGACACAGCTGAGGCAGCTGACCCAAACTGGCCAAAGGGGTATTCCATACCATGGGACGTCACATTCAGGAAATAACTGGGTGGTGTGG
>JANZLQ010000079.1:5479073-5519942 GCA_026212715.1 Elanus axillaris | reverse complement strand
TCTTCTTTTCTGTTCTATTAAACCATTCTTATCTCAACCCACGAGTTTTACTTTTCCCGATTTTCTCCCCCATCCCACTAGGGGGGGTGGGGGGTGAGTGAATGGCTGTGTGGTGTTTAGCTGCTGGCTGGGGTTAAACCACAACATACAGTTTAATAAGCAAAGGAAAGGGTGGTGGGGGTGATGGAAAGGCAGTTACTCACCACCTCCCACAAGCAGACCAATGACCAGCTGGTCTCTGAGCAGTGGTCACCCAGGAAGACAGCCTCCCCATCACAAACAGTTTTATTGCTGATCATGATGTTATATGGCAGGGAATATCCCTTTCATCAGTTGGCATCAGCTGTTCTTGCTGTGTCTACTCCCAGCATCTTGCCCACCTCACTTGAGGAGTGGGGTGGAGTGGGAAATGGAGAAACTCTTGAGGCTGTGCAAGCAAGAGCCAAAACTCTGGTGTGTTACCAACACTTCTGGTCACAAAACCAAAACACAGTACCATAGGGGCTGCTGTGACAAAAGTTAACTCCAACCCTGCCAGACCCAGTATATTGTTGTAGCTGCGTTATATCATACCTCAGTCCTCCTGTGAATGATTCAGCTACTAAAGTTTCTCATTTTCTGTTCTACTGGTAAGTATCAACCGGTCTAAATATTATGTCGTACTAGTAGACTTAAACCTTGTTATTCCAGTCTTCCCTATACTGCTAACTGTGTTGTGTCATCAGTTCTTCCCATTTGTTTGCTGCTGTTAACTCGGGCTCGGTAACATGGTTGGGACAAAAAGCAAATACAAATCCTGAGACCGTTCTTTGAAGGGCTTCACTAATAATTTTCCTCATGCTCCACCATTGCTCTTGAATCATGGCAGTAATGGTCTTCATTTTACCTTTTTACATATGCGCTTACAATTCCTGTATTAATAATCTTCTCTGAATTGACTAATTTTCCATGTGAGACTACTTCAGATTCTTTTAACTTACTCAGATTTATTTGTGACTTTCTTGGTTTAAAAAATTAGCAGTCAGTGGTGCAATTTATGTTCAGCTTTGTGTTATCTCCCTTCCACATACTACCATGCTCTATGTTTTTGAGGGAAAAAATATTACAAAGTCTTGCATAACTTTAGGGTCAGTCTGATTGAATTCCTGTGTCTGATATGAAATTTACTTTAAAATATTTGTCACTAGATCTGTTGTTCTGTGCACTGTTCCTTGTGTAGTTATGTTACTGAGATTATCTTGAGCTGATAGAAATCTGGATGTTGCTTCCATTGTAGGTCCTGTAATTCCCATTAGTATTACAAAAATATTTTTCATCTTGCTTTTATCATGTTCCAAATCATAATTCTTGTAGATATATGGGCAGGAAAAAAAGCAGAATATTTAGTATGAGCTAGTTCATATGTCATTTTTCATCTCAATGCTGTTCTCACTGCTTGACAGTCTTACTTTTCATGTTTTCTTATGGCTAAAGAACTTCTGCTGATCAGCTTATTCGGTAAGGTCAAACTTGGCTTGGCTTTTGGCCATTCTCATTTGTTACTTGCATTTCCAGATCCTAAAATTTTTGGTGTGAATTTATCCTTTTTCTGTTTCCTGTTTCTGCTTTCTTCTCTTGCCTTGAGTTCTAGTCAGTTAGGACATGTGAGTTCTAATGAGATTAATGAGGGACTGTGCAACTTTGAGTGAGCCAGTTTTAATTGTGATCTGTACTATTCTTGTTGCTTCAGAGTTTATCTATGAGTAATCAGTCCCAAAAGCTTTGGTAGAAGACAGAAGCTAGATAAATCTTTAAACACTTCCATAAATGTAACAGAAATCATGGTTAAAGATGCTGCTTTTTTTTAAATATGAATAAGACACAATGTTACTTTGTAGAAGTTGGTCGGTATTGAAAACTTTTTACTTGTATGATAATTCTGGTAATACAGAGCTAGCTGTATAACTTTTCTAACAAAGGTATTGTATCAAAAATTATATTGCTTTATTAAAATGCGTGAGAGAGCGATAGTAGTGAGTTAGTAGCATTCAGTAATATGATCCCAGCTGCAGCTTCATAGTATGCAATTTTTTAATGGCGATTTTTGAACTTAAAATACGTTTTTTCTTACATGTTTACCAGCACCAAGAACAAGTGCTTAATGATACAGTGGATGGAAAAGAAATCTACAATACAATTCGTCGGAAAACAAAGGATGCTTTTTATAAAAATATTGTCAAAAAAGGTTATCTTCTGAAGAAAAGTAAGTTATGTTTACTTCTATGAAACTTTTTTCTAAAAAAAAAATGCAGATACGCATCACAGCATCATAGAATATCTCAAATTGGAAGGACCCATAAGCATCATTGAGTCCTTATGGAGAGAGGCTATGATTTTACATATAGCCAAATATAAAAGAGAAATTAAAAAAAACAAACCACCCCAAACTGTATGCCCTCTGATGAGAACGAGGAAAGTAGCTCTTCTATTGCGAAGGCTGTTTCTGAGAGAAGGTGTAAAGGGATGTTGTAGAGGGAGGAATCAAATAAAAATGAATTAAAAACCTTTAGCTAAAAGAAATAATGAGATACTTCAAACGTGCAAACCAGAGAACTGAGTAGGTGTAAAGAGATGCACGTGGCTGCATATAGAACAAATCCAAGAAAATCACTCTTCCATCTAGGAGACAGAGTATAGTAAGTAGATGTTAGATTTGTCTCTTCAGAACAGTGCTAGTGCTCATTTGAGGCTCATGGTGGATTTATGATGATCAAAGTATAAAGTTAAGGCTAAAAGTTCTTTCTAAATGGTACTGTGACATGCATTAATTGATTGCAGAAAGTTCCTAATCCACTGTAGTTCTGAGAATGTTTTCTCTGAGACCAATGGCACCAGCAAATTCTTAGATATCGTTGTGTTTGGGGTATGGTTCTAAATTTAAGTTTGCATATAATGTATTCCCATTTCTTTTCTTCAGCCGTACTGTTTTAAGATACTGTAATGCAATTTGTTAAATGTTTGCCAGAGTTTAGGAGTAACTTTCTCATGCCAACAGTCTATTTCTTAATTAAAAATGTAATAAATGGGATCCACAGCATTATTATTTGCGAACTGTGTAGATACAATCTTCACACTGGGAGAAACTCACTGTCCACGCAGCACACTGACAGTAACTCACTGTCCAGGCAGCTCATAGGCACTTGCTTAATCCTGTTGAAATTAGTGAATATGTATAGAGAACCTTCTGCAACTCTGTGCATCTTTGAAGAGAGTCTGGTTTTAACCACATGCTGCATCAAATTGAGTATGTGTACTGTTGTTACAACTTAAGTGTGATTACCTGTACGTTGTTGTTCTGTTTGCAATTTGACAAAAACTTTACTGCCCTCTTTTGTTTTCCTCTTTTGCAAAATTTACACATTCGTTTAAACAGTATCATCACTTTTTGCTTGACTGTTCTACAGGTAAAGGAAAGAGATGGAAAAACTTGTACTTTATATTAGAGGGAAATGATGCCCAGCTTATTTATTTTGAAAGTGAAAAACGAGCCACAAAACCCAAAGGACTAATAGACCTTAGTGTGTGTTCCGTCTATGGAGTACATGACAGTTTGTTTGGCAGGTAGGACACTGGTTTTTAATTCTTGTTTTTGCAGCAGGAGAGTTGACTGCTAATTTGAGGCACGTACAAGATACGGGAAATATGTCACTGGTGAACAAGTAGCCCTGGCTTGCATTGTGGCTTTTGGTTCATACCAAGAGTCTGTAGTCAGTGTGCGTTACAAGAGTGTATGTAGACAGATGCAGCTGATGAATAGTAACTTGTTTAGCAGTGGCAACTCGACTGCTAGCAACTGTACATAAACAACTTCTAGTTAGAAATTTTAGAATTTAGTATTAAAGTTTTATTTTGAAATAAGATGTGATGATGAGTTCAGCTTTTTTGCTTTGTCATTTTTGAATATTAAGTGCATTAATTGTTCCATGATTCATTTTACAGACATTAGAGATTATGAACTGAGGGTTTTAATCCTTTTGAACCAAGAATTGACAAGATAAATAATTTTGTCAATTCCAAAAGATCTACATTCTTTTGATAGTTATTTGAAAGCTAACATGGTTAGGCAAAGTCTGTAAGTGCTTTTCTATTTAAGAACAAGTGCTTTTGTTAGATTAGACCAATTTAGGAGTAAACTAGTTCGTGTAAGTCAACATCTTCAGAAATTGTTTTTGCATAATTACTATATTCAGAGATAATTTTTACATCTAATAATTTATTGTAATATTTTGATATTCAAAATATGCCAACTGCAAGGGATGTGGTTATCAGCAATGAAGCTGAGTATCAAGTCTTCTGGATATCATTGGTAATTAACAAGAAAGTTTATATATGTGTTCGTTGGTAGTTACAAAAAACCCTCCACTGTCCTGTATTATAATGTCATACAGAAGAAATAAATACACTTATTCCTACAAGTGTTAGATGCAAATTCTGGTTATCCCATGGATATTAGTATTTATTAAAAAATAATACATACTCAACTTCTAGTTGTTTTTGTGAAAAAAATGAAAGACAAATGCTCAAAATTAGTGGCGTTTCTTAAACTGCAAAGACTGGTGCTTTTATCTGATCTCTTAATCTTTTTAATAATTTTGAAAAAATGCATTAAACTATTGGAATGTGGAGCATAGAAATAGATAAAGAGTACTGTAACAGTAATAAATTACTGAAATGCTTATCTAAGTTGGCAATTATGTAGGAAGATTTGGTGTATATTGTAAACAAGAAATATTTTGGTTAACAGTGGCTGTCTCTTAAACAGCTTTTAAGAAACACTATGCTGTGTGTTAAAGCATAGTTGGACAGTAAGTGGTACTAAATGCGGGTAGGAGGAGATGCGTGGTTGCACTAGCTTAGGAAGCTGTTAGTGAGGAACTGTAGCTGAGACAGAGTTCCTTCTGCATTTTAAGTAGCTAGTAAAAACTGTCTTTGCCCCTTTCTTAGAAGTACAGTGAAGTCTGTAGCTTTGCATGGTTCTTTGGTGGCAGTGATTTAACTAGCCCCAGACCCCCTTCTGCGGCATGGCCACAGAGTGCTATGTCAGTGTTTCTCCAGGCAGTGAAATGGATGGGGGAACTGAAGACTCAAACTCCTTTGCAACTGAAGTGGGATCCTTAGTGTAACTCTGGTTTTGGGAGAGCTAAATTTTCCAGAGCACAGTGTGGAAGGTCATGAGTGAAGTGCACACTTTAAGTAGCTTGTAATTTAACAAAACAAAATATTTTTGATTGGCTTTTTGGCATATGAGTGCAGGTACACAAAATGGCAAAGACATTATCATTGCATTTAATATTGTAGAGGTTTGTGTCACATACATTCAACGATTGGTATGTGATCCAAAACACATTTTATTGGTCACAAGAGCTGTGGGACACATCCAGATAGGGGATTCCATATGTTAATATTGTTTCCTGAACTCCTGAAAGAATATATCCTTAATGTATGATTAATTGGTTGGGAACTACTGCTAACCTCTGCTGCTTTTAAAGTCTCTAGGAATAGTCCTCACTGACAAGTCTTTTCCATTACCAGATGGCTCTTTTTTGCCTTCGCTGTAGGTCAGCGTACATGGCTGTTCAGTACAGACCATTCTAAAAGTTTCTCAGTATTCTGAAATAAACTAGCTGTACTGGCATGGTTTTCTTAAAATGACATCATACATTCAAATCAAAATGCAGTTTTGAAGGACCTGAGAAATTTTCTAGTCGAGTTCTTCCTCTTTCTGTGTGTGATTATGCTATGTGTATACAAACAAAAATTGATGCAATGTTCAATGGTCCTTACAAACAGCAGAAATGTATTAGTTCAGTGTAAAATTTGTTTTGGCACAGATCAACAAGTGAAGGTGTCCATTAATATTACAAAGATTAATAAAACTTACATTTTTTGTTTTGTTTATTTTTAAGGCCAAACTGTTTTCAGATAGTAGTTCAGCACTTTAGTGAAGAGCATTACATCTTTTACTTTGCAGGCGAAACTCCAGAACAAGCACAGGTGAGAGCTTTTGTTGGTAAATATAATTTAAGAAGTAATTTTTTGTCATGTGGTGTTTAATGATATTACCCTTCTGAAACAGGAAGCGAGTGTATTACAAATAGTTAGTGGCTATGTCTATATTAGCAGGTGTTACAGTGGAGTAGTAGTGGATGTGTAGGGGGAACGGTTGGTGCTGAGAACCCAGTACCTGCATTACCTGCACATGGGGTTTCAATTTGGACAAGGTCCAGTTGGGTCCCATGGACTGAATTTCCATTATTTTTCATTGCCTGTTTCTGGAGAGGGTTTTTTTTTTTTTTGTCATAGTTCAATTCAGAAGGATAATTTATTCTCCAGGACTTTTCTGTGTTATAAACCAGAGCACGGTAAGTGGGAGTTTTCCTTCAAGGGCATATTCCTGATAGGAATTAAGATGCTAATACACGTATGCATGCCCAGTGACCAAAGTATAATGAACAACTGCCTTTTGCAGTAACTTGCCACGTCCATAAATTGGTGGTTATTCATAGTATTGGGCCCTGATAATGTGCAGAAAGTAAGGTTTTCTGGTTTTAGTTGGTATCCTTTAGTTGTTAGATCTCTAGCGGTTAAGTTTGCTAATTAAGAATTGTAGGATAGGAACCTTATTCTCTGAAATTCACTCACCAGCAAGAGAGCATATCTAAGATGAGACAATGTGCTTATTTATTAAGTTTTACAGCTCTGAAGTCCACAGCTCTGAAATATACCTGTTGCAACAAAAGTTAAGCTTTGCATTTGATTTTATTTGAATGGAATGAAAGCTGTTTAGAGCACTCAGATTACTATTCACCAGAGTATGAAGGCTGCGTAAAGTTAGTAGTCTTCTTGTGCTGTATATAAAGGAAAGCACAGATTTTCCTGTTAAGTTAATACAAATTTATGAAAGTTTCTGAGATGATATCAGAATGATATAGTGGCATTTGTCACAGAACTCTTAATGTACTGTCTTTGAGAAGCAGCATGCTGTATAGTAATTGAGAAAATATACATTAATTTCCACACTCATTACTGTACGTTCATTGTCACATCTGCAATGTCTTTTGTGTTCTAGAAATTAAAAGAATTAAGAATGTGTAGAAGACAGAATATCCTGTCTTGTTCCATGAACATTTGGTATAATCTGCTTTTGGTTTTGATCTGCTTAATGGGTTGTTCACTGCATTTATACAGAATACAGTTGTGAGGGAGTTTTTTTAATAATATGGCTTTGGCCCAGGAAAGTTTATAGATACTTCTCTTTTGAGAAAGTTCAGCTTTCTTACTGCGTAACATTTTGTTGAAGAAAAGTTGTATTTGCATATTAAGGTTCTCTTACAATGTGGTAAGTAAATATCAAAGTAGTGCCATCTATGGACTGCATGTTATCTTTATGGTTTGTACAAAACAAAAGCAGAGGTAAATGTAGTCTTACATGCTACTGCCACTGTGCTTACTTACTGTGGCACATTCTCATTCTCACTGCTGAAGCTTTGGCATTTAAGGGGAAAGGTTTTCCTGTTATGAGTGAGTGTAAAGGAGTACTATGCATCCAGGAAATATTTCTCTTAGAGTATTTAGCAGGCATTTGTTCAACTGCTACTCCTCCACAGAATAAGGGAACAAGCTAGTGAAACTTTATGGTACATAGATAAAAGCTTTTCCTTCTGTGGAAGGTTTTGAAAGCTGACACCTGATTCACAAACTGGTCTAGCTGAGAATAGCTTCAGTACACGTATTTTTAAAATCTGGAAGATACTGTGAAGGGTAAGATTGAAACAGCTTTGTAGGTTTTTTAATGACACTTTGAAAATGTACTTTAAGAATAGATGGTGGATCTCTGAACTACAGACTTAAGAAGGCTGTTAGTCAAAACCTAAATTTTGTGTCATGCAAGAATTGCACAAAATTTGGTGTTGAGGTACAAAAGCTAGAGAATGAGGCTATAACATACCTTCCACCTTCCAAAGGGCTCTTGCAAAGCTCCTCTGTTAGCAACTTTCTCACGCTGCAGTGACTTTTTCAGAGGTGGCCTGGTGAGTTGGCAGTGCCTCTTAGCAGCTTATTTGTTTAAAAAAAATTATGCACAAAGGTTCTCAGTCAGTTTGGTGTTAGACAGCCTGTTTATTTCCTTGATCAAAATGGAATCCATCCATCCACTCTGCTGTACACATTTGTGAGCAGACGAAGTGGGGAATGTTGGATATGTGCTCTACATTTCCCTGTTAATATTGTTTTAGTTTGTTTGAAGTATACACAGTATTATGACTGCCATACAGAAGTACTGGACAGAATAATCAGAACAGTTTGGCTTGTTAACTGTAATTTTCTCAGACGTAAACAAGTTTTGCTTCATTTTATGTATAATTTGTAATTTCATGTAATACTACTTGACTGGAAAATTGCTAAAGGTCATGCTGTATATCCGTTAGTAATGCTTGATATTTCTAAAAGAGAAAATGGTTCAAATCCTTTATTAGGTTTTCCTCAGTAAAGATAAGAATTTTGCTTTAATATGCAGACTTGCATGCTTTGGCATTACAGAAAACTTAGGTTTTGCCAAACTAAAAGGAAAACTTCAGATACTCTTTTTAGATATCTCTATTACACTTCAAGAAGCTGTATCTAACTGTCTTACTACACTATTCTGCATCCTTCTCTCTTAGGACTGGATGAAAGCTCTGCAGATGTTTTGCAGTTTAAGAAAAACCAGTCCAGGAACATCAAATAAACGTCTGCGTCAGGTGAAGCTGGTGATACAGGGTTGACAGTGCATGTGGAGCAGTGTTTGGTTGCCTCATTGCAAAACGTTAACTGATAAACTGATAAATCTCAGAATTTTCCTTTCAACAGTAGTAAATCCCTGCATGTACTTACTTTACTTTTTGAAGTTACACAGTACCCTTGTGAAAACAGGCAGAATGACTTCTGCTTTGTTAAAATAACTACACATATATAAAAAGCAAAATGGCTTTAGGCAATCTGCATGTGCTTTGCTAGGTATAGTTTTCTGACTCCATTTAAGTAAAAGTGTAAAGAAGTCATAACTTTTTAGTTTCCCATATGTTTTAAGTTTTAAAATTTGACAACCTCATGTGATGTGTAAACAAAACACTTGTTTAATATTACTCATTTTCAGTAACAAATACAGGCTGAACCATGCTTGTGACTTAATTTCTCTTGGCGTCTTGAAATTGCTGTGTTTGCCAGAATTTCATCAGAGGTAGAGGACAGATAGTCATAAATGGCTCAGTCTGTAATGACTGGAGAATAACAGGAAAATACTTAGAGAATCCCTGATACTTTTAATGTTAGGAACATTGGATGTAGTTGTTTTAACAGACATGGAGAAAGGAATAAAATAGGATGTTTTTCAGGACACACAACTATTCTGTATTTAACATTAAAGATATTTGGATGCTTCTGAATAAATGAACTAAATTAGGTGAATTCACAGATAAAGTGGCAGGTGAAATTGGGGGCTTCAGGCTGCAAAAGCAAAGCAGAAAGAGTGACAATCTGAAATAATTCTTTACTTCAAAAAACAAAGAAAATGTTCACCTACATACAGGAATAGAATGTAATGTGTTGCACAAGGGTATTTTACGTAATCTGTTAAGAAAGCACCAAATAAGCCATTGTGGTTGGAATCTTCCATGGCTCTTAATCAACATGCCAGTCTTTGATTTCAGTAAAATTTTCTGTGCATAGAAAAGTTAGTATTTGAAAATCCTAATGCCTCAAAGATAATTTTAAAGGAAAAAAACAAGGTGTTTTAAAAACATGGGGCCAGAGATTTGTTTTCAGTAATTACTAGAGTTACTCTTACATTGTCACTGGTACCTCTTAAAATGTTGTTCCATTACTTCTGTTCCTTGCTCTTCTTATTAGGAAATTTTAGTTTTATTCAGTATTTGTATATTAACATTAAGCCTCCACAGAGAGGATAAAAAAAAATTCTTTTGTGTTTTGTATTTCTATTTTAGCAACAAAAAGTAAATTTTGTGCCCTTTTTTTTTTTTTTTTTTTTTTAGGTCAGCAGTCTTATTTTGCATGTAGAAGAAGCTCATACGCTCCCAGTAAAGCATTTTACTAATCCATATTGTAACATCTACCTGAACAGTGTCCAGGTAGCAAAAACACACATCAGGGAAGGGCAGAACCCTGTATGGTCAGAAGAGTTTGTCTTTGAGTAAGTCTTAATCTTCTTGATTTACTGAATTTCACTTGTAAGTTGCATTGCATTTAAGATTCTTAACACTGTGTACTGTTTTGCATATGCTTTTTAAAAATACTGTATGTGTGTTTATACAACAGCAACCTTTCAGCCAAATTCTGCAGGGGCAGAATTTTCTGTAGGCACCTAAATATCTTTGTTAATATAAGTGTCTCTGGCTGATAATGAGAAATCAGGATTTAAATGAGTTTAGAATAAGCTTAAATGCCAGCCAAGTGTAGTATTAATTGAGGCTTTCTGTCTTTTCTCCTAGTGATCTTTCATCTGATATTAATAGATTTGAGATAAGTCTTAGTAACAAAACAAAGAAAAGTAAAGATCCAGATATATGTAAGTATTTTTCTGTAAAAGATGCATGTATATTGCAGCAATGGATACTTTGTGTGGTTTTCATTACTCTTGTCAAATGTTGTCACAAGAGAATTAAGTATGTTTTTATGCTCACCATACCGCTGCGTGTGTATGTTTTGGATGTCTGGTACTGGATTTCCATTAATATTTTTACAGTGAGAACCTGCATGTTTTCTAGTAATAAAATGCATAGTAATCCAGTCCTGTGTATCTGATGGCTATCCTAGCTCTGCTGTAGAGTAGCCATAGTGTTACGTAATGGCTGTGCTTACCATAAAGCAAGAGGAAAGAGAAACTCTTAGTATTAGTCTGCTCCATAAAATGCTAAGTTCCATGGAGTTTTAAGTCTGATTGCATGTAATTCCTTTTCAGGTTTTTTGTTGCTTCCAGTGAGAAAGAGAAAGGGAGGAACAGTGTATTACTTTCATAATTAAAAAAAAAAAAATTAAAAAAACCCGCAATCTTGGCAGTCTCTGAACAAAACTTGCCTTCTGTCCATTTTGCCTCACCTGGCTACTTTTCTTGTACCTCTCTTGGTCTTAAAGTTATCTCAGTATCACTTTGAATGGGAAAGGATCCAAATTTTCTTATGCTTTTTACAGAAGTTCCCAAGAATTTATTTTCCTTGTGTTACCCAGACAGCTGCTGCTTAAACTGTGGTTTTGTTTCTGTTCCAACAAATCAATAGCAAGCTGGTAAGATCTATCACCTTTGTAGAAAAGAAAGGGCTTGAAAAACAGGGATTCTGACCTCTTTGATAGAAAAAAATAGATATTTTTTTTTTAAGTTCATTTCCATACACAATGTGTTTTTAGGTGGGTTTCGTTTTTTTCAGGACACTTTTATTCCAGAGTTCTGGAGCAGCTTCAGCCCCTTGCCTCTTCTTTGCTGCCTGCAGGGCAGAACACCCTCCCCACCCCCTTCAAATTTGTCCCGAGATTTTTTTATTTTCCATTGTGTTCAGAGCTGTCTCTTCCAAAGGCTGTCAGGAGTATTTACAACCTACTGCAGCAGTTGTTTTTCAGTTTGCATATAATGTATTACTGGCCTATTACGTATGCCTCGGTGCTAATTTCTTGATTTTTCTTTTTCTTTTTTTTTGAGATTTGTAGAGAAACCTTGACCAAAATAGAAGAATTACTGCTCATTTTGAATGCTCTTGCAGAACCTAATTAAATTCAACCCTTTTTCTCCTTCCTCTGACTAGAAAACTTTCTGCATAGCAGGAGGAAAAAAAGATACATACCTTCTGACAGACAAAAAGGGCTCTAATTGCAGTTCTGATCATGTTCTTGTACTGTTCTTTTATTCATTTGAGCTGGAAGACTCATTATCTATGTACATCAAATCTCTGGTTAGTAAAAGAATCTTTAAAAGGCTAATTCTTGAATGGGATGCTTCAGTAACTTCTTCAAAAGTGTTTTTGTAGTTTCCTCCTCTCTGTCCAGATTGAGGAGGTTGTGTTGGCTTTGGTTGCATCCAGCTGATGGGCGGTGATGGAAGGTATCCTTATCTAGGTCAGGAGCAGGATTGGTTGAGTTCTTGACTGTGCTTAGGTATACTCTTACAGCGTAACCCAACAGTCCTTTCATTTGGGCATAAGGATTAGACCAAGTCAAGACGAATGAACTCGTATCTCTGCTTACATCCCCAGCCTTACCAAATATGTGAAATGTAGGGGGGCGGAAATGAGCTAAACAAGACCTTATCTTATGTGCTGTGTTGCCTGAATAACGCTTGAACTCTTCAAAAGCAAGAGAATTGGTTTCTTTACTGAATATTCTAATTTTCAGCCATAGCTGTTAAATGTGAACCTGCTATGAAGTGAGAGTCATCTGAAGCTGGTACTGTTCATCTTGCTGGTTAATTGGGTTAAGTTAGCTTTTCTGCTTGCTTTTCCCACGATGCAATGCAGATCGAAGGCCCCAAACTCTTGTTACTAGTCTCACTGCTCTTATATCCTTCATTGTAACACGGAGAAGTTAAATACCAAAACTACTAACATGAAGGCTATTTTGTTAGTATTTTAAAGTATTTTCTTTTCTTGAGTTTTCAAGTCTTGAACTTTGAAGTTTGCCTGTTATGACTATTCCATAATTACTGTAGTATTTTTGTTTTTAAAAAGTATTTCAGATAGAAATGATATTAAATAGTTCAGTATCAATTAAATTTAAATTTTTCATTGTTTCTCGGTGAATTGCGTAAGGATTTATTCAAATAAATATATATAATATGGCTTGAAAAAAATAAAGCACTAAAATGTATTAGTAGACTTCACCTGCTGTTACTGCAGACCAGGATGCTCAGGTATGATTAGACAGTTGAATTACTAAATCTCTCAGGACAATACTACACAGTGTTGAACTGGAGTGGAAGTTTTGGTTTGGTTTTGCAGCAAGATAGTTGGTGAATTTCAAATTAGTTCGTGTTGGAAAAGAAACATGTTTATAATGGAGGCTGTCACCTCATGCAGGCAAGTCCATAGAGCAAACTATTAACCAATCTCTTTCTTTTCAGGCACAGTGATTATTGACAGTAAAGCCAAAACTTACTTTTGAAACTGATAGGGGAGATTATATGAGAATGGGCTGTGCTAACATAGCAGTGACTTGTGGCTGCGAAAAGCAGGATTTAGTATGTCCATGTATTGAGCAACTTCCTCTTTCTCAAGATTTCATATGGCTTTTATTCTTGATCGTAATTAGAATTTTTTAAGGGTATTTTATTTGATGGTTCTGTTTTTTTTTCTGGCAGGGCTAGACAAAGGCTTCATAGTAAATTCAGGTTCATTTCCAGACTGAGGACTGAAAGAAACCTAAGTTTGAATCACTTTTTACTTTGATTCCCAGGTTATAATTACCAACAATCAAAATACAGTCTTGTTACTAAATATTATGCCTGAAGTTTCACTAACAAATAAACCATTAAAAGCACTCAGTCTTGCATTTTTTTGTACTATCGTTCATCATGTAAAATACTGTGATTCTTTTTGGATCAAGATCGTTGTCAAGAGAATTCTTACCTCTGTCCAGAGAGAAGAGATCAGCTACGTTTGTTTTGATGATTTTCAGTATATTTGTTACTCTTTTAAAATGTGCTAGATTGCAAAGTGTAAATATCCTGAATTTTTCAACTAATAGCAGTCTGTCACTGAAGGTAGCCTACTAATTCAGTGTATGCTGCTAAACAGGAAAAAGTCTTGTTCCTTTAAAGTTATTGAATATAAATTACAATAGCAACTATTCTGCAGTCCTTGCGTAGATATTTCTGTTCTGACCTTTTTTCTTTAAAATCAAATCAAGGTTACAGTATTTATTATTATAGCTATGAAGTGCTACTATAACCACAGGAAAAAATTAAATCATCAGATTATTCTAGGTCCTGCATTTCATTCACCGTTCTTCTCCCTGAGATACTCGTGCCTTGCATGTGCAAGCAAAATAAGAAGACAAACACATTGCTTAGGTGTGGATGCAGGAGCTCTGATGTTGGGGAGAAATATTCTAGGAAAGTCAATTGATTATCTGATCTAAAGACATAGTCCTAGCCACACTGGTGATAAGTAGCAGGCGATGATGATTGTTTTTCATGCTACTTGACTGATTTGAATGCATTAACTTATATCTGTTTATCAACTCCAAAGAACATGAAATAGGCAACAGGAATGTCCTGAAGTGAGCATTATAAATGTGATGTTTTTTTATTCCAGTATCAGATGATTTCCTGCTATGTATTGCAACACTGGGGCAATGGGAAGTCAGCTGGAACTGTTGACAATTTCTGCAAGGCAGCGTGGTGTATGGGTTTTGTAGAAATGTGAAAAAAAAACAAAAAACAACTTTGGGGTTTTTTTGGTTAGTTGTTTTTTTTTTTTTTAATGTAAGGAATTTAAAGGATGATCTCATTGAGAGGCATAGACAGAGAGGGCGTTTGCTTGAAAGATCCAGACAGACAGGCTAAATGTGAAACTTTAACTGTGTACCCCTCTTGGAGTGTGGTGGGTATTTCATGGGCACAAAGTTTCCTCTGCAAGTGCCTGGGCCCTTGCTGTGCAAAATTAACTCCTTTCAGGAGTGCATGTGCCTGCTCCAGATGGGCCTGTGCTCCCAGCTTCAGCTGCAGTCCAGGTCATTGCTTGGCAATTTCGAGGTACCAACACCACTGAATGGTGAATTAATGATTTGGCCATTCTTGAGTTGACTTTCATCATTATCAAGGCAGCAAGTTGCTTGGGATCACTTTATTACATAATTTGCATAAACTGTTAACAGCCTTAACCTGCGAGTTAGTATGAAAGAAATACGTATGGCAGTGTTTGGGAAATCCATAGCGACACTATAATAATAAATAGTAAGAAGTAAAAAAGTGGCCAAGGAGCAGACCTGATAGTATCAGCCCAAAGCTGGAAAAAGGACAGTGAATTCTAAACACTTTATCTATTTTTAGTTTCTGACTGCTGTGTGGATTTGCAAGGTAGCAGGCTTTTTTACTCACTGCTTGAGTGTTACAAAGAAAACTGTGTCAATATCAATGTTGCATTTTTGAATGTAAATGTATCCATTCTTTACAGAATGCTTTATGTTTCTTCTTCAGTCTGTTAAACCCTTGAAGAGAGTATCTGTCAATATATTGATGGCAAAAATCTTGGTTACTCACATTAGTGCTCTTTTCCTGAAACAAGATGGCATGCTGAAAATAAAGTGGTTTTTTATTCAACAGTAGCACTATTTTGCTGGAGATAAATCACTTGAACAATGCTTTTTTTTTCTTAAGTGTTTATGCGTTGCCAATTAAGCCGATTACAAAAAGGACATGCAACAGATGAGTGGTTTCAACTCAGTTCCCATGTACCATTAAAGGGTATTGAGCCAGGATCTTTGCGTGTTCGAGCACGATATTCTATGGAGAAGATCATGCCAGAAGAGGAGTACAGTGAGTTTAAAGAGGTATGAAGTTGTTTAACTTTCCATGGTTTATCTGTCAAAAATCGTTTTGTTGGTTGTTTGAGTTGGAACTCAATAACACTGTTTGACATCATTAATAATGTTACAGTGACATCTGTATATCACTGCAGATGTGTATCAGTTTTTCTGAAACTGATACATGTTACATAGGAGAAGCTTCTGAATATTTTAAAATTCTGTTTTTCTTTCAGCTTATACTCCAGAAAGAACTTCATGTTGTCTATGCCTTATCCCATGTTTGTGGACAGGACAGAACACTGTTGGCTGGCATTTTACTGAAAATTTTTCTTCATGAAAAGCTTGAGTCCTTGTTGTTACGAACACTAAATGACAGGGAGATAAGCATGGAAGGTACTGTGCTAAATTACACTAAAGTTTACTGGAACTCTGGGCAGGTGGAGGCCTCTGGCGCCTGCGTTTTTTTCTCCTTTAGTTAAAATATACATCAAAGTGTAAACACAGCACATTTTTCCTTCCCTTTTTGTTGTCTCCTTTTCTCAACTTTTCACCTTACTGTCTTCTTTTTTCCAGACGAAGCTACTACATTGTTTCGTGCCACCACTTTAGCAAGTACACTTATGGAGCAGTATATGAAAGCCACAGCAACAAGTTTTGTTCACCATGCACTGAAAGACTCTATATTAAAGATAATGGAAAGCAAGCAGTCCTGTGAGGTGGGACCTTGCACGTTTTTAAACATTTTGGTTTGTTGACACAATTATCTACTGGTTGTTATGTTTTATGTTTGCATTAAATACTAGCTTCAGAGACATTCATTAATAGCTCAGAATAAAATTTGTTTACATGAGAAATACAGAAACTAAATTCATTAAGATATTTTTTTGTTTCTTAGATTTTGGCTTTGAACAATATTCATAGTAGAACTTTTAAAGTTTTTTAATTAAAATTTCTTTAAATTATCTATTTATTCTTAGGTAATTGTAGGCTGTTCTGTAGCAGTTACTAAATGTGCTAACCTAAGTAACTTCTAGTAAAGTCAAGATATCGTAGAAGTCAATGTCTGAACTTTAGTTTTAATTTAAAGCTTCCTGATACTACATGATTGTTATGGATCCTGAAACTGGGTTTAAAATGATCCTGCTAACTTCTTTTTCACTTTAACTTAATTGTGGAAAGGATGGGAGTCCTCAGAAACTTGGACTGAGAGACAGAAAAAGATCATGCAGATGGATAGTGCTGAATATTTGAGCTGTTAAAAGCCTAGTGCATTGGAACTTAAAACCATTGCTTCTTCACATTTCCTGATTAGCCACTGAAACAGACTTGTGAGTTCTGCAAGAGACTTGTACAGCAGCAGAATATTTAATTTACTTTGAAGTAGTATTCAGTGTGTAGTATTATGAAACTATATATGTAGTTCTAGTCAGAAGAAGAAACATAATTTTTTTCTCTTTTTGTTTTAGTTAAATCCCTCAAAGTTAGAAAAAAATGAAGATGTAAACACTAACTTGGCACATCTACTCAGTATACTTTCAGAATTGGTGGAGAAAATATTCATGGCTGCAGAGATACTGCCTCCGTAAGTTTGCACTTTTCTGTTCAGATTTGTATTTGAAAACTGTTCATGTGAATTACATTGCACCTTAAAATTATGTTCTTAGTGGTTCATCTTCTGCTAATCAGTTGTAAGACTAGTGTCTTTAGGGTTGCTGTATGCACACGGAGAAATATAGGTGGGGGGGGAAAATAACACTTTCAGGAATCAACAGTGCTTTTTGCAAAAGCCTCTGGCTAGCACAAATGCTTTTCTTTGAAGGAGAAGCTAATGGACCCAAGAGGTCAGAGAAAGAAGAATAATAAAAATAATCTCATATTTTCACAAAAAGGTAGAAGACAGTAGTAGTTAGCAGACAATTATATATATTTAAGGTGATTACACATTCTTTCCAGTCCTCCTCCTTTGAGATGGGATTATTAACAGCATATTAAAAATACAAGCAGGTGGTAGTAGAACGATACCATGCTGTGGTTGCTTCTGTCTGCTGGGGAAGTGCAGAGGGTCTCCCCTGCCTCCCAGCCTTTTTTTTTCTTTGCTAAAATACTGTGTTTTCATAGCTTAGATTTGAACCATCTAATAAAAAGTGGATAGTACTAACAGTTTTCTTTCACTGTGTCATTAACTTTTAAAAGCATACAAATCCTCAATTTTGAGAGGCAGAGTAGCACCAAAGTGTTGTGTTAGTGCTGGCAAGGTTAGCATTAAAAGTTGCACTCCTTTTAAGTATATGATGCAGCTCTCATCATTTTCTGACATAAACCACAGTTTTCCCATTTTTTTTAATGGGGGAGGACTCTTGCTGTGGTTGCTTAACTTAGAAACAGCTAACACTTAACTTATTTATGGAAACAGTAGTTGTTGTTTATTTAAGAAGAAATTTAACTTTTTTTTAAATCAAACCATCAAAATTGTCTTTTTTAAAAGGAACTACTACTTAAGAAACAGGAAACGGTTATAAAACACTTAATGCTCATCTGAATATTCACTGAATTGCATATAGAATTGTGTGTTAATGAAGGATAAAGGTTTTTTCCTTGCCATTAATGAATTTATCTTACTATAAATTTGTAAATTTAGAAACTGACTTATTATAAATTTATTAACTTTTAAATTAACTCTTGGTTAAAGTTAATTTAAAGCTTATGTCTAAATTATAAATGTAGAATGTTAATAGTTCTGCATCAAGTAAGAGGTTGGTCTAGATCCTTTCTGACTGGCTTTTTTGATTCTGTGAGTTTAATGAAATAAGTAATTAGTGATTATTTTTCTAGGACATTGAGGTATATTTATGGGTGCCTACAGAAGTCTGTTCAAAACAAGTGGCCAGCTAATACCACCATGAGAACCAGAGTTGTTAGGTAAGTTACTTGGCGCTTTATTCTGAAAATGATCTTTTCAAGTCCTTTTGAAGGCATACTTCATTGTGCTTCTATCTTACGTTTCTTTCAGTGACAGAACTGTATAGTACTTACATAGATTACAGCAGTATTTATTTACAATGCTGAGGCATGATAGCCCAATTAAGGATTATGAGCTTGCTAGATTCTTAATTGTGTTCTTAGAGCCTTGCCAGAATAACATGATGTAGTATAGAGGTTAGTATAGCTTTACTTAACAGTTTTAACTTGAAATTTACTTGCATTTTTTCTAAAATCGTTCTACTATTGTAAAATTTGCATTTTACAAACTAATCTAAAATAGCAATTTCTTTTTTCATGCTGGGAAAGAAAAAATTCTCTCAAAGCAATAGTTAAGCTTTGTGATACCTGTAGAGAGCAGTGACCTCTGAAGATCATGTTCCTGTCATATGCCATCTGGGAGGACTCTGCCTTACCCAGGGACTCTTATGTAGTGTGTTAACTGCTGGAGAAATCTTAGATGGTTTAAGATCCCTGCCCTTTAAAATGCAGACCCAGAACTGTAAGGAACCTAATACTTTCTCATAAAGACAGTTGGACTGTTAGATTTTGCTGAGGTGCTGTCTACATTGGGATATATGTAGTTTTCTGCATCGGAGAAGGCTCCTGGTTGCTGGTGTTGGGCTGCTGATTCTGATCACTCTGAATCAACACTGTGTTGGTTTCCAAAAACAGGTAATTCTGTGCTGTCCCCGTTCTGTTTCATTTCTCTGCTTCACCCCAATCATGTTGAAACATTGCAGAGCTCCTCTAAAAACGTTGCAGGAGGTTACTGAACCTGGCTCCTCTGAACTCACACCAGCCACAAAAGCTCCAATGTACATTCATAAACCAATGCAATTACACAAGTTCTTCCTCTAACACTGTCCATTGCCAGTGCAGGTCAAGCAAAAACCTTTGACAAAGATATGCTCTTGACACTTGTTCTAAACGCTGCTGTGGGGTTTTAAGGGTATTGGAGCCACATCTTTCCTTTTTCGCAGTGTCTGGCAGTCATATGATTTGCCAAGGTTTATTTCCCATGCAGGGAGTCTTTCAGAGGATTTGTCTTTGGCTTGTGTTTGTCATTTTGACACTAGAAGCCTTACGTCATCCAGGGGCGTTTCCCTCAAATGGAGGCTGCTTTTATGGTGAGAGCCCCGCTTACTTTGAGGGGCTAACCTACTGGAAGGCTGTAGAGCTCAGCAGTGTATACCATATCTCTTTCTGTTCCTTCCCAGCACCAGGGAGAGCCATGTGGCTTTCCTTAGTGGACACAACTCACATTCGGGGTTTTCCAGAGGTCTCCACTGTATGCTGTAAATACTGGATCCTTTGCTCTTGTGATGTTAGTCTTCAGAAGTGGATACTAGAGATTTCTCTCTAGAGTAGTTTCACAGCCTTCAGTGATAATTATTGTCTTTTCTTGTAATTTTGGTCCAGAAATGATTAAATATTCAGAGGCAGATGGACAGGTTTAGATGTCTGGGTATCTTCCCTACTATATCAGCCAGAAGGTGCTGCCATTTCTTGGGTCGTAAAACACCCATGTAGGTATTGACTCATTCTTAATTTAAGCTTGTTGACCAGGGTAAGAAGCACCACATCTTCTGTATCAGCAAGGTCCATGGTAGATTCATACCTCATTGGCCTTCAACTTCGGGCACTTCAAAAGGTATATATGCCATGACTTCAAAATTAACTACTTCCTCATAGCTTTAAATTCACACCACATAAAATATTTTAGCTTCACATATGGCCAGAGAGTTGTTGTCTTACCAGCACATAATTCATGGGTTTTGGAAAAGTAAAAAACATCTATAACAGTATATATTAGGTGTCTTGGTCATATGGAAGGTGCATTAACCTCACTATGTGTGTCATTTTCAAGTAATATGGGCATTACCATCACTGTGTACTTATCATCAGGCTAGATAGTGTAAGGTCCCCTTCCTTCTTTAATAAGTGGTCAGGCTTTGGTATTGCTGTAGTGAAAACCAGTCTGCTGGAAGTGTCTGAGCACTCCAAACAAAATTAAAGATGACTTAGATTGCTTTAGTTGGCCCATATGTCACTTCACTGTATAGTAATGAGCCAGAATTGAGGTTAACCTGAGGTGAATGGTTTTTACTTCTGCTATTAGCAGAGAGGTAGATTTTTGCCATGCTACTGAAGGCTATTCTGGGTTTCTGTTGAATGAGTTCCTAGTTCTGCAGTCAAAACAGAGCACTTTTTTCCTACCTTTCTAGATGGTAGCAATTACTTCATGCAGGAAACTAGCAGATCTCTTACTATTTTTCTACTGTTGCTTACTGTCATCAGGATATGGATCAGCTTAAGCTGACTTCTGGCTGTGTGGCTGCCAAAAGAGAGGTTACCTTTGACCACCCACTCCTGCTCTACTCCTTACATTGTCTTGGGGGAGCGGGTGGCTGTGGGATGGACGCCTTGCAGTACCAGCCAATGGAAAACCTTTAGGAGGCCAGAGACCAGGGGCTTCTCTTTTTTGAAGCCAGTATGGTCTGAGATTGGCTTCAGTATGACTTCACAGTTAAGTTCTTCCCACATGGTTTCAACAGTTCACCTTAATTGGGAAATCAATATGCCTGTTCTTTCAGCTTTTACCATAGTTGAATTCATAGCATGATATTCTTAATTTGTTAACATATTCACAGAGCACAGGCTGGTTGGTTGGTGTCTGTCTCAGAAAGAATCCATGCTAACCTGAATCCTTAAAGACTACACAATTTTACATTGATTCTTTAATTTTATTGAACAAAATATAATTTTCTTCCCATTTCAGTGGCTTTGTTTTTCTTCGACTGATATGTCCTGCTATCCTGAACCCAAGGATGTTTAATATCATCTCAGGTGATATATGCTTCAGTTTTAATTCATACTTTATTGAGTAGTAGGTATGAAATTATTGTAGTGTCTAGTGTAGCAAAATAACAAGTTTTTTTGAACGCTGTTTCCAGAGTCATGTTATCCGTGTCACTTGACTGACTTCTCCATAAGGCAGCCAACATACGCTTTTCACCCTTAAAGGTTAGATTGTGGTTATCCCCAATATCATTTTAAAGTCCAGAAAAACATGCATTGTGGTGTTTAGTAATACAATTTTGAATTAAAGTCTAGCAACATGGAATATATTCTAGCATTGTGAAAAATGTGTGTGATATTCAGATGTCACTTTGAATACAATGCAATGTGAAAGTTAATGGCTGAAATTCAATGGTATCTCTTAAATGAACAAGATTTATAAAATTGGAAATGCATCTGCAGAGCTTGGAATACATTTGTGCACCTAGAAAATTATGCTTGAATAACTTGTTCAAATGCCCTGCTTAGCTAGCTTCCGGCCATTGGAGAAGGCTTTACTTTGACTCATTAATCACAGTCAATCTCAAATATGGAATGTTAAAAATGAGAGAGAGAAGGGTGGCAGTTAGAAAGGGTTGGTTGTGCAGACTTGAGATGGTAATCTTGGTTGACTTAAAGACCATATATATGAGAGTTCTTATGGCCTTGCCTAAGTGAATGTTCTCACTGCATAAAGTCTTATCCTGGTTTTTGATGCTGTCTTGGTAGAGTGCCTCTATAGTAGTTAACTAGAACACCAACAGGGAACATTGCTTTTGGCATGACCGGGATTGTAGAACTTCTGTATAGGCCTGTGGCACAGTGCTGGCCAGTGTCAGATAGCATTCTCCCAAATAGTTGGTAGGGGTACTTGGGTTGGTGGCACACACCAGAGACCACATCTGACATGCTGTTAGTGTAGGCTTTTGTGTTGTGTAAAGCTTTAATGGTGAGGGCATGGATTATCCCATGGCAGTTGCCTTAATCACCTAAAACCAGGCATTTTTAACTTCTGTGGGAGGAAAAAAGGAAAGGCATAAACTACTGAAAACTTTTATTACTGAAGTTAAAATATTCAGACATCTGAGTTGCTTAGTTTTAAAAGTTTGCATGTTATACTTAATGTTTGTTTCTGGTTTTTTTTTTTTCCCCTTGGCAAAGATCACCCCAAGCTAGAGTGCATTTAGTTTGCACTAGCCACTGCTCTTCCTCCTTCACTCCCTAGCAGTTTCTTGATTTTTACCAGTAAAGTGCAGGTTTGGAAACAGGAGGAAGTCGGAAATCTGATTCAGAAAAGTTTTTTGTTTATTCACAGACAGTTTTTAAGACAATGTGGCATGTTTTCTATCGTCTTTCTTTAAGCTATCCAAAATGAGAAGGTCTGTGTTGAACAGGAAGTTCCTTTCTCTCACCCAGTAATCATTTCCATACATGCTTTGGAGAAAGCATTTGACAAACATGGCCTGCTATAGAGTGATCCTTTCTTTAGTATTTTATTATCTTCAGGTAATTTGCAAGTTAGGTACCTCCTAACTTGGTCTGCACTGTGTTGACAGGTATAAAAAGTTACCTGTAAATTTGAGTAATCCTTTAAGCTTGTCTGTCAGTGTTAAAAGTCCTGCTCATGTACATCCAGCTGATATTCTTGACTGCTGCTAAGGTAAACTTTACAGACTCCATGTAGGGCTTTTAGAGGTGTTTAAAAAAAAAAAGGATGAGGCAGTCCTTTTGGAGCAAAGCTTCCAACATACCTTCTTCCTGTAATAGGGAAGAAAGTTTTCTGAAGGCTGGGTGTATAGGTACAGTTCAGTATTGGCAGCAAACCTATCACCTCAACAACTGTGATTGAATAATACAGTCTTTGTTTCAAAACGGAACTCTTTTGTTTCAAGCATCTTTGACTTTTTAATAGTAATTCACTTCCTTAGATTTGTTCTCCTAACCTGCAGGTCCACATTCCAAGACTAGTAATGTTTTCCAGCATTGCTGCTTCAAAGACTTGTGTTGTACCAAGCACTAGTTATGATGAACACTGACATGAGTTGTGTAGCTGCACCAATGCAAGAAAAATTAGAACTTAGTTTTCAGTGGATTTTTTAGAGGGAGGGGAAGAAAGAACAACAAAAGATGCAGGTAGACAATGAAGATCATGTAGCATTCTTACAAAGAATTACAAAATTCAGGCTTATATAATAACCATGTCAATTTTGGAACACTTCAAACTCTGGCTTTCAACCAGGCCATTTACCGTAACTGGAGGGAAAAATAATTATGTAAGATAGTACTGGGTAGTATCACTTGTTGGAAAAGGAAGTTTTAACTCACTGAATGGTTAATGTAAAGTGTTAGGTGTAATGTTAGGTACAGCAAGTGATATTAATTTCCTGGAAATATAAGCCACTATTGTGTTTAATGTTTACTCTGTTCTTCTGATGCCAGAAACTTAAAGTATAATTTGTGTAACTTGTCAGAGCCCACTTATGTGGGTATACACAAGTAAGGAAAGACGTAAACTTGCTTTTTTTTTCTTTTCAATTCTAAAGGTAAATTAGTTTGGTTTTCTTTTTTCATTCTAAAAAATAATCCTCTTTTCAACAGAACTGTTTTTTGTGAAAATGGTTCTTGCTTCACCTCTTACTAACATCACTTTATTCTGCATACTTCTTCTGTAAGCAACTCTTACAGAAAATCAGATGTTCATATTAATACATTTTTGTGGGCATTACTAAAGCAACTTAAATTTTATTTCACCAAGTGACATCTTCCACACACATTTCTGTTACAAAATTAAAAATACTTAATTCCATGAAAAAAAATGAATTGGAGAAAAGCTTCACTTTCATGTGACTGCAGTTAGTTCCAAGTGGAATGGCCAGTAACTCTCTACTTTGTATTCCTGCCAGATTCTCCTTCCCCCACTGCTGCAAGAACACTGACGCTGGTCGCCAAGTCTGTGCAGAATTTAGCAAATCTTGTTGAATTTGGAGCTAAGGTGAATATAATTTTACACACACAGAACAGCCTGGAACTCTGTTCCCAGTACATTTCAGTGTTCCTGTGTAATACATGCAAAAAATTCGTTGCCATTTTCTTGTGCAAAGCCTGACACATGACCTGTTTTTCCTCATCAGCCAGGAGGCCTCGTTACTGCAATTTCTTCTGTCCCCTTCAATTTAGAGCTAAAGAGGGTGTCGATCTGAGAGCAGTAGCATAAAGTCTGGTCAAATTGGGAAGAGGAGCTATAATCATTTAAGAGGAAGTGACCTACAAACTCAAATTAATGACTTGGTACATCCCACGAAGACTTTGAATCTGGTAGTAGGAACAGCAGCAATGGTCTAGTATAAAAATTTATGAATGAATGACCACATCAGCAGGTATTACAGAGTGTGATTCAGCCATATACTGATGCTGTGAGAACACAGGTGAACTCAGCAGGCATTTGTTCCAAAGACAACAGCAGAAGTGTGTAGGGTGCTTTTTTTTCCATTTGCCACAGAAAAGGTAGCAGTCATACTCCAGTTGTGTTAGAGGGGAGAAGTGGGAGAGGAAAGGCAGGCAGGCAACCATCCCACCACAACAGAAGTGTCCATGATGGTAAAATGGGCACATTTTCTTTTGGAATAGCTATATCAAAAAGACAACTGAGAATTGGTAGAGCAGTAATCTGTGATGGGAAAGAATCCAGAGGATAAATATTCTGCCTTAAATAGATGATGAGAGCTTTTTTTGCATTTCCATTGATTATTTGATGTCAAAGGGGAGGCATCTTTCAGTAATACTGATATGCTTTTGCACATAAACTTGAAATGCATTCCACACACATGGTCTATCAATACATAGTATGTACCTTTCAGACTGAAACCAATGAGGCCCAAATTCCCAGCTTGGTAGAGATTATTCAATTCTGAAACAAATTTGAGAGCTGCCAACCTCTGACTATTTCCCCTCCCCCACCTTCACCCTGCATTTACTTACTCCCTAGATCGGTGTTATCTGTGGTAGAGCACTACAAAGCACCCCTTCCATTTGTACTCACTTTCATGTTGCTAGACATAATTAATGTTGTAAATCAAGTGTACATACTGCACTAAAAAGCCCCAGCTTTCAATAAAGTTTCTATTATAACACTAAGAGAATGCCAGCAACAGCTGCTATGTCTCAGTTCCCAGGCTGAGATGTGGTTGAAAAATAAATCCGTTGACTTAAGCATAATGAAAGTGACTTTAGGCTGGCATTATAAAGTTATTTCTCTGACACACATAACTTGGTATGTAAGCATTATTGAAAGAACAAGAAAGAAGGCACTTACTCCCAATCATACCTTTGAAAGTAGAGCATTTGTTCTTTGGAGCTAGGTATTGAGAGATGTTCATCTTAATGCAAATTCATGTCATTGTGCAAGTATAAGAAAACTTCTGAATCAGAGATCCTGAATCTTTTGAATACAAGAAAATACCAAATTCTTTAGTCTTTTGACTGGCTGCACACCAGACATTTGAAATTCACTTGAAAAAAGTAAAATCACTCCAGATGACGTAGTTGCTCTGCAGTGTCATTTGTCTGACTGCACTGTGTTCACTTCAGGTATGACAATTATCTTGGCATTGATTTGTTCTAATGAATACTTTTACAAATTACTAGGAGCCATATATGGAAGGGGTAAATCCATTCATCAAGAGCAACAAACATCGCATGATTATGTTTTTGGATGAACTTGGGGTAAGTGGTTAAAAAAGTCTTTACTGGAAGTTACACAGCAACATTGTAAATGAAAATTCTTTACCCTTCTTATTATCTAGCTCAAAAATGAATCAGTTCCCATGCAATTTTGAATGCATGTAACTGCATAGATTTTTCTTACATGTTTAGAAACTGCAGATTGCTGGCCTGTCATACAGAATTAAAACCATCAAATGCCATCTTAGACTTTATTCATTTAGTGTCTCTGTAGATGTTAGAAGCTTGAATAAATTTTATAGCTATGAGGATTAGAAATTTTGGCCAAAAATACGAATCTTTAAAAATATGTTTACAACAAAAATTCTTACATATAATTTGTCATATGGTTTTGACTGGAGATTGAAATTATTTTTTGCTTTAAAAAATACTACGTTGAATTTGAGCTATGTGTTACCAGATATAGCACTGCATGCATTCTAGATACTGTAGTTTGAACTGCAGTTACTGTATTCTTTTAAACTGTTACTGTTTTGTGTATGATAGCTATAACAGGATTTAGGACCTCATGTAATCTATATGTATTTTTAAACCAAGAATTCACTGTAAATAACAAGATGGAAAAAAATGTGCCAAGCTTCCTGAATTGATCCCTTAAAAGTGACCAAGAAGACATCTTAGACTATTTTGATAAGATGCAAAAATGAGTGTGGCATTTGGGTAGGTTGCCATACGTCACCTTTTTCTGGTTAAATTGCACCTTCTGCATATGATGATAGGTCAGTTTTCTTTAAATGACAGATTTTGCATGAGATGTCTGAAAACTGTTGGTTTGAAAAGAACTGTTGGATTAATCTACTCGTTTAATTACATTATTGTTTATGACCAGTTTAATGAGTTACTTCATAGTTATAGATTTTGCTGAATTTTTGTTGCCGCTGTTCTCTCATTTAGGTTGGAAAAAAAGCACCCCGTGATGGATTCCCCCTCATTTAGGGAAAGGTCATGAGTCTCTATGCAGTAGCTTTCTGGTCAGCTCAGTGTAGTGTAGCAATACCACATCTTGTAGTAAGAGCCCTTCTAAGCAGGAGTAGAAGTTGCAGTATACTCATAAAACACATGCTTGTGGGGAGGAGGAAATCCACAATTCATAGAAGGATGGACTGGAGACTTAGCTGGAAAAACTAATATTGCAGCACTTGCTTGCAGTGTAAAACAACTGTGTTGGCAGAGCTGTAGAGCTTAATTCATCTTCCTGTGTGCCTGGGTACTTGGCATTCTAAATCTGCTCTCATCTTTTTTGTTGAAGAATGTTCCTGAGCTTCCAGACACTACAGAGCACTCTAGAACTGACCTATCTCGTGATCTGGCAGCCCTGCATGAGATATGTGTGGCACACTCAGATGAACTCCGGACGCTCAGTAACGAGCGAGGTGTAATGCAGGTAAGTGACAAAGGTTAACAAACAAATTGCAGGTACAGACAGTATGTCTTGAGTTACTCCTTAATTTCAGGATTCTTTCACAGTGTTTCTGGCTAGGATTACGACTGATAAACATTCTAAAATATGTGCACTTTGCCAGAAGGTTACTAGCTGTAAAGGTAAATACTAACTCTATAGTTTTCTTTCCTCATGCCACAAAACCAAAGAGGTTTTTTTAAAGCTTCCAGAGGATGTTTCAGTTTCTAAAGGAAGCCTAAAGCCACAAAATTACTGTCTCCTGACAGGCTCTCCAGGTTGTTACTTTTAGGATCTTGGGGTTTTTCAGTTGAGAAGTAAATTTGCTTTCGTTAGCTTTCTATTGATACCTCATTTCTACTTTCTAATTTGCCAGTACATTCGTAAACAAACATGGCAAACTTTTCTAGCAAACCCCACCAGTGTGTTAGCAGTAAACTTTTTTAGCCTCCCTGTTTTAAAAAACAAAGCAGCAAAAAGATCTGTGGGTGGAGAGGCAAAGTTCATAATACTGTTTTAGACTACCCCTTTCAAGGGTAATGTCTTACTGACTAGGAAATTAGCTGGGTTTTGGGGGGGTTGGGGTTTTTTTAAATACATTTTAAACTATCTAGTGGCAGGTCTGATAGGCTGATGCTGAAAATGCTTCTCAAGCCAGACTGTTCTGTTTCCAATAGCTAATGTATGTTTCACTGACTCTCCACAGCATGTTCTTAAGAAGCTTTTGGCTATTACTGAACTGCTTCAACAAAAACAAAATCAGTATTCGTTGTCTAATAACATCAGGTAGCAGCCCTCTACCTGAATTCTGCATGGATCCAGCATGCCCAACATGGCGACTCACACCAGTATCACTTTCTTCTTGCTCTTGCCAAAAATAGCACACCCTGTCACATTCCCAGTGATGTGTGAACTATGCAAAAAGAAAACAAAGATTCTGTTGGTGAATGATTGTACCAGCAGCTTTTTAAGCTATCTGTGCAGGACATTTGCACTTTTTTTCCACTCGGAAACAGTTTTCACAACCTCTGAGCCTTGGTGTACAGTTCACCTTCCGCAAAGAAAATGCTGTGACTGTCTTGAACTTGGAAGATTATTTTCAGCACCTCCAATTGCCAAAGTTTTGCTGTCTTGTTGGAAAAGGATGATCAACTGACATGAAAAGAAATGTGTTGTTTTGACAGCCACATATAACTGGATAACATTTCTTAATGTAATTTCTGACTGGTTATAATAATTATGACTTTTGACTGTTTCAACCACTTTTAACTTGTATTTAGAGTTTCCAGAATTTGATGTTATGGTAGGAACAATCTTTACTGTACACTTTTTATACCATGCTGTTTCTCTTGCTGGAATCATGTTGAGAGAATATGCAGAGTGGGTCTTGTCAGCTTTATTTTTTGATGTGCCACTGATTCAGTCTGAATAGTTCTTCCATCAAGAACTATATAGCCAGATAAATCAATATGCTTTTGTAAAATGTTTACAACAGTAAATAATTTGACTTCAGTAAATTTATTGATCATTGTATCAGACATGCATGCGTTCATTAAACCATTTTATAAAATATGTATTGGTTGGTCTTTTGTGTACTGTAAATCTAGCATAAATACTATTTTTATAAGTGAAAAGTAAGTTTTTAAAATAAATCAAGCTGCAGATCAACTCTTTATGGCAACTGGCTAACTTTGGCTGCTGTGGAAGTTTTTTACAGTGTCTGCACATGCTGTACTTTTGAAATGTTCAAGCAGTGTCACTTTTTTAAGCATGAATCCTCAGAACAGCATTACCTTGTCCATATGCCTTAATTTGTACATAGCTCTCAGGGCCGAGAAAGCAGATGTTAAAAAATTTAAATGTCAAATATGCAGTTGATTCACAAGGTATTTTGGCATCACCATTTGTAACTTTTCTAGGTAGTGATCTAATAAGGAATAAAAGGATGCTGAGGTTCATTGACAAGACTAATGAGATAATCACTTAAATAACTCTGTAATACAAACACAGTTGTTACACCACTGGAACAACTGCACTGTCCCTCCTGTCTCTTAGAATTGCTTTGTCCATTCACTGTTGCGCTAAATTGTACAGACTTCTATCTTAGGTGTACCATTAGCGCACATCTTCTAGGTTTGCAGTTGGCTATTGCTGTGCTGCCCTGCTCTCTTCAGTTGGGGCAACTTCTGTGCAGATGGGTGCCTGGTGCTCTAGCTGAGCACTCCCGAGTACTAACTATACATGGTTGACAGTGGTGGGGCTCTTAATACAGCCTAGTGAAGGCAGACCTGTTTGCAAGACCTTGGTTCTACTGAATTCTCTTTTAGATTGTCCCATAAAACCATGGCTTGACTTACCACTGTCAAGAGCCTGTATTAAACTGCATCTCAGAAGAAAAGGTAATAACAATCTGTTTTTTCTGCCCTACTCGTTCTTTCTCTCTATATGTACTGTTAGGTCACACAAGTCAGTCCCAGTTTGTAACATTTTTTTGTGTCAAGAACTTTTGCTGAGTGCTCCGCTTACAGCTTTCAACCAGTTCAGAACCCCAGTACATGACAAACGCTGCTAAGTCACACTTCCTTCACTTGATTTTTATTGAAGGGGGTGTGTAAATGGTGTCAGGCTTTCTGAAGTGAAACTGCAATAGGTGCTTTTCTTCCCTGACTAGTTAGCTAATGATGTTGGTATAGAAGGATTTGTCAGAACCAGAGTGGATAAGGTGGGTTATTTTGTAGATGTAGTTGGCTGGGTGTAGGTAGCATAACATGGTAAAACCCAGAAACTCTGGAGAACAGATCTGGCTGGCTCTTTACCTACTACATACAAAATGCAGTGGTGAGAATGAAACTAGGAAACTCCCAAAGTTGCATTTAGGTGGGTGTACTGTAGAACTGCTTATGTTCTAAAACAATATATGAAAAGGAAGTACACTTCAGTCTAGATTTGGAAGACATCTCACTACTTCAGAAGATTTTAGGAATACTCTTCTCAGTTGCCCCCAGATAAGTTAGTCTCAGTAACTGAATCCAACATCACTGCTGCAGAGTAAGTCACAAAGGTGTGATTATTGCTTTCCATGTCATAAAATACATCGCTGCAGCGCCTTAGTACATTTGAGAAGAGCTCACCAAGTGTACCGGGCATGGTTGTATTCTTTTAGCTGCTTCAGTGACAAGCTTGGGAAAAGGGGAGCACATCGTGCTCTAAAACATGCAGGGGTTGTTACCAGATCTGTCTCCTGCTTGCATTTATTCAGTTCAATAAATGTCCAGTTTGACATTAGCTATTCCTGTACTATAATCCTACACTTAGAGATGTGAACCAAAACTCTTCCCCGAGAAACATATGTCTTAAAGCAAACATTTCTTACTAATGTTTGTTTGACCTTGAATGGATGAGAATTTAATGGAACTGCAGCTAATTATTTTAGCAAAGTCAAGTGCTTTATTGCAAAGATACCAAGAACTTACAGAATAAATACCCTGTGACACTGATTAAGGAGCCTGGGGCAGAGAGGTTCACATTTGACACCGAACAGTAGTTTTGGCAGTGGTAGAATTCCATCTTCCTTTGAGATTACAGTGAGTCCACAAGATCATCATCAGTCCACTCTTCCTAATGGAAGGGAAAAAAAGCAATGCCTTTAGCAACAGCTGAATTTGGTGTGTTACACAGTGAAGTGCACCAGGCACTACCTAACAATAGGTACATGGCACTACTGTACCTGCCATCACAGTAACTTCCACTACATAGGCCAGGGAAAGAGAATTTAAGTAACACAGATAACTTTTCACATCTCTGAACTGTGTATGCCATCAGTAATAGATTTAAATAGCAAGTTTAAACTGATTTTAAACGTAGTGCTTGTCCACACCATGTGAGAGATGAGCATTTCTGCCAGGATGCTCAACCATTCTTATCTTGAACACTCGCTCTACTTCTGAGAGCCAGTAGCAGTTGTCAGACCTGGTTAAATTACAAGGCTAGCTCAAACTGGAAATAAGAATTCATACCAAAGCCTACACAGCAGTTACTTGACAAAATGCATGTTTGTTAAGTTCCCCTTCAGGTGCTCATCACATGCCTGACCCAAGATCATGGCCAGGAACAGCTGAACAACATGAAATGGTATTTCCTTTCCTTAGACTTGCCATGATCTGGACTTCTGCTCAGACCTGTTCCCACTGCTAAATGTGAGCAGTTACAGGAGTTACTCTAGGTATGCCCTGGTTTGTTGTGAGACTCCAATTAAGTTTTGATTCCTGGGTTTACTTAAAACATTTCTTGCATGCCCCTCCCAGGTAATATTACCCAGTGTGCTCAGTGTCTTCTGCAGGGGAATAAAACAGAAATAACTTAGTCAAGTAAATACATCAAGGGGAAGGGTTTTTTTAATACATATTTATGCTAGCTAATAGGGGCTAATCCCAGAACACAGGATTGAAAGCCTCCTTGGGACTCAGCCCTACTTACTTCTGCAAGCATGCCACAATACTTATCAAGAACACCACCACCCTCCCCCACCAAACCCATACCAAAAAAAGCTGTGCTCTTTACAGCCAGGCTTTAGTACCTAACAGAAGTATTCCACAAACAAGAAAGACTAAAAAAATATTTTAACTGGTGGTGACTAAGCTCTTTAACCTTAAAGCTAGTTATCCATGTGTACTCTTGAAGTCATGGAGACAGTCATTTTATCAGGCCCTTTTCAGCACCTATGTGAGGCTTAGCTCATGCTTCTTCATTATGGACAACCATGCAGAGACTTCCCCAGGAGCACATATTGCAACCTTTCACTATCTTGCGCTTTTTACAGGTTCATCACTTTGGCAGCTGAGTCATCGTGCTCAACCAGTACCCTCTGTGTTTCTTCTATCAAACTGATGAGCTCTCCATACCAGTTACGGCCTTGCTATTGTATTAACTTCAGCTGTAAACTATTCAGTCAAGAAACAATATCTTACAAATACATTAGAATTGATGGCACACTTGTACACTACAGCCTCATTACTTACAGATACAAATATCCTTACTATCAGCTAACTGTAGGATTAATGAAGTCTCAAGGTTTGAGACGTATGCAAATACTGTAAGCTTTCAAAAACTTCCTTCTCCCTTACGTCCTGGCAGCTGACATCTGCTCTTGCATGTGGTAATTACTCAGAAATGAAACTATACAAGTACAAACCCTTGACAGTTCAGATAAATCAGTATTGATAAATCCTGAATTTCAGGAGCTGTTAAAACTGTGCAAGAGCTTATCATGAAATGTAGGCTATGTCAATTTATCCAATCAGTTTATTCATTTGGAAAAAGAATTGTGAATATAATTTAGTAAGAAACCGCAAAATCAAAACTGCCTCAAACCATAGTGGCATAACTAAAATAAGACCCCCTTCAAATTAAACAGGCAGGCAAGAAACAAGTCTCCAGAGCTTAGTTGGTGCTGTTCTCCAAGTCATTTTGTGAGAAAGTGCAAAATTATGAAAGTGCTACTTTTACGGAGCTGACAATTTCAGTATACTTTTTAACACTGGCATTTGGTGTAAACACCAGTCAAAATTTTTACAGCATTAAACAGTTACCATGAAACATGCTTGAGGTTCCACATTTTGTTACAGCATACTTTCAATGATGATTTTACAATAATCTTGTTCAAATAATTTAGATTCTAGTTTGACATTATAGCATCATGATAATTTAGAACAGCAAGACTCCTTTAATTATAGACATCCTGCATTTTATGTTAAGATTTTGACAGACAACCCTCTTTAGCTGTTAGCAAGTTTTTCTAAACACCATACTTCAGGTGTCATATACTATCAGGATGTACAGTATCTTCAGTATCAAAGAGTCCAGTTAAAAATGGCTCTTCACAAAGCTATTCCTCCACCAGAATGCATTCTCTCCAAATTCCAGTCATGTTACAAATGAAGCCCTAAAAAGTATTCAGATTAGATCTGAAGGATTACCTTAGTTCTGTTTTCATTTGTTGAGTCACCGTCCTCAGTCTAGCTCTACCTTATTTATACTTGGTCTTGCAACCTGAGGTACTAGATACCCCATCTGTAATTTATGCACACCTTGCCAGCAAATGGGCTGACGTAGAAATTTAGTTCAGCAGCTGACTTCTGCTTTGTGCAAGAAGCTAAATAAAGTAAATGAAAAGAGTTCCAGAAACACTGGCCAGCAGAAAAACCACCACATAAATCTTCCATGAAAAAAGCCTCAAGTACATTTCAGCATCTACTAATTTATTTCACTCTGAGGAGTGAGTTTCCACCTGTAGAGGTAGGATTTCTCCTCAAGCGTTCAGTTCCCGGCCTTCCAAAACCTCCTTTCATCCCAATATTCCAAATATTAACTTCAAAGCTATTTCCCCTCACTGGCATCATGGAGTGCTACATGCTGGAAGTACTCAGCTTGATGTTGTTCTATGGTTTGTCAAAACACTTTCAAAGCACAGGAAAGAGCAGGAAGGATGGCCTATGTGTTCTTCCCCCTCCCCACAAAAGACTGGGGTATTTAAGGACACTCCCAAGCACAGGCTAGTATGAACTCTGGCTCATTTTTAAAAGTTGAAAAAGATTCTGTCTGAGCAACATGTAGAAGACTAGTAACAGATCCAGAAGTCTGTCTCAGTAGCCGTGTCACTTTTGTCTTGGCAGTTAAGAGTGGAAAGACAAGTACTTGTACAATAGGCTTACTGACCTCATCCGTTCTAGGTTTCTTTACGACATATTCATCATCTTCATAACCCTTCCTCTTCTTCCTAACACCCATCCAGAAAAAAAGTTAAATGTTTAGGTATTTTTATGAGTCAGACTCTCCCTATTTGACCACAAGATTAGATTATGGATGTATTTGTCACAAAAAAAAAAAACAACTACCAAAGCCTCAACTAGCAACTTGCTGGAAGTTCCCAGTGGGTACTAAAGTGAAAGGGGCAGAAAAAAAAATAAATGAGGAAGTCCACTGCCATCCACGTAAGTCTTAAGAAAACATTAACCCTTTACACAATTCTTGTTTTAATCATGTGACTTCAAAGCCCTTTATTCTCATTACATATGACATCAAGTGGCCAGATCTTAGAAGCAACCCAGGATTCCAGTTCCATGGTACAAAATAATTATTACAGCTTGCAGTGCAAATCAGCACAAAAGGCCTTATTTACATATTACTGAAAGCACTACTGAGTCTAGGCACTCAGCTCTTGAGTAAAGACTTACATGGTAAGCATGCAAACAGACATCCTTCTGTGTACATTTAGATGTTTTCATTTTCAATCGCTCACACAGATCACAGAAAATAGTATTTCTATAGCAATAAAAAAGGCAGAAGTTTAAAACATCAAAGAGTAAGTATCTACTTACAAGTTTGTATTAAGTGAAAGCTCCAAGCTGTGACACTTCTCTAATTTCTGTTTTAGAGCAGCAACCTCTTCAGGCCTTGGCAGTTCGTATTTCTTAATGAGATTTTTCATGCCTACAGTGGGAACAACACAGCACTAAGGACATTAAATAATTTCTGCTCTACCTTGTTGTACTGTGTCTGTGTGGCAAGGTTTTGGTAGCAGAGGGGTTACAGGGGTGGCTTCTGTGAGAAGCTGTAGAAGCTTCCCTCCACTGTGTCTGACAGAGCCAGTGCCAGCTGGCTCCAAGCTGGACCCACTGCTGGCCAAGGCTGAGCCCATCAGCGATGGTAACAGCACCTCTGGGAGAATGTATTTAAGGGGGGAAAAAAATTGCGCAACATAAAACTGCAGCCAGAGAGAGGGGTGAGAACACACGAGAGCAACAACCCTGCAGTGCCCCAGGTCAGTGAAGAAAGAGAGGAGGACGTACGTGCTCCAGGCGCCGGAGCAGAGATTCCCCTGCATCCCATGAGGAAGACCATGGTGAGGCATGTTGTCCCCCTGCAGCCCAGGGAGGCCCACAGGGGAGCAGATCCCCATCTGCAGCCCAGGGAGGACCCCGTGCCGGAGGAGGTGGATGCCCAAAGGAGGCTGGGATCCAGTGGGAAGCCCACGCTGGAGCAGGCTCCTGGCAGAACCTGTGGCCCCATGGAGAGAGGAGTGCAGGCTGGAGCAGGTTTTCTGGCAGGACTTGTGACCCTGTGGGGGACCCACGGTGGAGCAGTTCATGTAGAACTGCAGCCCATGGGAAGGACTCATGCTGGAGCAGGGAAGGAGTGAGGAGTCCTACTCCTGAGGAGGAAGGAGCGGCAGAGACAACATGTGATGAACTGACCCCAACCCCCATTCCCCATCCCCCTGCGCTACTGGGTAGGAAGGAGATGGAGAAAATGGTGAGTGGAGCTGAGCCCAGGAAGGAGGGAGGGGTGGCAGAAGGTGTTTTAAGATTTGGGTTTATTTCTGTTTACCCTACTCTGACTGGATCAGTAATAAATTAAAGTCATATCCCCAGGTTGAGTCTGTTTTGCCCATCAGGGTAGTTGGCGAGTGATCTCTTTCTGTCCTTATCTTGACTCACAAGCCTTTGTGATTTTTTCTCTCCCCTGTACAGCTGAGAAGGGGAGTGACAGAGTGTCTTTGGTGGGCACCTGGCCTCCAGCCAGAGTCAACCCACCACACATGGATAAGCTTGTGTAATTCACGTCAGTAGTATGGTTTATCCCTCATAGGTAAGCTTGAGCCAACAGTTTAATCTCCCTTCCCTCATCGTAATAGAAGCACAGTATACATTTTCAAGCAGCTTCTAATAGGAAAAAAACCCAAACAAAACTACACCAAAAAAATCAGAATGGTACAGAGAAAAAAAGAAAATCCAGAAGTTCTGAAGTCCAAACCTCTTTTTGAAAAGGTTTTGAAAGCATTCTATCTATTTTTTAAACAGACTCAAAAAGGCAACAGGCAACATACTGCTAAGAGTTGAGACAGAAAGCTTTTGAAATAAAATCCTTGTATTTGTCAAAGCAAGCATTAGACATTCAACATATTAACTCCTCTCAAACTGCTTGCTTACAAAACCTCCCAATCCCACACAGCACTCAAAGTTCAGAGGATCAAAGATTGCATGTGTAAGACTTAACTACCATCTTACTTCCGAGGATTAATTCTAAGTAACATCAAGGTACAGGACAAACTGAGCACAAAGAGCTACACTGAAACAAGTCATTAGCTACACTGAAACAAGTCATTAGCATAGTTGATTCTGGATTTCCTTGAGGTAAGTTACAATAATACAGAGTTCACATTACTCAGATGACATGCATCAAAATACATGGATTTTTTTTTTTGCATTCAGCTCTGTACCTCAGTCTTAAATAAAGAAAAGACTGGTCCCAGTCTTGTTAAGAATGCAAATTAAATTTACAGCTATGCTGCAAGAAACAAGATTTTTTCCTCAACCACCAGTTCTCTGTAAAACTAGTAATTTACAGATGCTTCAAAATTTCCTTCCAGCCATCATGTTTACAGAAGAGCTGCCTCTGGGCTAAAGCTACTGTCCAGAATAATTCAAGTGAAGTGTTCCCAGCATTCCCTTTGCATCTCAGCAATGAAAACCTGACAACCGGATTTGTTAGCAGGAAGAGAAAGAGAAGAGCAGCTTATGTTTTATAAATTCAATTTAAATTGAATTTGTAGACCCCAGTGACTTGTATTATGCATTCGCTATTAAAGTCAGCTCAGTCAAAGGACTGCATTTTTTTATGCTACCACTCTCCCATTTTAAATGTGTGCATTAGCTTAAAGCATTAAATAACTGATTACTTACTGATTTCTTATCCCAGCCTTTTCATTTCATTAAAAAACTTAATAATCATTGTACTACATTCCCCATTATCTTAGCTAAACCATGCTAGCATTCTTGGTATTTTTAATATGTATGTGTGTGTGTATACATATATACTTCTCATACTAGCAAACCTAAACATCTTTTGAAACATCTTTATAGCTGCAAAACAGAAGTGAAGAATAAATCCTGGCATATCACTTAGCATTAATCATTTAGCTTAGAAAAGGTACCACCTGGTGGTAGAAGTAGCTATGTGCAGACTTTTGCCTGAAGCTGTAATTTTTAAGACACAGTGACTGAAAACAGTTATTTCATCCTGAGTTACAAAAAACATTATCTAGTTCCCAAAATAGATTTCTCACTTTTGAGTCAGTTGCTATCACGTAGTTGACTTATGTTCTGAGAAGCATCAGGCTCTTTGCCTTTCAATCTCATTTGTTCATATCATAGGAAGGTCTCAGCGTTTTCTCCCCTTGCATCCACATGCAAGGTAGTTCACTCTAGTGCCCCTGTTTTACTTACCTTATGCGTGCCCTGAGGTGAAGAAAACCACTGGAAGCACACCTTTCTGCTTAAAGCTTTTGTTGTTTGGAAAAAGCTGTTTTTCTTCTTTTACAGATACTGTTTATCAAATTTTTATCATATTTTTCCAGTGTTTACTTACATTTCATGCCATCTAGTAGCTTGGCTAAGGATACTTGATTTTCTTTCACCATAAGACTTTCTGACAAATAACTGCAAAGATACAAGGAAGAATAAGTTCCTAAAGTGTCATTATTTGTGGCAGCTACCATTAGTTAATAAAACATGTATTGTTTACTATTTAAACCTGCTAGAGTTTTATGATTAGACTTAGTAAGAACACTTCAGTTACATAAGTGCTATAGTATGATAAAAAAGCCTATCTGTCACTTGCAGCATTCTTCTTCCGGAAGAATATGACAGAAGTATTCCCCGGCCATGTAAAGAACCAAAGTTCCAACACTGCAGAATTAAACATTTGTAAGATGGGACTGCTACTTTAGGCAGCTGAAAGCAAATCCTAAATGCTGTCTTGTAAGAATCTGGTGGGTCCCTTCCTCTTCCCTCAGAGATTCACACCTCCTTTTACTAAGAAGATTAATACATACACACACCACCTGGGTAAAACCCCAACACAGAGGAGCAACAATCCTCACCAAGATCCACAACCACCAACTAGTTTTATCCCTTCCTGGGAAGGGCACTTATGGATAAATTACAAAAATCAAAAGACTCCAAAGTATATCAATCTGTTCAGTCTGTGTTAACTTCAAATTTACTTCACAGACATACACAGCTGTATCACCTGCAGCACCCAGACTGAGGCATCAGCCACCATGAGGACAGTAATTGCTATGAACAGACAGCGTCTCTGTTAACATCACTGCTCTTGTAGACCTCAAAGAGTATTATTTAACCTTGTGCTAATACCAGAACTGAAGATTAATTTGGAGTCACCTATTAGCCAGAGCACTGTGGCACCTTTTTCCTGAAGCTCTAACTTTTTCAAGATTGACCTATACAGAGACATCATGGGAGCAACAGGTTTTCAAACCTTCCATGTTCTGTCCCTCCTCTGCAGGCACACCTACTCACAGGTCCACAAGACCCGAGCTGCAGCATTAGCTTCTCTCATGTCCAGCAGGCTCAAACTCACATAAAACAACAAATGACAAGGTTATAGAAGCTGTATGGTGCAGACAGGTGACAGACTTGAGTTCTTCATGAGCACGCAAAGATAAAAGTTCATATACCTTGATGTACACACTATCTGCAAACTACTGTAGTTCTTTTCCTAAGCATGCTTTTCTGAAATTTGGCACAAGTAGTACAGAATACAAATTCAGGAATGAGATCAACAAGTTTCAAGTTATAGTCGGCACCTGAATGTTTTTACAAGTTTCAAGTTATAGTCGGCACCTGAATGTTTTTACACTATTCTGGGAGGACAGTGAGCCCTGTAGAGGATGGTCCCACACTGTCTCATTCTTTTAGAACAAGAGATCTGAGATTCATTTAGAGCAGGTGGAAGGAAAGCTTCTTTAAAAAGAACTGTTTGCATTTAGCATCACCCTTTGTACTTGCAGGCCTTACACTCTAGATACAAAATGCTCACACAGAGCATCACATGATTAAAACACTCCAGATACAACTGACATAGTCGCTGTTAAGCAGCTGTTTTTCTGAGGAAGAGTGCATTTTGTCCTTAAAAAGGATTGAAGCAAACAAACCATGCATTTCAGCAATGATATCAAAGTGTTTGATAATGCCTTTGCAAACACCAGTGACTAGACTACAGAAAGGAAAGAAGGGACTGATTTAAAAACAGCACCTTGTTGTTAGTCCATTTCCACAACATACTTAAAGAATATACCAGAGTGTTAACAATCAGTAAATACATACTTCTACTAGTTAAGAATGTCGAAACCAAAACAAAATTTATACAAAAAGCAAATAAACTGTTTAAATCATGCCTACAGCAAAAAAAGAAAAGACTACCTTTCCATATTAATTCCTGCTCTTGAACCACTAGATAATATGGCAGTGAGAGCTATCTGAGAGGGAGGAAAGAGCAGATACGAATCTGTCAGAGCCACTCGATTGAGAAAGTCATCGGCTGTTTTCCGCAAAACTTCAGGATTCTCCAGCATTGGATAGCGAGTCTAAAAATAAGTATTTAGGATAGTAAGTAGCTGTTCCTCATCGTCTTGATTTGTAAGCTCAAATCAGACAATTCAACAATATTTGGTAAATCTGAAAATAGGTGATATTCTTATTCCAAAAAATAATCTAAAGTGATTAAAGACCACAATTAAACTGAATTCCTTTCAGGTATTTTCCCACCACTTTAGAAATGAGATCTTTTAAGATCACAGGCACAAAAGGAAATAAAGTTTTCTAACACAACCCATGACAGATTTATATTACGTTAGTATATCAAGTATGTACCATATAAAAAAAATACTACCTTCAAGTCGATCAGAAATCCCTCAAATGGCCTATATGGATTGTGGACAATAAGATGGAAGTTCAGTTGCTGAATAAGCAGTAGTTCATATTCCAGTATTTGTTCAAGGGCTCTTTCCTGTCCAAGAGGGCTTTCTCGAAGATTACCAACAAACTGTGCACTGGACACATTAAATTCATCTACTTTACAGGCCAAAAATGCACATGTTAGCCTTGAGGAGGGGGGGGAAAAAAAAAAAGCAAACCATTCATATATGCAGCATCCATCTTTTTATCATGAGTTCTGTTCAGAAAATTTTTATGATCAAAACCCCATGTTCTGAACATAGCAAACTTTTCCAAATGGAAATTGAAAGTGACCATACTTTGTCTTTACTCATATTTAAGCTCTCAGATTTCCTTTCTCATTTTTTCAGGTCTTTACAGATATAAAGAGTAAACCTCCAATGTTCTGCTTGACAGAACAACTCAAGATGCGTTGATAACTCACATTATTATCCGAGGATGATACTCCATCACCGAATTATTGAGGTAAAAGCGTTTGAAATACATGCTAGCTGTTCCCTAAATTCAAAAAAAAAACAAAAACACGCAAAAGTAAGTATAGACGGGGGACGA
>JANZLQ010000079.1:5440979-5477008 GCA_026212715.1 Elanus axillaris | reverse complement strand
CCACCCCACCTGGGGGGGGGGGGGTAAAGAGCGGGACATGCCAAGACCCCGCAGCCAGCGAGCTGCCGGGTGGGCATGGGGGAGAGGGGCCCGGCCCCATACCTGCGCGTACTGCCGCCGGCTGCTGGCCCCCCATGGCCCGCAGAGAGCTCTTTGCCGGAGCAGCTGTAGGGAGCAGCCCATCACCTTCTTGCTTCGGCATTTTCCCCCGATGCGCACCACTTTGGAGGGCTGGAACTGGAGGATGCCTGGGGGAGGAGAGGGGCAGGCTGGCAGCCTGCAGGCCAATCCCACAGCCATACCCAGCCTGCCCACCAACCCATGGCCGTACCCAACCTCCATACCACCCCCATGGCCGTACCCAACCTGCTCACCAACCCCATGGCCGTACCCAACCTCCATACCACCCCCATGGCCGTACCCAACCTCCATACCACCCCCATGGCCGTACCCAACCTGCTCACCACCCCCATGGCCGTACCCAATCTCCATACCACCCCCATGGCCATACCCAACCTCCATACCATCCCCATGGCTGTACCCAACCTCCATACCAACCCCATGGCCATACCCAACCTCCATACCACCCCCATGGCCGTACCCAACCTCCATACCACCCCCATGTCTGTACCCAACCTGCCCACCAAACCCATGGCCATACCCAACCTGCCCACCACCCCCATGGCCATACCCAACCTGCCCACCAACCCCATGGCCGTACCCAACCTCCATACCACCCCCATGGCCGTACCCAACCTGCCCAGCAACCACCCTGCCAGCCTGTGCCGGCCCATGGGCCGGTGCGTGCCGGTGCGGCAGCAGTGCTGCCCCGTGGGGAGCCTGACCCCAGCTGGCCGGAGTGGGGGTGTGATGGGCAACAGCAACGACACCCATGAGCATCACGCTGCCGGTGGGACGGGCACGCTGCTGGCTCAGCCCATGCCAGGCACGAGGGGTCTGTGGGGAGGGGGGCCGGGGCTGGGACCCGCACCTTCCATGAACTGGTCGAGGGCATGGTTGGTGTAGCACACCACCAGAAGGGGTGGCTGCTCCCCCCACGGATCCCCCTCCTGGTTTCGCAGCAGCAGCTCCGTGATCTTGAGTCCAATGAAGGTTTTGCCTGGGGAGAAAAGTGCCAGCGTGCGCTGGGGGCAGGGAAAGCCCCATTCTGCCCCCACGGCCCCCCGGCAGGGACGGTGCTGGGGGGCAGCGCTGGGGTGCCGGCGCCGGCACCTACCCGTGCCGGGAGGGCCCTGGATGAGCACGAACTCCCTGCTCAGCGCCAGCCGGATGGCTGCAAGCTGAGACTCGTCCAAGTGGGGGAAAGTCTTCGGGGACCAGATCTCCGGGTCCTCCAGGCTCACGGCAGAGAGGTCCACCGCCGGCTTCTCTCCCTGAAACAAAGAGCGGGGATGGGGTGCCCGTGGCGGCACACCCCGGCTGGGCTCGTTGAGGGCAGCCGGCGTCTCCCTGGGGGGGGGGGGATGTCCTGCGAGCCCTGCGCTGCCAGAGGGGTCTCTGCCACGACCCACCTTCTCCTTGCCGTCCGGCATCAGCGGCGCGAGGCTGAAGAGCCTGCCGGCACCGAGGTGCGCGGGGCGGCGGATGGAGGGCTTGCAGCGCACCAGGTAGCGGCCGAAGGGCACGGCGGAGGGGCTCAGCTCCTGCAGCCCCTCCAGCACGTGCCGGTACGCCTCGAAGAAGGCCGGGGACTCCACCATGGTGAAGCTGGTTCTTCCCAGGTGGGTGAGGAGCTGCCGGTGGCCGTAGGTCTGGATGTGCAGCCAGACGCGGTCCCGGTGGGCCGCCCTCTGCTTCGGCACCCCGGCCACCACTCCGAAGAGCACGTGGCTGCAGTCCTCGGAGAGGAGGCAGGTGAGGGACCCGCTCTTCAGGCACTCGCCGGCGGCCGGGCCGGTTTGGGGCAAAAAACGGGCCAGGTAGACGGGGCCGGCCAGCGTGGCGGCCACGGCGTGGAGCTGCACCCCCCGGTAGAGGCTGAGTGCCGCCCCGTCGGCGTCGGGGCTGCCGAGGGAGAACGCTGCCGCGATGCCGTCCCGCAGCGGCTTGAGGAAATCCTCCCGCAACAGTCGGAAATGCAGGTCCAGGTAGGCTGCGGCGCTCTCGTGCGCCCCGCGGCATGGGTTGGGGCGCAGCCGGCCCTCCGCCTCCCCAAAGAGCTCCTCGGGAGTGGGGATCACCGGCACCTCGCGGAAGTCATCCCGCCAGGCGCCGGCGGGGCGGTGGCGGTGGGGGAAAGCCACGTCCACCCGACGCCTGGCGTCACGTAGGCGCTGCTGGATGAGCCAGGAGAACTGGAAGCCGCGGCCCTGGAGCCGCTGCACGGTGCAGAAGAGGAGGTCGATGGGGTAGCAGAGCAGCGTCTGGACGTGGCCGGGGCAGGTGGTCAGCAGGCGGTGGAGAGCGACCACCGTGTCCCCCACCACCTCCTGGGAGATCCGTCCCTCCCGGCACTGGAAGGCGTCCAGCTCCGTGATGAACCTCAGCAGGTCCCCCAGGATGAAATCCCGGGTCAGCAGCAGGGCCAGGAGGGGCGTGGGGGGCTGCCGCGCTCCCCCCTGCTCCAAGGTGGCCCCGAGGGTCCGCAGCAGCGTGTACACCTGGGCCGGGCTCAGGTCTCGGCGGGCCAGTAGCCGACCCAGCTCCAGCGTGTGGTCCCGCAGGAAAGCCAGGAGCTGCCGGGGGCTGCTGTCGCAGAGCTGCTCCAGGTCGCCCAGGAGGTCGGGGGGCTCGTCGCTGCGCCCCGGCTCGGCAGCCGGCCAGCCGTAGTATGGGGTGTCCCGGTCCCCGTTGGGGCTCGCGGGCCGCCGTCGCTTTGGGCACCGGGGCTGGGGGCGGGGTGGGGAGGGCGTCCGCGGTGGAGGCGGGCAGCCGTGGGCTGAGGGAGCTGCGAGGGCGGGAGGCTGCGGTGGTGGGGGGCGGTGAAAGTGAGGAGCCCTTGTGGGAGGGGTCGGGAAAGGGCCTGGCCGCCGCTGGGGTCAGGGAGCAGCTGGAGTAGGGCAGAGCGAGGTGCGTCACCCGGGAGCTGGGAGGCGGAGCTGAGAAACGCCGCGCAACCCCGTTGTAAATCTGTCAGTGGGTGGTCTCGTGGTGTAAAAGTCTGGCTCGTAGGAGTAAGTAAGGGAGGGGGGATCGGGCCCAGAGGGAGCACGCGGTGGAACGCGTTACAGTGCGCGAAACCCTAAAAGCGAGGAATGCTTTTTTTTCTTGTGAAAACGGTGTAGCAAGAGGACTTGTTGCCCAGCACGAAAGCTTGGTGTGGTGTGGAGAGCCAGGAGCTGCAGCGGAGACAAAACCTTTACTCCACTTACGCTCAGGGCCCTTAAAAATGTTCTGGGGAGCACCACGGTCGCCTGTGTCCAGGGATGGTGCAGAGGTTTTAGCTTGCAGTGGTCCTACATATGTCATGTTACAGTAATGAATGGCTGTAAAATGCAGCTTCACAGTTTTTTTCAAGCTTTTTAAAAATACCGTGGAGCATGCTGACATGAAAAAAGTACTTCACTGTTCTGTTTTCACACGTGTAGCTACGAAACCATGTAATTTATCAACACCAAACAGTAATACCTTAGGAAAAAAAAGTAAGCAGGGAATCTTGTATGTTACACCAAATGAAATCCATCTTGGTGGGTTTTCAAAGAAATACGTGAGAAGAAACAGTCCTCTAGCAGTTCTTCTAGTCTGTAGTCCTGTCTCGTGTCAGGGTTGATTCTGTTATTGGTAATCATATCCCACAAGTCGATGTATGGTTTCCATGAATGTCTCTGTGAAGATGATTTAACACCTCATCATGGTAGCTTGTCCCGTCACTTCAGCAGTGGTACGGTCCTCTCCAGTAATTTGCATATTGTCCCTGTTGCCACTTTCATTTTTGATAATTATTCCACTTCTTTTATATAGGCAGGCCAATGGCATTGACATTTACATACAGACAGTTGAGTTTCTATTCAGTCTCTTTTTCTAAACAGCACATACCCAGTTGTCAGTACTTTCTTTATACTGGTCTTACCTTACAAACCTTTTGCCACTTTTATTTCTTACTTTTTTTTCCACTATTCTTTAAAAGTGAAAGTTAAAAAATGAGTTCCACATGACTATGGTTCTGGCCACACATTCTCCTCCTGTCACAGTGTGGGTTGACCCCATCAGACTGATGTCATTGAGTGTATTTTCCTCATCTGAGGTTCTTTACAGGTGCTTCAGTTTTTTTGAATCCACGGGGCTAATTCTGTTCTCATTCAAATCAATGACACAAATCCTAGAAATTTTAGAGGTATACTTCATTTTCCCCATAATTCAGCTGAGTATAAGGATAATAAATTCATTATTATTGCTATTATTATTATTATTATTATTAATTATTATTATTATTAAGCCCTAACTGCAGATACTAACTAGCCTAAAAACATGGTGGTGATACATTCAAAGATCATCAACCTTGTTGAAGGTCCTGGACAGGGTTAAAAGCCTTAGCGGGGAAAACACATCAATTTATTACCACATGATTTTAATATTTGCTGTATTTAATGCTACTGAGGATTTGTCAGTCATGCCAAATTTAATGTTTAAAATACTGTGGTTTAGTCCCCACTTTGTTGAATATATGAATATAATATCATAGGGATTTCCACTTGACTTTGCAGTGTTTGACTATCAATTTTCCTAACACTGAAGCTAGATAAAATTGCATTCTTGCCTTTCTTGCTTATGCCAAGTAGTACTTTATTTTTTATTCGGTCTCACCGATATCAGTGAGATTATTTTGTTGAAGGAGCACTATTCTGTATTGGCAAATGTACTGGTCATTCAAACCAGTAAAAAAATGTATACTTATATAGCTATAACTTACTTATATTGAATATGCAATATAGGGACATAGATGTTAGGATTCTCAGCAAAACCACAGACTTTAAATAAGCGAAAGAAGACCAAAACCAACAGTTTGGAATTCCTGAGCTTTGCATTTTTTAAATATTAAGGAAGACCTTTTGCATTTAATAACGTGCAACTTCAAAAACATATTAAATGTACAGTCTCAAAGAAATCACAAATCATGGGACCAAAGCTTAAATATGCTGAGGCAGGGACATTTGTTTATTCTTAAATTAAAGGCATCACATTCATTCAGCAGCGAGGGCTGAGTTCCTTCAGGGCGATCAGAATTGTATGCTCCTTTTGATACCGTGCATGGCATTTGTTGAAGTCAGTGGAAGAATTTCCTGTAGACCAAGAGCCAAAGCTGGCTTTTATGGAGGAAAGTGGTTATTTTTGCCATTCTTCACTGACATGTCCTGAATCATGGAGAAAGCTCTGTTGCTTCCATCCCTTGTTTCTTGCTTTTCCTTCTCTATTTCTCCCTTCCCCTTCTTGACCTTGCCTTGGTGTTCTTGACCTTTCTTTTTAATTTCTTCACAACTCCATTCTTACCACCCACTCCCAATATGTCATCTCATATGAATATAGTTAAAATTATTGATACTGACGCTGAAAAGTGATCACTGGTTTTCTGGACTGATGGTACTCTGAAATTAAGAAGAAACGGAGGATGTGGACCTCTGAGTCATTCACTGCAACTGCCTTCATATTCAGAAAGCACTGTTGTGGCATGTTTGCAAAGATTTCTTTGGAACCAACTGCACTTGAAATTTACTTTAAAAGTGAGAGCACTTAGACACTGCAGAATAAGCAAATATCTTGAAGGCCACATAAATAGGATAAGTAGGCCACTTCCAGCCTAGAAGATGTGTGTTGAACACCTCTGGGTTAGCCAAGATAGCATGTGGGTCAGTAATTTTGTGTGTAGTTAGCCCAGGCAGATAGCACTTTGGGAAATAAATCTGAGCTGCAACATGAGATCCAAGTCTGGACCTGAATTGTACCAGAATGTAGTGCTCAGAGCTGGGGCTTGAGTTCACTTTAACATAAAGGAAAAAAGTTGTTAGAAAGGTAAGTTTTGATGTGAACTCCCCTAAATTTCAGCGTTATTTGCTGCTGGAGTTCTTCGGAGACCTTACTTCGAATTGCTATGTGGTTGCACAGTTTACTAGAAAGGACAAAGATAGGTTGCTTTTATTAAAGATCTGTCAGTCGTGTTGACCCTGAAGGTATAGCCTGCAGAGATCCATGAGCTCTCTTTCCTGTCCTAAGGCATAAAAATACTGAAAATTGAAGTTACTTTATGTGATTACTTTATGTGCTTCTGACCATGGCATTCTAAGAAGCCTTTACATGTGAGCACCTCGTGTATGAAAGCATGGTGTGCCAGTCTCATCCTTTTCCCCACGCTTCTGCCATGCGTGATGTTGTCTCTCAGTGAGGCAGTGGGAAGCCAGACAGATGTGCAACACAAGGATTTTGGAGGATGTAGTTACTCTGGCAACAATGGCCACATGGAAGCAGACAAAACTACTGCGCTTATCATGTGTGGTTTTGCCCTCTGGTCTAAATGCTGCAGATAATGATGTTGAATGCTAATGCATCTAATTCTGACTCTTTAGTACATGATGGAATTACAGCAGGAATTCCATAGAAGCTGGAAGCATCTGAAAATTGACAAATGGCCCTTAGACCACAATAAGAAAAGTTCTCTTTTTTCCTGTGAAGAAGTCACTGCTTTCACTGTGTTGTTGAGATGAAGTGGACTGAGAGGCAAGGTTGAGAATTCATTATCTCTTCTACAGATCATGACAGTGACATGACAGTAGCAATTATAATGGAGGAAATATATTCTTTAGATCTTTAAATAAATGAAATAAAATTATGTACAGATGAGAAACTGCTCAATGCTGACAGTGGACCCAGGAGAATCAAAACTCCTTTCTTAAATGTATATAGTTAATAGAGTTTGGCAGTTTGTATTTTATAGTTTGTGATATTTACTCTTTTTACATTGTTCCTTATTACATATGTCATCTGTATGTTGGGTGGGAATTGCATAATTTCTATTCATAGCTGTGTTCATGGATGAAAATAGACTTCTAAATTAAAATATTTCCCCGTACTTGTGGTTTTCTATCTCATCTTACCCAGAATCCTTTACTGAGTGACTAACTTGACCTGTCCTGTATAGTTGCTTGAAAGACTGGATAGTAAAGATCCCCATTTTCTCTACTGCTTTAGAGATGTGTTGTGTTACTTGTTTTCTTGGCTTTCCCCCTCCTCCCTCCTTCCCTCCTTTATTAAAAGGCAGGTGTTTCTGCAAAGGAGAGAGAAGGTGAGATCACTGTCTTTCTACACTGCCCTTTCACTGGAAATAAGACACTTATTAGCCACTTATTTTTTTTTCCTCTGAAGATGAAGAAAGGGGAGTAGAAATATAATAAGGTTTGTAAAATTCAGGACAAGAAATTAAGATATTTTCTCAAACCCAGCCCCTCATGGTCCATGAAATAGCAGGGATTAAATCATTCTTTCTGTTTCTATCTTCGCTGTAAGCATGTTTTAAGTGGGATGTTCTCCCTGTTTCGCTTGCTTACGGTGCCAGAAGAGAGAATACCATTTTGAGCAATGGATGGTCCCACATGCTGGTTCACCATGTTGTCTGCATTGCCACGTCAACATCTCCCATACACTTCATGGTCTACAGCATTCTGAAAGTTGTTCTTTGCTGGACTTAAGGAAGTAGCTTTTCACAGAGCTCAGTGTTGTGTAAGTGGTTTTAGCTGTTTTTTTCTTCCATTTAACTACTTTACTGCATTAAATTTGGCAAGAAAACATTTTCTTCTTTCTTGTCAGTAGGATAAGCTGAAATGAAGGTACTGGATCCCTGTTAAACTAAAGTGCCTGAAATAACTATAACATAAAGGAATCTGATGAAGGCTGGCAAATGCTTTTTTAGCTTCATTGTAAAGATATAAAGAAAATGAATGAGGAATTTGAGAAATAGATGCACCAAAATTGTCAGGCAAATTGGATGATATGAAACCTCATATATATAAAGTACTGTTCTGACCCATTAGCCAAAATACGCTATGAACTTAAGCCCATCGGGGAGCAATTTTCAGAGGGCTGAATAACTACTAGCTGTGCGTATGAGGTTTCCTGACCTGAGAACATAAAAGGTTGCAAGTAATGGTATAGATCTTCCTTTTTATTACTCAAAAGAAACTTCTGTGCTGGAATAGGGCTTGGGTTGCAGAGATGGGGTGGCTGACTTATGGAAGTCCCTTTACAAATCGAAATTTCACTGTACTGCCTCATATTCACTGACACCTTTCATATTGGCCAGCTCTTCTTTGGGGACAAAGAAGAGTAGAGATTTAGGGGTGCAAGCAGGACAGAGGGCTTCAGCAGCTTGGACCCTGACATGCCTTGTAAACCCTTGGGTTGTAGTGAATATTTTGGAATAGATTCTCCTCAAACTAGACTTTTCATAGGAAAGAAATCCTTATCTTTCCGAGCAGACTGATTGAGAAGAAATATTATTAGAAATATAAGTGGTTCCCAAGAGGACTTACAATGTTCTTTGGGACGTGGAGAGAGAGGTAGGTTGGCTGCATGTCTGAATGGCCTTGAATTGCTAGTAGGGCATTCTGATGATCACAGACACTAGTCTCTTAAGTATTTTCTCTTCTCCTTGGCATTCAGTAATTAAGAGTTTCAGAATTATTTCTACAAAAACATCTAACGTATTCCGTATGTTCAGAAAAGACAGTGTCAAATTAGTTGCCCTGTTATTTCCTTGAATATATGCCCTAACATGTGGGATAGGAATACTTCGTGATGTGTGGAAAGCCAGTTTACCACTTGGGATTGACTATGTTCACTCCTGTTTTGTTGTTTAACAGGAACAATGAAATTATTTTAATTATCACAGTAATGATTTGTGATCAAAAAAGGGAATAACCTATCAGTGGAATTGAGTAGGCTTCTGTAACAGTCTGTTCTGCATCTCATATGCTCCAGTAGTTTCACCTTGATGGTGTAGTAAGGGTACAAATATTACATTTGCAGAAAACTGCAGCCTGGGATGCTCTGCAAATGCATTGGAAAAGAGGATTAGGTTTTAAGTGATTTTGAGAACATGTTATGAAAGTGTAAAATATGGTTATGCAGAGTCAGCTGCACAAATACATGATGCAAAACATTTGGCTAGATAGTTATTCCTTGGTGGGTAGCTATCCCTTGGAGAAGGTGGACATGAACTAATGTAAAGCTGCTGCAAATGGCTGTGTTGTCATTAATCTAATTTTTTTGCTCTGCCTAGCACAGGTAAGGCTGGACCTGTTCCCTGTTTGGGGCACTCCCAATAAAAAAGTATGGGCTGCTTTAAAAGTCTGAAAGAAAGAAACTAGAAAAGCTGAAAATTCTGATAGTCATGTAAAGATGGGAGTTGTCTAAAGTTAGTAGAAAAGAAATATGAGGAGAAAAATTGTCATAGACAGAAAGACTGCATGTCTTTGAAGAAGAGGGCATTGGGCTGAAATGGAAGGAAAGAGAACACAGTTTAGATATTAGCAAAAATAGGTTTGCTGTAGAAGAGATGTTCCCTTGTGAGGTGACAGAGTACTGTAGTCATGTTTCAAACTGTGTGGACTGTTGCCTCCCTGGAAGGTAACTTGAAAGTGATCATAAAAAGGTTTCTTGGAGGAAGAATATTGCAGGTGCCATACTGAAGCCACTCCCCAAACTGTGGGGAATATGACCCATTCTTTATGTGACATAATTTAATTGATAGAGCAGGTTTTTCTTCATCTCTGCTATGGTTCAGAACCAGTCCTCATTTTCGTTTACAAAAAAAAAGTCACGTTTCTGAATCAAAGACTAGAAACAGCAGGAATTTTTCTGTAGAGCTATTTACAGTGGCACAGCAGTCTCAATGCTGCTAGTGTAAACCGCTGTGGTACTCATGCAAACTGGTAAAAGGAAAATGATGATGACAGAGAACTTGCACAGATGAAGATCTTTTTATTCTTATAATAATATGTTGCTGTTTTCTCTGAAGGAAAACAAATCATATAATTATCAAGATTCTATCATTTTTTAATCTGCTGATAGGTATATTATTTTCAATAAATTAAATATAGAATCCTATTGAATTTATTTTTCTTTATTACTTCTAAAGTAATAAATATTTCTGAGAGGTGAACAGTGTCATCAAATCCAACAAGAAAAGATTTGGAGATCAGTTTATGCTTCGAGAAACTTCTCTGAACCCATTATTCCTTGAGTCCTTTTGGATGTTATCTTCAAGATTCATCTTTCCAAAATACTTTTCAGCTTATTATGTATACTGTTTTTCAATTAAACCAGCTGTAAGTTGTTAACTCTACTGAAAATTACAAGCACAGAGCAAATACACATCTCCAAGTTACCCCTCTTAAAGTTCTTGTAAGAAAATAAAGCATTGTTATTTTGGGGTGTGTCCAGAGATACATTTCAGTTTAATATTCCTCCCATCATACAGTGAATTCAATAATTAAAGCAGAGAAATGGCACACAACTGGTTTTCCTTCTCTTGCATGTTCCTGTCTTAAATCTTTAAATTCAAGATGGTGACAAAAAATGTGACAAAGGCTGCAGTATGTGGACATTTCTGTTAGCTATACAAACCAGTCAAGCAGTTTAGTTACTTAGGTATTTTCTAAGTGACTATAGTGTAGAAGGACTAGAAAGATAAAGAGAAGTAAACAGAGAGGCCGGAAACCTAACCAGTCCATCCTAATTCTTCTTTTTAAATGCTGCTCAGCTGTTGCACATATGTAAAACAGCATTGGAAAGCAGAACAGAACCAGTGCGTGTTATCAGGGGTGACTATGAAATTATGCCACAAAAATATTCTAATCTCTGAGTGCTGGGAATATCTTCTCTGTCCATAGCTCTCGTTTACTGCTACAACATCCCATTAAGAACAGTTACTTTATTAGTGAAAGTACTGTACGTTTTCTGTGCACTGCATACTGAAATCACCAAAATGTCTAAATGTAGCCTGGCAAGCATCTTCCTGTGCTGCTATAGAGGTTAGAGAAATAAGACTTCTGTAATCCACAGATCCAATGGAATATTGTTATAAAAAGTACCTAAAATCTCTGACTAATTGACTTCTACTACCCATGTGAATCCATCTATGCAGCAATTCTGATTCTTACAGTGTTACAATGTATTTATTTTCTTCCTCTTATAACAAAGGTGTAAGGCTTGTTTGGTGCTTTTTTTTTTTTAATAAGGAAAGATTTGATATATTTAAAGTATTTTACACATTATACAATACCTTTTATCTGATGATTTCAGAATGCCTCTCAAAAAATTATTTATGGTTTCATCACAGCCCTGAGCCATATCCTGGGAGCTTTATGGTTGCCATTCATAAAGCTCATTCATAAGTTTCTCCATCTTAAACTTGGTAGATTGTTTGGACCCAGTATTCCGAGCAGAAGGTAGTTGTAGAATATATTGTCCTAGAAGTCATTAACACAGTTTTCAGTCTAGGTGTATTCATGGCCACATTAAGCATACTGGGTTTTGTAGCAGCACAGTTCATTAGCTTAAGCAGATCTCCCTCACCCTTAGCCCAGAGTTTGCCAGGCTCAACAATTTTAATGTCCTGTAAGACACACTTCCTATTTCTCAGGTCATGCAAATATACTTTCTCTTCACTGAGTGAAGTTCAAATTTGGTTTGATCGGAATTGTATGTCCTGGAAAACATCTTATCATTGCTTTGGGTAATGGCATTAACACTTCCCTGTCTGTGCTAGAAGTATTCCTGATACGTATTTAGATTTTATTTTTTTTTCTTTCTTTTTTTTTTTTTTTTTTTTTTTTTTATTTTGTGGGATTTGGGGGGCTTGGGGGGTGAGGGCTGTTGTCACAGCTTCATTGTATCACAGTCATCCTATGATCAACAAAGGCCTCAAGTGTTGGTTTTGGACTTTGCATTTGTTTCTTGTCATTTTCAATGTGGACTCAAAATACCTAGCACAAATTCTGGTTAACAGCGAAACACATGGCTTTGTATTTCAAGCTATTAAATGTCATCTGTCCTCTCTTATTCTCTCCCCTAAGGTCACCTGGTTATTCCTGTATGATATTCTGACCCTCTTCAACCTCAACAATGTAACATCATCCAGTTTAGGTACTAGGTTAAGAAGCTTCATTTTCTCAGACAAATCATGTTAATCATCTCAGACAAGAGATGTTAAAGAACATGTAAGGTGGAATCCCACTCTGGACTGTCTTTTTAAAAATCCTCTCTGATTTCCTCCATTGTCTGTGAAGGGATGTAAAATCATTGTTATTCTTATGCCAAATGATGCGAATATTCTTCTTCACACTCTAAACCTGTGTCCTTAGCAAGTGTGCTTGACATGCTATAATTTTTTTGTGACAAGGTCAGTAATGGAAATATTAGAAAAGATTAATCCTAAGGAAGTCCACTAATAAATTTATTTCTGACACCCTTTTGTTACTAATCTATTGTTCATTAACTATCTTGGTATTAATCCTCATATTTTCCATTTTAAGGTCCCATTTGATGTCATATCAAATGCTTTACTGAGAAAGAGGGGCTTCACTGGGATCAATTCCTTTGTCTAGGTAACTGATTATTAAGGGAGGAGGTTAGTTCACTGTAATATATATGAGATAATCTTATGTTGCATTTTATCCACTTGCCTTCCTGAGGATATAATACATGCACACATATTTTCATAAGTATGTGTGCTAACCTTTCTGTCCTCTTGTCAGGAAGCCTCAGGTTTCTGTCCTTGTCTCAACAGATTAATTAAAAAAAAATTCCTTGCAACTGAACTTTAAGTTTTATATATCAGTTCTTTTGGGAAAGAGATATATGCATATTTTAGCATGCAAAGTTATTTTAATTTTACACCTATTCTATAAATAGTATCTACTTTCCTGTCTTTGTTCTCATGCTAGACCTCATCAATCTTACTGAAAACTCAAGACTTGTTTAAATTTGGGGCCATACTTAAACTGCCTTCAGTTTCTTTCCCATCTCAAACTTCTATGTGCCTTCATGTAAAATGAGGAAATCTTGAGAAAGTTCAGTGGACAGGAAAAATGATGGATATGCATCTGCGTGAGATCATGCTAGTCATGAGATCTAGGATGTCGAGATCTGGTTTACTTCCCTGATAAGAAAACTTCCTCTAGAGAAATGTCTTTCTAAAACTATGTTATAGTACAGGTATAGAAATTATTTAGACAAGACAACCTGAACAAGACAACCTATTTAGACAACCTGAACTATAGTCCTAAGAATTTTCTTTTTTAGAAGTGCAATGACATCCCTAGCAAGATAATGTCAAGAAAGTAATTGCCAGGTCATTTGCTATTTCAATTGCAGTTGCATTTGGTATTTGCAGTGACTGTGCCTATGGATGCCCAGATCAAACAACACTTGAGAAATTCACAAGTATTGATGAATTTATCCTCAAAACATTGTGGCAAAATTGGGTTCTGTTACATCTTTCTGTATTAGATAGGAACTAACGCACTAAGAAATGATTACTGAATGGCTTATCCAAGGTCATGTAAAAATCTGTAGATGGTTTCAGGAATCGACCTTAAATTCTGTCCTGTGCTTTAACCCATAGATAATAGTTGCTCCATAATCTAAGTAAACAAATAGAACAAAGAGAAATGACACAGACAGTTCAGTGTTTGCTAAATTAAAAAAAAGTGACAAACAGTAGAGAAATAAAAATGTATGTTATAGATAAGGAGCAAAACCCAATGTAAACCTAAAAACTAACCAATGATAGCATTCCTTTAAATAGACTAAGTGCAGAAATGGTAAAACATATTTCTACCCTGATTGTCTGTATATTTGGGGCTAAATATGCTTTAGTGGCAGGAGGTATGGAAAAGCAGAAATTCTTATTCTTTATTGTTCCTACAAAGTGGCACCAAATAAAAACTAGTCTAGGAAAAATAATTAAGTATAATGATATAGATACTCCATGGCATTCTTCTAGCTTACACAAATGGATCTAAAGTTTTTTTAATAGGTAGTCAGTGATTGCAAAATGTGTGCCATCTCAAAACTACTGATCAAGGCAACAGGAAGCATTACAATTTCTACATTTGAGGTTGATCAGTTTCTAGCTGATATATTTGTCTTGAGGTTTTAGATAAGTGACATTCTACAGTAATTGCTTAGCAGGCAGAGCTAAATGAGACTTTGTATCTCATGGCAGAGAACAATAAACTATTATTAATATACATATTTTTAATGTCTATGACAACAGTGATAATGAGTAACCTTGTATTTCCTACATACTTGGTTTGCCTCTTTGTCGGAGCTTTTGAATTGCTGCTTAAAATTAGGACCAAGCAACTAAAAATATGTATTATAATGTTTGTAAATCATGTATTACTATTCTCTAGTCATATACATTTCAGTAGAGTAGGGCTGCCGTACATGACACACTGAACTATGATAATTCAAGTGTAGCAAACTGTAAAAGCAATGAGAGATGGTGAGCTATTTACTATTGCTCTGAACTGTGCTTTGTAACAGTTATTAATTTTTAATAAAGGCCATAGTTGCACTTGGTACTGGGCATGCAGAATGAAGGTCTTCCCTGTCCAGAACTCTCATCCTAAAAAGGTTTGCATTGCTACATAACTGGGACTTCCACTACTAAAACCTAGGGTTTTAAAGATCTTGCTTTGATATCCCGCTTTGTGTCTGACAGTTCTTCTTTTCTGATGGCCAACTCTGTACATAAGGGACATAAAACTAGGATGGTGCAGCTGGACAAGGAAAATACTACAAAAGGAAAAAATACAGTAGGAAAGTAGGGGGTTATGTCTCAACAATTTTACTGACTGTTTGATAAAGTATACGTTTGTTGTGAGAGCAGGAGAGCTAGGTGAGGAAGGAAAGGCTAATCCTGTCAAGTCACATCGTGTGGAAATGTCACGTCATTTATATAACCCCATCATTTAGATAAAGACTACATCTGATCTTGAGAGACATTGTGTAGCTAGAAAAAACTGGTATGTAAAAGAGTGGTTTACTCAAAACTGTACTCGCTAGTTATTTCAAGACCCATCCTTTCCAACTTCAAAAATAACATGCCTTTCCCACTTTGGTCTCCCATAACGTGCAAGGAATATATACAATTCAGCTGAGATAATGTTTATTATATGTATATTTATACATAACTAAGAGAATTAAGTAATGAAAAATTGAATTTGGGCTCTTACTTTTTCCAATATCCTTGTGTATTTTGCATATAGAGGATAATGTTTTTTCTGTTCTCAAAAACACATTATACAAATCTCCAATTGCACAATTTCTGTCTTTCACACAGGCAACTAACTGATCTTCATGGCTGACCTTTTAGACACTGAACATTTTGGTCACAGCAGGTATTGTGACCACTGTGTAAGTATATGCACTGTTATAGGGTTAATTTTTTTCAGTGATTATGATTTTCTTGGTAATAATTATCATTACCAAGGGTGTTGGAAGGAAGGAACAATTACTGAATGAAAAAATGCTTTTTAAGAATACTGACAACAAACAGGTAGCAAAATTCTAGCGAGAAAAAACTATTCATTGAGGCAAAGGAAAGGCTTTAGTGGTAGTGCTGTATTTTTTATTTTCCTAAGATTTTATTGCAGTGCTTTTTACCATTTTCACATATTCTTCTAAGGTCACTTACGTTTCTTTAGTGTTAGATAGCAATGAAGAATTAGTATGCCTCTGCTGGCAAATTTCTTGTTGCCTTGAGCACAAATCCTACCCAGGGAGTTTCTGTAGGATGGTAACATTAGGATCCCTCCAAAACCCAAGCTGGACAGACAGACTTGAAGCTGCAGTCTCATTCTTGTGCTTTCTTGTGCTTTTTGGCCACTGAATTTTTGCATTTCGTCCAGGTGGGTTTATTTCCCTTCATGTAGTTGTAGAAAATCATGTAGGCAATATTTAGGCTTACAAGAGCATGTGCAAACTATGCCAAAGCAGAAGTAACCCAACTCTTCCTAGCACTGAATTATTCTTTATGCTTCTGCTGTCCAGGAAAGTGACACACTGTACTCCTCAGGTGCAGGTCTGTCCAATGCCTCATCCCTGGCAACACAGGAACCACTGAATGGTCAAGGAAGTAAATCAGATTTTCTCATTTAGTGCACACACATTGAGACACCAATTTCAAGAATAATTGTAGCAAAACCTTCTACTGTTCAATGTATTTCTCTGTGCTTATTGTTTACAAATGAATATTTTGAAGACAGATTGTTATGACCTGTGTGCAGATTTCACAAATGAAAGAGTATTTCACAAATAAAAGAGTATTTTTCCCTTGAAGGCCTAGGAGACAGTTTTACTGTGTAGAGGTTAATACCAGTGTGTAATATAAAACTCTCTGCAACCTTGGAACTTCCACTGGTATTTTTTTCCTTTTCATTTTATTCAGTGTTCTACAACTACTCTCAATTGTACAGCCTACAACTCAGCAGGCAGAAAAAATGAAAAGCAATAGCTAGTAGCTTTTGCCTTTGAATAGAAAGAAAGGTGATGGTACTGTATGTAGATAGGTGGCACTCATCACTTGTGTCTTAGGAACCTCCTTTTGCAAGTTGTGATCTCTGGAAAACTTAATTCAAGATACAGCAATATTGGCAATACAAAGAAAGTTAAGAAAATAAGAATTAAGTAGAATGCTGTAAAATAATTTTGTTTGACATTAAGGTTTCTTACCTAAATCTTTATCCCACTTACCTTTCTTCCCAGGCATTTCTTCTGGAAAGAAGATTTCTGTGTCTGTAAGGATGTATCTGGATGAAATCCAAATGGGATTTTATCACTGTCACACCCTGTCTTCTGAAAAGTACTTTTCATAAGGACTTAAAAGGCTATCAGTGCCTGTTGCTGTGAGATCTCTACTCTGTGCAAGGTGCATTAGCTGCAGATACATCTGCTGCTGGTGCATGCAAATTGGTTAAGCCTAGGTTTAGTGTTGTGTTCTGGAGGCATGAGAGTGATTTCAGAGCCAAGGCTGTTTCATAATTTCTGTTATAACCCTGAGCTAGCTGTTTTGGCACAGGGGAGGAGGAGAAGAGAAGATCTGAAAGTAGTGGCAGGAAGTGAAACTATTTTCTAGCTGAAATTTACTTTTGATTACTTCAGTATTGGGTATTTTTTATTGTTTGCTGTGATTTTTGTCAGTTGGACACAAAAATTGTGGTTGAGCAGCTGAGTTTCAGAGAAGATGGGAAGTAGACAAAGTATAGTGGCAAAAATTTATAGCATTCTATTCACAAAGAGCTTTCCGTTCTACAAACCAGGATCTTTAGAAAGAAATGAAAATCAGTAAGGGTTCTGTTGGGATCATACCTACCTTTTAAGATGAGATTTTGAAAGAGGGAAAGATACTACTTTTATCTTGTTACTCTGGATTTTTTTATTTTTATGTGGGTCTTCTGTATGAGGGGTGATGGGCTTGTTTTGCTTGCCTTTGCACAAGCGTACTGATTCTGGCAAGAAGGATTGTTTTGATTTAATTTTCTTTCACTGTATTCAGCACCTATTTGACATTCTCTTTTGCAAGCCCTTTTTTTATTCTACCTGTTTGCCCTGGGAACATGGATTTCCCCTTCAAATACTTAGCATGTGATAGCATATAGTACCTGTTCAAAGTACAGTATCTCTTATGCATTTTTAAAAATGCTTAAAAATGAATAAAATTGCTTTACAAATATATTAATCTGTCAGATATGTCTAGTCATCGATTGTGTACTGCTGTATATACTGTATTCTGCTTAATGTGCCCTCTTTATACATTTAGTGAAAGGCCTGCAGAAATAATACATAACCTGTAGAAAGAGCAGTCCTTAAGAAGACCACTAACTCACAACTGCTTGTCCACACTGTTACCTGAAAGGACAACCTGAAGCTTTTGGGAGGCTTAGATGTAAATTAAATTTGCATATCTTTCTCCCAGGTATGAGAAGATTTTCATGTCTCTCCTTCCTTTAGATGCATTCTGGATTTCTGGTTTCCATCAGGATTACTTTATGACACTCTTATTGCATGTGATCTTAAAATGGGTATAATTTATTCAGATTCTGCATGAACATTGATTTACCATCTTGGAGTGTGTCTTTACTGGAGAAAGGAGAAAACTGTAAATCCAGTCTTCTTGTAACGCAAGATGTTCCATTGCTACTGCACCACCACTCACTCTTGCATCATGGCAGCATCATGCTTTGTTATTGCAAGTGAAAGTCAGATGCACTATTTTTAGGCAGTTGGAGGAATGAAAGTTATTTGGCAGCTGTCTTAATTACAAAAGCAGAAAGAAAACAGAAAAAAATGTAGAGAGCCGAGACTGGAGTCACAACACTGGTATTTCTTTCTCCTTTTAATCAAGTTGTATCATCTTGCAAAACTAGTGATTTGTTTCTTTTCTAATGGGATATCTGTGATTTGGGTATGGATTAGTAGTAAACTGGCATATGAGTGAGTTTGTCCTTACACTGGAGTTTCATAAATTGTGCACTCCTTTTATTGTCTTGGAAAAGCACTTCAGACTGATTGATTTAGACTTAGTGGTGGACTTGGCAGTGTTAGGTTATGGTTGGACTTGATGATCTTAGAGGTCTTTTCCAACATAAATAATGCTATGATTCCAGGATTCTATGGCCTTAGGAGTATTCGGTCTTCTGCCCTTGCTGCAAAGCTTTTAGTGCATCCACAGATGCACAAGATTTTCTGAGAGGAAATTGACTTTCCAAAATGGACTTGCTGCAGAAATCTGAGCTGTTAGAGACCTGAGGAGGTCCCAGCCTCTGTGTGTTACTGAAAATCAGCAGAAACAGGTTAAGAGGCAGTTATGTTACCAAATATGTTGGAGCCTATTCACAGATTTCAGAAAATTTCTCTTCATGTTTTCTCATTTGTTTAAAATTCTTCTGTCTTCCACTCTTTTGATCATCTTTTCAAAAGAAAAACGTGAAAGAGTTAGTCTGTTTCTCACATACAGATATCTGTCACATGGGGGATTTTAAAAAGCTGTGTTTTGCAATGGTTTGTTACGGAATTTATATTTTACTAGTCCTGTTCAACCGAATCCCCTCTCATTTGTCAATTTTTTTGTGATTGCATAATTTAACATGCACTGGCTACCTTTCACCCCCACCAGTCCATGCTGGTGCCGTCATTTGGAGTGGCTGGAATTAGGAGTATTGATATGGTTAATCAGTGTCACATCTCTATTAAGATGCTGTTTGAAAACAAACAAACAAAACATCCTTCAAATCCATAAAACAAGAAAAGGGAAGACCTATTTTTCCTTCGGATAGAAGTGACATTGTCTGAATTGTGTTTATACCATTGAGGCTGCTTTTATTGTAGTTATTGTTCCTTTAACATAGAATCATAAAACAGACTTAGGTGAAATGAAAACACAGGGTTACTTTTTACATGTTGAAAGATGGGTCTTCAGTGTTACTGGTCATCCCTCCTCAATGTAGAGTTATGTGCGTAATATTCAGGACATACTGTAAGGAATAATATACTTTGACAGAGAGATGTGACAGATGCTGCACATTTCCATCTCTGTATTCAAAATTAACCCCTGAAACGTAGAACTGGGAAGACACATTGCCAAAGCAGGTAGTATACAGCATAATCCAGGAGGAATAAATTTTAGTCAGCACAATTGTGTTGAATTTATCCTGCAGGAAAAAGCTCATGTCCCTGAAGTGCTGTTGGGATCCTCAGGCTGAAAGTGACTGTTCTGTAATTTTCGCTGGGCTCCTACCTTACACTATTGCCTAAATACTACCTCGTTCAGCAGCAGCAGCAATGGTGGCAGGAGCCAGAAGGGCTTGGTCATATTTGCCACATTTGTTCCTCCTCAAGGGACCACAAGCACTCTTTTCACTCAGTCCTTATTGCTTTCATGCCTGGTGATATATCATGAGACAGTGAATATTTAGTAGCTGGGGGAACCTGGCTTATTTACTTGGGAAATTAGAAAGATTTGGCACTGGCAAAATCTAGAAGTAATTTTAAAATTTATTTTGTAATCATAATTCTCCCATCCTTCTTGACTACTGCTAGAAGCAGAATTAGTGATCTCTGTAGTCTGAGTTATATATGCTAATACAAAAAGAAATCTTGATACCCCTTGTTTGCTATCAAATATAGAACAACAAATATAATCTAGCATCCAGTGCCAAAATAACACGTTACATATCAGATTTCTGTGCCCATGGAATCCAGGATCATGCTCCCATTTCATCCATTTAGTTTATCTCCCTGGAAATTACCTTAGAAATCATAGAGTAACTTCTGCATCTACTGTGGATTTACTCTGATATTTTAAGAGATAAATTTTGTGTCTTTTTTATTGTTTTTACAGCATTGGTGTTACAGCATCCAAGGATACTTGACCACTTTCCTTAAACATGATTTGAAAAAGACAGTGTTTTGTATAAAAATATCAGCAGGTTTCAAACAGGACATTTCTGTACAAAGACATAGAAATAATTTCTTCTCTGTGTTTCAGTGCAAGCAGAGTCTGTTATTATGTTAATGTGTTTAAATAACAAACTAAGTTTCATGTATATATTGTTTGTTCAGAGTATCAAGTCCCTGAAGACTTTTATCGTTCTACTGCACAATTTCTCATTCCACCAAATCCTGGCAGTCTGATTGAAAATAGAGATTTCTTCCTGTAATAAACGTAAAAGGGTATTCCTTTAGTTTATATGAGAAACTATTGTCTTGTGATCTTGAAATTCCTAGTCCTAATCTCATTAAAGAAAAAGAAGTATTTTTAGAATTTTACAGTGAACACATAACAGTTGCAATGCTGCTTTTGATCTATAAGTGGCAGTATTTATTTGTTGGAGCTGGTAGAATATGTAGCAGGAATGTCTGATGTTTGGGAAGTCCTGTGTATCACATTGCTTCATTTCCAACCATGCTGTATGTAAAACAGCTGCAGCTTCGTGCTAGGGGGGAAGCACAATTTGCAGCATAATCGTTGGCATTTTGCAATGATTCTATTTTTATGTTACAGCTTAGTATACATTTGAGAGAAAGATTTTCATAAACAAATATCCTACAAATATTCTATAATCACTCTGATGATTTGGGGTATTTTTGTCTTTCTCCATGTTTAGAAATGCCTTTCCATCAGTTTATTATTCATTCAGCCAATGACTGTGTAGCAAGTGGAATACATTATTGTAATGCCATTGCTCATGTGATTTGACCTACCTATATCCTCCAGTTTTGGCTAAGCTACAGTGTCTGGATCTAACCCTCCCAAGTCTTATGGACGGGCTTGGAATATGAGCTCCATTCCATTCTTCAGCTGCTGTCTCACCAAGTGTTTACTGACTACAACTTTACCTCAAGTTATAATGCGAGGTTTGTGCTTAATTTGAAATATGTCTCTATACAGATCTCAGAGGTGGCAATCCTTTTTGCTTGAGCTAACTGAGTCATCAGAATTCTTAGGTGACAGCTGCCAAGTGCTCTCCGGTTGTCTAGCGCTTGTATTTTTTCAGCCTGTTGCTTCACCACCCCATCTGGGTACCTGAAAGAGCAGCATCAGAGACTCTACCATTACCCTGCACTCAGGGCATATCTTTGAGTGGTCCACATAAAATCTCCATGACTGGTACTTCTACAAAATTTCTGAAAATGAGGGTGTGAAATTGTGCATATGTTACCTGCCCAGATACTTTTAGATCACATCACTCCCTAGTGAGTATGGAGGTTGTTTTATTGGAGAGTTGTTGAACCCCATACGGCCCCACAGAGTCTGCCTGGCAGTAGTTACCATCCTGTTGGATGTCTGCCCCTGAAGTGTATTCCCTGTTAATTGTATTCACCCCAAACTGAAAGAGGACCATTGCATAGTATGTGTTAAAGTATTTCTGTACTAAATTTCATTAATTTAAATGTCTCTGCTTTGTAGTCAACTATTGCAGCTTTCCAGAGCTACATTGGATACCAGTAAGACCCTTCTGAAAGAACAGAACATTTCTTTCTAATTTGGCAGGTCGTAGTACTTTTCAGCTATGACATTCAGAGCTAGGAAGGGTGTTATGTTTGAAGACTGAGAGCTGCCCTTCTTTAACCATGATGAGTAAGCTAAATTTGCTGCTTGAGAGATTATTTTCAGAAACACACAAGAAACACAACCATTAACTACATTTCCTGAGTAAGGAAAAAAAACATGCTGAAAGACTCTAGGATATCAGCCTGGATTTAAAACCTCTTAAGGGTTACACTGATATTTTTCTCAAAAAATCCATTCTAGTCATACTCTAGTCAAAACAGAACCTTTACTGTGTTTCTTTTCCTTAGTTCAGCCTCAGCAGGGGATTAAATATCTGTGTTGCTTCCTAAAATTGCATAATGTAGTTTGATCTCCTTACTTAATAGTATCTCACTTGGTCCTTTCACAGTCACAATATTACCAGAAAGGTATATATGTTAATCTTTCTGAAAATACACATTTAGCTGATATAGATTTGGTAGGGGGTAGGGGGGATGTGTATATATAAATATAAGCAGGAAACACCAGGTGAAGTCTGTAGCCAACCATTCTGTTCCACAGTATCAGGGATGTTGACTACTCTGTCACTGAAATATAGTAAGATGCCTATATCAAATGGTTGGTGTCTGAGATTGCCAGACTTGTTTGGTACAACACATTCTTTGAAAACACAAAGTCTTTTCAGAAAGGTCTGAATGTGGAATGTTCTTCTCTGGAAGAAGCTTTTGAGTGTATCCTGCTTATCATTGGGTTAACAGCATGAATTAATTACAGTACTCTATTCTCCAACTTCATGTCATTGAATGTTTCTCACTACAGCCCTGAGAGATGAGAATTGATAGAGTAATACAGGCCCTCAGCTCCTTGCCCTGAGGGATTATTGGCATTCATGGCAACATTGCTCAGATACAACAACCCAAACCCTTGCCTACATATTTCATTATGGGCATTCTGAAACTATCTCTATACTACATGTGTAGGAAGATGGTGATGGAAAGGTACTTGATCTGTAAGTACATGTAGGAAAAATAAGGTATGGACCAGTGTTCTGGAGGGAGATGTTTGGTATCAGAAGTCAGTTATTCAATGAGTGTTGCTTGTCCATGTAGGATTATGGGTCCAACCGCCTCCTACAGTATTTTCTACACCCTAAAACCAGCTCAACAATGTAGTTTCTGAGATATTTTTATATTATAATCCTGGCATTACTTGCTCAAAAATCAGTGCTGCGGTAACGTGGAAAATATTTTTCAAACCCCTTCTTTCCTATCTTCCACCTTGACCATAAATTTGCTCTGTTTCTGGCTCTGGTTTGTGTGTGATACCTCAGGATTTACTCAAAATACCCATTATTTCTAAACGAAAGTGGATTACCTGAGGTGCAAGTTGTAAATCTGCAGTATTCCAAAAGGCGTTGGTTTTGTTATAATGCATTACAGAAAAATTGCAATACAGAACAGGAAAACAATTTCCTGCTCACCCTAAATGTGTAATTATGCAGCTGTTGCCACTCAATAAATTATGCTCTGATCTTAGGTCAAGCAGCAGTTTTATTTAAAGAATGAAAAGTAGAATGATTTCATGTAACGTACCATTCATGTACTATATTATGTGTTATATTCATTAATATTGTATAACATGTATAATATGCAGCATACATGTATGATATATATTTTTGAAATGATACAATGCAAAATTTAAACACAATAGAAGGAAGTTGCTAAATTCTGTGTGCAAATATACAAATCCAAGAACAATCAATGTATTTGTGCTATGTGTTCTACTCAACTGCAGAGGGCTGCAGAGTCAACCTCGATGTAGAAAGCTCTTTTACATAAATGCTCTTCCTCCTCTTGTCACTCACAATGCCTGAATTAAATTAGCATTTTAACCCTTGCCTCTGGTTGTGTAATGAATGTGATCTCTAAAACTCTTCCTTTCAGAAGATGGTATATGTGACTTGATAATAGCTAGTGTAGATGGGTGGAAAGAGGACCCTTGACCTAGAAATGTTCTGGTTTTGTTGGAAAGAGTAAGTTTAAGATTTTGTTGTATTTCTGTAAGTTTTTAGGTGTCTGCTCCAGCAAATATCTCTCCCGTAGTTTTAAATGTATAACTCCCCTAAAGGTAGCACTACCAAATCTCTACGGTGCCTTTCTGAATGACTAAAAGGCTCACACACTTTGTTTTGTATTTATATACTTGCTGCAATGTAAATGTTGAAAAATATGTCTGTCCTAGAAGCCAGAAAGTATATTTGTCTTCCATACAGTATATGGCACGTGATTGCACTTACTTTTAACTAGGAGGGGTAGAAGGGCCATATATTTATGTATCTCCCCTGTTAAGGTACAGTTCAAGCAGGGTATTTTTAACATCACTGTTTTACCTCTTATTCTGCCTTAGCATACACTTAGTCTTTTGGTAATTTACATAAACATACATAGTCTATGAATAATGCATAAGACTTATTTTAAATGCAGGGCTTCCAGCTCCCACAGTGCAGTAGTGTATACAACAATTTGATTGGCTCTGCTCTGTTTTCATTACTGGCAATTTCTGGGAGCACAAAAGGTGTTGAAAAGGCTGACAGGAATGGACGATATTTATTTTGTGAGAAATATTTGTAGCCTTTTCAAGGCAATTGTATTGCAAAGTTTTGCCTGCAATTCTTGTTCCTTGGTTCCCCCCACACACACACCCCTGAAGAATGCAATAAAAGGTCTGTGATTGCTCTTTTGTAGATTCAGTCAGATCTGTGATTTTTTTTTTTTAAAGGATACTGCTGGATTTTTCCCTATTTGCATAAATGTGAGCACAAGCTATAAATAACTAAAGAACCATCGGATTTCTTACAGTTTCTCAATTAAAATAACAAGGCAATGCTAAGGAACACTTGAAGAAGTTGAAATATCTTGACATACAGAGATTAAAATACAGAGTTTTTAGTTTACAGTATTTCAGGTTTTTTCCAGGAGAATGAAATGGCTTCTAAAATTTACATTCATCTTTTTCATGTGGGTCAGCTGATGCTGTTATAGCATATAGGTTATTCTTACCTCAAAAAGTCACGTGTTCTTAATAGAGGACAAAGACACAGTGTTAATTAACCAAGACAAGACACAGTGTTAATTAACCAAGACACACAAAGGTTTTAGTTTTATTTCAGCAATATCTTAGTCATGTCATTATGTTTATGCAGAAAGAAAATTGATTTTTTTGTCTTCTGCTCCCCTGTTTATTAAAAAGTTTGGGTGTCCTGATACTGCTCCTGATTATGATTTGACCAGTAATGTTCCAAGTCCTTCAAGCATGTTCACAGCAGTAAATAGTATTTTTCTTGAAATAAAATGAAGGTCAATGTGCCAGCCTGACTGTGCACCAGTAGTCACCCTTCAGTTTCATCCAGATACACAAAAAAAGGTTTGTTTTAGAAATTTTTGTATCTTTAAATGACTTGGAAAAAACTTTTCTTATTTCTTTTAATATTTTGGGTAAGTCTCCAAGTTTACTAGAGCAAACAGTTTCACAAGGTGTTTAACTGACACTATAGATGATTAGGTCATGTAAAAGTTCTCACAGTTACCTTTGATTAATATTTTTAATAGCTGAGGATACTGTCATTTCACCATCTGCTGCTCATATTAATCATTCTGTAAATGAATTTATTTTAGCTGCTGATAGCATATCACATCTAAGCAACCAAAACACAATGCTGAAATGTCTTTTTTTCTCTTTTTAACCATGACAGCTGAACTTTGTTAGTATTTCAAGTCCATTACAGCTTGTTTCTGATATGTTACCTAAGCAGAACTTTATTTTTCTTACTCCTGACCTGACCAAGACAAACAAATGAATGAATAAGAAAACACAACTTCTGAGGAATAAATAACCCATATAAAGAGAAGAGAAATTGTAGAGCCTGCTCTTCCACATGTCCTCAGGGGCAGAGAGGTGCATGGGGGGAAGGGTGTGACCGTGGCTGGTTTCCACCTGCACAATGCCCAGTTGTGCGAAGGGCACTGAGCATCCTATACAAAGGCAGCTGGTGGGAAGTAGCTGGTCTCTGAAGGACTACCAGTCTGCAAGGCAAGTGCTGGCTTAAACAAGTATATTTTCTATAAGTGCTCCTGTATTTTGCCATTTTGAAAACCAGTTCCAAAATGTTGCTAATGAACACTTGAAAATATTTAAAGGAAGTCCTTCTTTCTGTTTCTCTGCAAAATCCTAGTGCAGGGTTTTGCTTTGATTCTGTGATACCATCAGCTCTGATATGAACACATAGGCAAATGTCCATAAAAACTATTTACCCAGTTGCTAAAATGTAAAGCACCTTTCATGTTGCTAATCACTGCAGAAGGGATGCTTTTCCCAGAGACTTGCAAACGTCTGGATGGAAATCCCAAGCCAGTGAAGGTGCCAAGTTGCATGATTCATTACAAACAAAAAACTTAGATAATTTTCTCTTACACTCACAAACTCAGGCCCTCTTTTTAATGAGCCTTGTACTAAATCAGCTTTTGATGAATTTTTTTGGTGATTAAACTTGGTGGAAAGATAGACATTTAAGTTGTGGGGTTTGGAGGGTTTGTGGGGTTTTTTTGTTTGTTTGTTTGAATTTATTTTTTTTTCCTGGCTGAGGAGCAAGGGAAGACTATTCCTGTATAGTGAATAATTTTAAACAAAAAAATAGAGGCAAGAAAACCTGTTTTGGTTCAGTTGGCTTTGATGTTCCCACAACTACTGTAAATTTAATACAGTGGAATCCTAATCAAGATGCCCTGGCAGATGGCTCTTTGTCTCTATTAAGAAGAATACTTGATTAACTGAAGATGTTAGTTGAATAACAATTTATTTGGGAAGATACAGTGCCCATCAAATGACTGAGAGCTTCTCAAGCCAGTTCCTCAGTGGGTGCAGGTCAGAAGGGCTCTGCTGGAGCCAGCAGAAATGTCTGAGCCTGCGGATGGGCTTCCCAAAGTTGGAAACCAGCATAACTGAGTACAAAACCAACTACAATCCTAAAATGTATTTGGGCACCTGGATCCTATTTACGCAGTGAACTGCAAGTGATTGGCCAAATCACTTGCCAAATCAAGGTTATCAAGGGTGACCAAATCACGTTATCCAGGGTGGCTATGAGATACCTGCCATGGTCACCAGTGATGTGCACCGGAGCTGAAGCAAAACACTGAGATGCAGGAATGAATGTTGCACTTACTGTGCACCAAAGAAGATGAGGCATTGGATGAAAATGCTCATCAAGAAATCAGAAAAAGGAGTTCGTGAAGTATTGAGAGACCAAAAACTCACAGATGCCACTGTGTCATTAGGACATGCCCCTGATGTAGAAAGCAGTTGTCTTTATTTCACAGTGATAGCTGAGAATAAGAATTTAACTTAAACTTATTCCTTTTTCATAAAAAATTTATGATACAGTAGCAGTAAACAATATTAGCAAGATGGTTTTCCTTTAAAAACACCTTTCCTTGGCTATTATTCAGCAACTGTAGTGTACAAAACATTTTCTAGTCCTAATGACTTAAGAAGTGCTCAGCATCCTACCAAAGAGTTCACTCCCATCAGAAGTGGTTCATAACATCATCCTCATTACATCTACCTTTTGTATACCTGATACTGATCTGTCATGCCTCAGTTCCATCTTGTCAAGATACAATCAGTCATGAAACAAATAAATGAAAACATCTCATTTTGATGTTGAGTACCTGAAACTTTTTCCTCTTTTTGTATAATTACAAGGATTCTAATTCTTGAGGGCCTTAACTTTCTGAGTAGACTATTCAGTGGGTCTCATTTCAGCAGCTGTGCAATTATTACCATTGTTGGCATCTTGCGCTGGTATCAAAGTGTTTTCACACTGTTAACATTAGTGCTGGGGCTGGGGGCTGTTGGGTCTGGAGCAGATCTGAATGCTGAACAGCTCTGTGTTGTGTCGTGCTGCGATGCAGGAAAATGGACCAGTTACTGTGCAGAAGAACAAGATGCATCCAGACTTCCAGAGGCTTGGGCAAACTCCTGCTGCAGCAAAACCTCCCACTCAGAAAGGTCTTTTCATGTGGACACTGGTCCCAGTCCCACTCAGTAAAACTCTATTATCACTAACACAAAAGGAGACTTAAATCACAAAAGTCAAATGCTAATCCTGAATCTAGTTTTGCAATAAATGTACCAGAGATGTGAGAAGTTCTATGAAGCCCTCAGTAAATTTTGCCAACATTTTGGTGCTGGCGTGCAGCCATTTCCATCATGGTAATTCACCATGAGGGACACATGGTGTTCTTAATTTCTGAGTTTTCTTCCTGTTTTTCTTGTAGATAGTTTGACTTGCTGTAATTACTAAAATTTGAGGTCAGGAGAACTGATGGCATCTGTTTTATAGTGCATACACACATGCATGCCTTTTATGTACCTTAAATCAAGCCAAATGGTTACACAGATGAAATTCAGTAAAGCCAATATCCCAGAAATTTTGATCTGATGTCATGCTTCAGGCACTGTTCAACATTATCATTTTTAATTGGGAGCTGAGCTGCTCAAGTACTACATTACAATTTTTGAGATTCCTTTTGAAGCTCAATTTGGAAGCATTGGTATCAGTATGAGCAGGGTTTTTAAACTGTTGTTTTATGCCTTGCCAGTTTCATGAAGGAAAATAGTTAAAATCAAGGTACCACTTGTTCAGCTATAAGCAGGAACCCAGTGATTACATGAAAAACGCTCCACTTTAGAGCAATCGAAGACAGGTCTCTTGGTCAGTCCTGTTCACGAGGAGGACTCCATTACTTGCTGTGAGCACAAGAAAGTTTACCTGACCCGGTTGGAAAGCACTAGTTTCTTCTGCTTTGAAAAAATTGCTTTGTCACTCAGGTCAGCGTCATGATGTAAATCTTAATGAAAGATTCTGAGATGTCTGAGCAAATTAAGCTGCTTGGCTACCCTGATGCTCCTTAATCTATCTCCCTGCCTTTTTCTCCTTATACTTCATATTTTTGAGGTAGGTAGTAGGGGTTAAACACAGTTTAGTTATAGACCAGTAGCTACTACAATGACCTTAGTCTTTTTCTCTCTTACAGCTTCGGCAGAACTGGCATCTTGATTATTATTATCTTTATCAAACTCCTTTCTCTGAAAGGATTCACTTCCAGTTGCTTCAACTTTTTGATGTTCCAACTTTTTCTCTTCCTCTTCTTTTCACAGATTTTCATTTTATAACATCTTGGTTAATTGTCAAGGAGACTTTAGTGGAAAAAGCTGGCATTCCTAGGGATATTTCCTTGGATGTGTCTCTGTGAATAAACTATGCTTTGTAAATCCTTTCAGAATCCTAGTGTAAAAGCCAGTATTTCTTGGCTGGTTCATCTTTGCCATGGTATGCCTAGTGATGGATGATGTATTTTCAATCAAATATCAGTGATATCCTGACACTTGCTACTGCTGCTTTAGAAAGAAGTTGTGGATGGATTCTCAAATCCCTAAAAAACCTTTTTTTTAGGCTAAGAAGTGCATGTTTTCTTTAGAAGTGTATCAGGAAAGTAGCTAAAAACCATTCTAATCCTTGGAGAAGCTCAATTACCCTGGAAAAACTGACAAGGACAGAGGTGAAAGTATGAGAAGGATCCTCAAAAGCATCAAACTTAACAAAGCAATCCCAGAACCCATATGTCCAGGAAAGCATAATTTGGATTTGCATTATTTCTCTTTCAGTACTTTTTTGGGTGGTTAGCTTTTATATCTGAAACATAAACCCATTTGTGTCATTCAAGAAATAGAGAACCAATAGAAGACTGGGCAACCTTCCAACATCCACAACAAATGTAAGTGGGTTTATTTGGAGAATTTTCTATTTCATTTAGGATGTTCAAATCTTGAAAGACACCTGTACATCAGATTTTCATCTATCATCATAATGGCTGTATTGTCAAATAAATATAGGGGTTTTATTGTCCTTATACAGAAGCAAGAGGGATGATTGTGCTTGAAAACTGCCTGCACTCTGCTGAAATGCTTCTTTAGGTCTGTTTTTGCATACTGCTGGAGTGGGCTTCTGACAGCCTTTGGAATACATCACAGGAGAAAGCTTCTATGTATTTTATCTCTTGGTATGGATGGGATGTTTGTCCCAGCCACCACCCTGGTTTTCATCTGTCCTTGTGCTATTGTGAGGAGGTGACAAGCACTTTCCTTTGTGGAGCCTGACTTTGTTGGTGTTAACTTGAAAATTATGCAATGCAGCAAAAAAAAGCTGAAAATGTAGCCAGTACTAGTTCAGTTATGCTAATTTAAGTTAAAAAATGGAGGCAAGCATTGTAACAAAGGCATAACAAAGTTATACTGGGGAGAATATCGACCTACAATTGCCAAGATCTTATGTTCCAGCTACTTTGGATGAGGTCCACCTTGACCTCATGACTGCTGTAATCAGAACTAGCCAGATTAAGTTAGCTCTCTATCTGCTGGCTGTGTTTTGCTGCATAAACATGTTCTTGATCTGACTATGATTTCCCATAAAGAGATGATAATAAGGGAGTTCCTTTGGGGTTTAAAATCTCTTCATCTACAGAACATCATTTCCTTATAAACATGCACATTTTCCCTATTTGCCCAGGAGCTATGGCTGAGAAAATCTGAGTAATCCACACCATTCCCATGCTTTCTGTTTCTTTGACACATCTGATGCAATTATTCACATTCTGTCTCTGCATAGCTTGTAGCACACTGACACAAAGCTGTATGTGAATGTATGTTCTTTATGTCCTCCTGTTAAGGCCCTGCCTACTGTGACCAGTGCTGCTTCTATTCATATGATAAACAGAAAACTGCAGCCACTTCACATTATTATTTAGCCTATTAGTTTTCAGGCAGTGCCCTTGTTGGCTAGGACTGCTGTGGGGAAAAGGAGCCTCATTATACAAAAGCAATTGCAGATTTTACATTTAAAAAAAGAAAGCAGCTAATCTGCAGAAAAGATAAAGAGAGTTTGAAATGAAGTTTCACAGTTGCTCTGGGCCACTGGAAATCTCAGGAGGTATATCTGATAGTTCAGAGTCTCCAGCCAGAGGTTAGCGAAGAGCGTGAAGTGGGATTAAGACATGGGAGGTTTGTCACCTGCTGTGTTCCTGCAGGTCATGTCCAATGTAATACCAGAACTTTGGGTTATAAACATACTACATCCTGTTAAAAATATGCAAAACAGAGGCTGTCATCATAAGCACCATGATGATCCTGCCTTCTTGGGCAGACGTGTAGCACAACTTGGGAAAAAGCTCTTCAAAACATCAAGAACATCTTCTTAATGACTAATTTGTTTTCTGTTTGCATATTCTTAAGAAACTGCTGATGTGTTCAGGCTCCCTCTTCTCCTCAGCAGAAGTGAAATTCCTTGCTTATGAAGGCCTTTAATAACATCATCGAAGCAGAAAGCTGAAAGATTACATGTTAAATCAAGTCTCTGTGTTGGCCTGTACTGTGCTTTCCAATATTTGTATTCTATTTCCTCACTCTCTGTGCAAGAATAGGAAGAGGAATGTATTTTCTTTACATTTTATCTTTTTGTGGCAGATGTCCTAGACATCCAAGATGCTCTTGGTGTTCACTTTGCAAGACCAAGAAGCTGTTCCTCCTCTGAAACCTCTCCTTGTATAGCCAAAAACTTTGTTTTATTCACAGCTATTACTTCCCCTTAAATCTCAACAGCCTGCCTGTAAATTTAGCCCCAGTTTTTGAAGGTAAAGATGTTTCCCCACCTTCCCTTACAGTTAATGTCTTTTCTTGCTTGCTGTTTTTGCATCCTTTCCTCCAGCTCATTTCCATGTAACTGAAGTGGAAGAGGACTTGGGCTGAAAAAGCACGTTTCTCTTGACATTCCATTTCTAGACAGACTACCAGGACTCAGTGCTGGCATCTCCTTGCCTTTTGCTTAAAAAATGAGACTGAGTGCAGCCATGAAGACTTTTTGCATCACATGCAAAATGTCGTCAAAAAAGAATGGTATTTTCCAGGCACATTCCCATGTGAGGAGCTGTTGTATGTGTGTTGGGCCATTGGCTGGGAGCTCCACCTGCTTCACCAATACTTATACTATATTGACTGCCAGCCCTCCCATTCTAAAAGACATTTTCATCTTGTTAGTAACTCTTGTCTTTTACAAAAATGTAATTTCTTTCCTCCGTGTGTATGAGATGGGCAAGGTTTTAAGAAGGTAGCCACTAAGTTCTTCAGAAGCTAGAACAGAATTGATTTATCTGAACTACTCTTCACTCAGAAGCATTTTTGGGGCATAGCAATGCAGGTAAAGCTATCCTAACAGAAAATAAAACCTATTAGCTAAGCCAAAAAAACTTATTAGCTTATACCAACTAAAGAACTTGTTTCCATCTTACACCAGTTTTCTGATTAAAACATTAAAACCTGTCATTTCTGACCATTAAGATTATAGTAATGGTAAGGCTTTTCCTGGTCACCTGGAAATCAGTAGAATCACCAGCTTTTTTGGTGGAGCACTAAAATCAGGCTTGCTTGGTGGAGGTTCAAACAAGCCAGAGTAGTACAGGCTTCTGCAAGGTAGTGAGAGGTCCTGGCTGCTGCCGAGTGAGGACTGAAGAAGCATACTGTTTCATGGGCTTCAGCCTTGTATTAAGGGGTTTTGGACACTGTTGGTGTAATGATGGACATCAAGTTAGTGAGTGGGAACTAAGAAACAAGAAAGAAGAGCTATTTGAGAAACTCACAGCCCAGTGCTTTTCTTCCAAGCACCTTATGTAATCGCTACCAGCTGTGCAAAGGGTATGGTGGAGGAAAACTCTGTCAGTCTGTTCCATCATCATTTTACACCACACTGGAATTGATTAGACAAGGTGGTATAAAGTAGTGGAGAATGAAGGGTTGTTTAATTGCAATAAACACAACATACGCCATCTCAAACTTTGCACTGGGTGTTAAAGAACTGTTAGAGTTTTTCTAGCATTCAGAGTTTCTGATTAACATTATGGGAATAAAAACACCAGCCCAGGAGTTAGGCTACATTTCACTGTGCATATTAAAATCTTATTTCAGTCCTGTTATTGTACTTTTGCTAGGCTGAGGTATTTATCTACTTCAGATCTTGTTGCTCTTACCCTATCATTGTGTGCTCCCATGCTGTTAACAGTCCAGAGGAGTTAGTGTTTGTAAATGTTACAAAGGATATAATGGTTTTCTATTAGGAGACTTGCAGTTAAATAAATTACCTGTTGGAAGGGAGAAAAGGATAAGCTTTTCAAAGCAATCCTTTAAGAAAATTAACGTATTTATTGTGTTTCTTTTTGTGCATCAAGGTCATCTTTGGAATCTTTTCTTTCCATTACCTAAGGCTGTACATTGCCTCTGAAAGTCGGGCTAGGGTCACTGTGCCACATAGCAAACATCAATTCAAGAGTGTGACATCATATGGCAGGTCTGCAAAAGCTAAGTTTTTCTCAACAAATTGCTTTGGGTTGAAGAAAAACTGCATGTCAAAATGGAAGAAAACTGTAAGTGCTTGAATGAAGGTGGTGGAGAACTCAGACCCAAATCTGCAAAGGTACAGGTATGAAGAACCATGCTGAGGTTTTAGCTAATAAGCTTTATTTTCACAGTTAGGACAGGGTGACTGTGTACTCACTCAGCTGGTTTCTGTGACTCATTTGACAGATGGTAATGTATGAAGTCACCAAAACTCATGTTTTATCCTGCATTTGGAGTGTTGATTTTGCACATAAGTGCAGTTGTACGCATACTATCAGCCCAACTCTGAGAAAAATTATATATATCTGATCACACTACCTGTCTGTTAGTTTTCACTGAATAATTCTTAAACTTTTGGCAATTTGTGACAGCCACTCAGAGGGCTCAGAGATACTAATTTCTTGTGAATGATGTAAAGAATTGGCAGCTAGTGACAGAAAGGGACATGTATTCAGCCATGACAAAAGTGGAAGCATGAAGAACTTGGCCATCGGCCATCCTCTTCTAGCTGGCAGTAGCCACCAAACTGAGAGCAGGGTGGAAAACGGAAGCCAAATTAGTGCTCCCCAGTGAGGCAAAGGCAGTTACAATTCAGATCCTTGTCTTTTCTAAGAGGCAACAGCCAGTTGGTCAATCAGCATACATGCACTGACTGATCCATCAGCATGTACATAATCATGGCATATGTTGTCAAGCATGGCAAACAGGGGGTAGAAGAGGGAGGTGGATAAGCCACAGGAAAAAATGAGGGGGCACAGGACACACATCCTTAGGAAAATGGTCCTTCTTAGGTCATTTACTACACAGTGAGCAACTTTTTTCCTCCACTGTCGCAGTTTGTTCAGCCTGGAGGTTGGCCAGCAGCATGAGAAGGAATATTTGAAGGAGGAGATGCTCTTCAGCATGCATCCCTGGTGTGCTTGTCACTGCTTCTATTTTCAGCAGCTAGTTATCTATAACGTGATCAGCTATATACATGACAGGCAAAAATCACGCACAGAAATGGTGGGGTTTTTTGGTAGGATTTGGGGTTGTCAGGCTGAATGAAATGTCACAAAAACCAGTGATCACTCTGGAAGACCCTATGAGTTTGTTAGAATATGGCTAAGTCTACACTTCGTTATTCATTATTGGCTTTAATCAGAGTTGTCCAGGCTTATAAGTCTAATGACTCTGGTGACCTTTAAAAAAAGGTCAGGCTTGTTTGCAAGGTAGATTTTCTGCATTTGAAATGTGTAATTATCATAAAAATTATGAAGAGTGTAGATCTTCCTCAAATTCAGTAGAAGATTGTTCTTTTATTCTTTGTCTTCAGCAGTAACAGCTGAGGCCAATAAATCCTGTGATTTTATTAATATGCTTTGTTTTGGTAGGCATATTTTGAAAAATATTCACTAAGGTCATAGTTTCAGAATTACTCTTTTTGTGAGATAATTAGCCATCATCTTTGGATGTCTCATTTCCTTTCTGTAAGAACAAAAAACATGAATCTAAACTTAGACCTCTGATCCACTGCATTCACATTTCAACAAGGTACTTAAGGCTGCAGCTTTATTGATGTTTCAAGAGTAGCTTTGGACAGAAACAACAACAAAAAACCCCAACCCCCAAAACAAACAAAAAAACCCCAAACCCACAAAACAAACACAAAAAGGGATCTGATACCACTAGTATTTTCTGTGAAAAAAGATCAAAGAAGGAGGTGCTCCACTGCCTATTTCAACTGCATTACTTCCTGCTCCTCAAATAAATGCCATTAGAAGAGTTTCTGCTGCCCCTGTATGGAGTAGATGTCTCATTGGTACAATGCTAAGCAAACATTCTTTCAAACAGTTTTTATTAGAGTAGCTGACTGCTATTAGATGTGCTGACTGTGGTATATAGAGGATGGTTCTCTTTTTTTGGATGTACAGGAAATAATTAGAGTTTGGGTACAGGGGCTGCATTTTTAAAGACCTTACAATTTAGCTGGATGGTAATTTCTAAGACATGGTATAGCAGATTGCATGGAGGAGAGGGGGCAGTTGGGGACTCGTGGTCAAGGGAGGGAGGAGGCATGTGCGCTGAGAAATTCCTGTTGGTTGATCTCAGTTCATCTGCAAAACCCAAGGCTGAAAGGGATTGCCAAAAATCTCTTTTCCAAGGGCAAGAATAGCTACACCTATGTTGATTGTGATACAAGCTCATCTTAACCATTCATAAAAGTCACTGGAGACTGAGACTCCATAACATCCTGTATTGGATTTCTGTGGCAAGGTTTTGGTAGCAGGGGGGGTTACAGGGGTGGCTTCTGTGAGAGGCTGCTGGAAGCTTCCCCCAAGTCTGACAGAGCCAATGCCAGCCGGCTCTAAGATGGACCCGCCGCCAGCCAAGGCCGAGCCAATCAGTGATAGTGGTAACGCCTCTGGGATGACATTTTTAAGAAGGAAAAAAAGTTGGGGGACAGGGAGAAATGGCAGCCGGGGAGTGAGAACATGTAAGAGAAACAACTCCGCAGACACCAAGGTCAGTGCAGAAG
>JANZLQ010000079.1:5425537-5440879 GCA_026212715.1 Elanus axillaris | reverse complement strand
TGTTTTGCCCGTGATGGTGATTAGTGAATGATCTCTCCTGTCCTTATCTTGACCCACAAGCCCTTTGTTATATTTTTATCTCCTCTGTCCAGTGAAGGAGGGGGGAGTGATAGAACGGCTTTGGTGGGCAGCTGGCATCCAGCCATGGTCAACCCATCACACACCCCCAAGAAATTGTTACAGGGTTTCATTACCCTTAATGTGGGAGTTTTTTCTAATGGTGAATCATCCTTTTTCAGACATGGAGATACAGTTCCCAGCCTTTCCTTAGCAGGTCTTGCACATTTGAAGGCTCTAACCATGTTTCTCTCAGCTGCCTTTTCTTAGGAAGATATCTCACAAATTATTGAGGATGATCTACTCTGCTCTCATGCTGAAAGCATTGCCTCCAGCTTTCTACCACCAAAAGCCATATCTCCCTATCCTCTCTAGAAGTTAAGATTTGGGATTTTTTTTAATAAAACTAATCTTATGGAATAAAATGCAGCTACATATGGTAGGCTGAAGATTCACCCAAATTCTGGTGTCATAGCTGAGAGGCCAGACTCAGGAGCAAGAGCAGTTTTGGCAGTAGTGGTGAATTATTTCAATTTAAACTGATCAAAGAATCACTTCTGTACTAAACAAACCTGTTTTTTCCCCATCCTTTCCTCTTGCACTTTCAAGTTATTTTTTATTGCTTTGCATGAATTTCCTCAGATTTGTCCATATCTTCCTTTGGGAGCAGTGTATAGAATCAAAAATCATATGCAAGTGGGGCCACACCAGTGTGGGCAAAAGGCCCTTGAAGTTATTGATTCGTGTATGGTACAGACCATACTTCCATTTACACATCACCCTATTGCTTTTGCCTTCATTGCCAGTGCTGATTCCCATTCAGCTGATAGTGTACAGTGGCCACATCCCATGTTGCATGAAGGGTACTGAGATAAGTTCACACATGAAGATTTTTTAGGAGGGTCCATAGCTGAAGACATATGCTGACTAATGGTGGAAGCTATCTTGGGGGCGGGGGGAGGAAATAGCAGAAAAAATAAATACGAGAAGGTGAAGAGAGAGAAAAAGTAAATCTCCCTGGTGGCCAGCCACAGAGAAACAACAGTGGTCCCCAGATGAGCATCATATGTTGGGTGACCACTCTGGTGCTGCAGGTGGTTCCTCCCCAGCTGTACTTTCTTTTTCTGTGGTAATGATACCATTTTCATTAGGTCCTGCTCAAACTCCATATTGATTGTTTTCCTCCTTGTGTTGCTGTTAGCACCAATTGGAGCATGCATTGATGAGGGGTGGGTGCTGTGTGATGGTTGCCTGTTGCGCTGTACATTACCTGGTCCTTCACTTGGTCTGTTCTCCCTTGGTGGTTACTCCCTCCTGAGGACAATAACTTGCACTTGCATATGTTGAAAAACATCCTACGCTTTCCTGCCATATGTACAATTTGTTGTGACTTTGAATTCTAATCCTGTCTCAAATCAACTGGCTGTCCCTCTCAGTTAGCTACTCTCTGAAGATTTATTAGGTATACCTTGTATTCTGCCAACAAAGTCCTTAATGAGAATTAAAAATCAAATGCTATCAGACCTCAGGCAGCCACTTGCAGGGTCTCAGTGGTTTCATCTTCCTAGTTTCACAGGAATACATGGATAGCTACATGCTGAGTACAATTCTTCATCCATCTGTACCTACCTTAGCTGTAGCTAAGTTGTAGCTGTACTGCCCACTCCTACTCACTTACAAGAACATTAATGTGGATGGTTATTGTGCCAGTTATGCAGTAAGACAGAAAGAATTTCATAGTCAAACTGATAAAGCACAAGGTGGGGAAAAAAATCTTAAACCTTAAATCCCTCATCTTGTATAAAAACCTTTTCTTTGCAGCACTTTCTGAGTAACAGATTTGTTCATTAAAAAGTCATTAAGATGCACATTGAATACAATTGAATCTCTTGCACTGTGGCTTAATTACCTCATAATTGGAGTGAGCAAAAGCATACAGCTGATTGGTGATCATAGTTCAATGAGCATCTGGTAACTCATTACTCTCCTACAACTCATTTTTGGTCCTGTGTGTGCCTCTATCCAGTCATGACTTTTACACACAGCTTTAAGTGCACCACAGTCAGTAGAGCTGGGGTTTTGTCACATTTGAGCTGGATTTACATCCATGTTATTCCATTCCTCATGACAGAATTACTGCTGGTTTAAATCAATCAAACTGGCTAGAAATGTAGGCACTCAGCATGCAATAGTGGCAAAGAAGCCACAGAACTTCTCTGACATCAGCTATGATGTCCATGCTATATGATAACTGTTGGTACAGGGTAAATATAAATGAAAATTGCAGGTAATATTAAGTATGTTGCTAATAACATTTTGTAGGGTGGGTAATTGTTAGTGTAACAGAAAGGAAAGAGAACAGGTCCAGGCATTTTGCCCTCCTGTCTCACGGGGAGTTGCTTGATTGTGGTCTCTCCCTCTGAGAAAGTCAAGTGAGCTCCATCCCTTCTTCCAAAGCATGGGTTCAGCCACATACATGCACATGGACATGGGCATGGACCTGGACATATACCACAGAAATAGCAAAACCATTCATGGCCAAAACTATGAAACTGTCATCTGCTGTCAGAGTATTTTTTCCATGTATTCAGCAAACAGAAGAAAAACTGCTTTGGAGTTCCAACAATTTTTCTTTCTTTAAAAATATTACAGATTTTTTTTTTTTCTTTAAGCCTTTCGGAGTTAAGAGGGCACAGTTTGCTGTGTTTTTCATGCATGCTCTTTTGAGAGCTATTCTCATGAGGAGATCATGCATCTGATACTATGCTTTAAAACTGATTTTGAAAGTCAAAACATTAAACTATCTCAAATGACTGAAGTAGTTATGTTCAATCCTAACTTAGTGAACAACAGAAGGATGGTCAATTTGAAAAAGCTGAAAGACTTGTACATACGATATACTTAAATAAACATAGTGATTTGAATGCATTTCTACTGCACATCCAGGCGTCACTGCAGGGTCGGTGTTAGACTTTTGCAAATATTTCTAGCTCTTTTTTTAAGGCTATTTGATAATAAAGTTTAATTATTTTTTAAATACCCACCAGTACTATGAAGATGTTCCAAAAGCAATAAGAAAAAAAAATGTAAATTTTGAAAAAAAGAAGAATTTCTATGAAATGCTATTAATATTTTTCTTTGTTTCTCAACAGCTATGGTTTAGCAGGGCAAGGGAGAAAGTTGGGTTTTTTTTAGAGTTATGAAATGCATTTTTAATTGAATAGCTCCCATTGTTCTGAGCAACTCAGTCATTCTTATTCCAGAAGAGTTTCAAAGCATGAAATACAAATTTGTATTTACTTTATTCTTAGGGGAAAAGAAATGAGATCTTATGAAATAAATCATCTGCAGATAAATCCTGATGAAACTGAAGCTTGTTTGCACTTGTGTCTGAATCTTGCTTACTTATAGGTGAGTTTTCAGGGATTCAGAGCACTTATTTTTGTCAAACTTCATTTCATAATAGAAAATGTTTTGTTGTCCTTTCATAACATTATATTTCACAAATACCCAACTGCAGCAGTGCAGGGAACTGTACAGTTCAATAGGTTTGGATCAGGCATTACAACCTTTTAGATTAGGTCAAGAAAAACAAAATTTTATTTGTAAAATTCTTGGAGAGAGAAGGATTTTGATTTTTTTATAGCATTTTCTTAGAGAATATTTGAATCATATTCATTCCCAGTGATGTTTTGTCTAGTAAAAACAGTGAACTTACTATTTGAAGATACAATATCCGAGTCTAGTCCAGGTTAAAATATGAGCAAGCTGTAATTCAGATGAAAATTTTCATTACTATTAAAATAATTCTAAAGATAATAAAGAAAATAAACCACAGTTTTAAATTTAGACAGTGGACCATTCCCAAGTAGTCCAAACTGGGAAGCTTGCGTTTAATTTCCACTGTATTAGAGTGGAGTCCTGCTATAAAAACAAGCAGTTGGAAGAACAGTTGCAAAGAAATAGACCAGAGCAAGAACATTGCCAGTTCAGCTGTTCTTGGTTTTGGAGTAGGTATCATATCCCTTAAGTCAGTAACACTGTTGCTTTCCGAAAAAAAGTGATGTGGACTTTGTCTTGGAATTGATATAAATGTTTTGTTTCATTATATCTTAGATGAGGAGTTTGCATTGAAAGCCATCTCTCTTGGATAATTTATGTTGCCCTCCACACAGAAGTGTTTGCATGTCCACGGTTAAGGTGCCTTTATACTTGTACATATATGCATGTGAACTGTAGTCAGATTTCTGGATTTAAAAGGGTGCAGCTGGGAGCCCCTCCAGGATGGGAGTCCCTGACATTGGGATCCAGGGATGCTTCTGCCCAAGGTAAGATTCTTTTTGCACTGTAAACATCCCTATCATTTTGAACCACCTTTGAAAGATCTTGGGGATGCTCCACACAACCTTTATGCCTCACTGTTTCCAAGGCCTTTTACAGGCTGTAACTTTAAGACAGAGGTGAGGCCTACAGAGAGTGTAACTATGAAACAAAAGCAAAAAGATGCAGCAATGAAAAGGCTACTAAGGCTATTCACCATCAACAATATCATTGAAAAATTAATCAGTGCTTTTAAAATGTCAAATTCAAACGTATGCCCTAAAAGGGCAGAGAAATTGCAGCTAAAAATGCTTCTTCTCTAATCAATACTTCTAATTATCCCCATTCAATGCTTGTCTCCTAGAAAATTAAGTCAGGATAAAATATATAGTGAGGAAATGGTGTCAGTTAGCTGCAAATCTGACTGCAGTAAGGTTTTCCCTGTGGAGTTTACCCAAGACTTGCTAAAAATTTAGGTGATGGTCTATGTCCATGTGAATGACAAAATTATTTTAGCATCTTCTTAGTAAATGTAACTCCTACAGTTTATGTCCTAACCTGATCTGATTTTCTAATAAAGGAGGGAACTTTGGCTTCAGATTGTTTTGTGAAGTGATGTGAAGAGCACCATCAGACTATTTTAATTTGCATTCTAATAGAAAATTATAGTTTTGATTTCAGCAACATATTTCAGGAACATCAGGCAGTATTCAGTTGGGACAGTGTTGTGACTCTAATCTGTGGGAAAAAAAAGGCATTGATAGTGTAAAACCTGGAGGATCCCCAATTTGTCTACTAATTTGTTAAAAGAGTTGGAGAAGTCATTATTCAAAATTGAGACGAACAAAAATATGCATTATAAACTGAACCTGGAAACATTGTTTTTATATAATTTAGATAATTCCAGGAGCTAATTGCTCCTGGAAGTAAATACAATTATTTTCTGCTGGGCTGGTTTTGGCTGGGGTAGAGGTTTTTTTCTTTATAGTAGCTGGTATGGGGCTGTTTTGGATTTGCACTGGAAACAGTGTAGATAACACAGGGATGTGTTAGTTACTGCTGAGCAGGGCTTGCACAGAGCCAAGGCCTTTTCTGCTCCTCACCCCCCCTCCCAGCGAGCAGGCTGGGGGGGCACAAGGAGTTGGGAGGGGACACAGCCGGGACAGCTGACCCCAATGGACCCAAGGGATATCCCAGACCATAGGACGTCCTGCTCAGCATGTAAAGCTGGGGAAGAAGAAGGAAGGGGGGGATGTTTGGAGTGATGGCGTTTGTCTTCCCAAGTCACTGTTAGGCGTGATGGAGCCCTGCTGTCCTGGAGATGGCTGAAGTCCTGCCTGTCCGTGGGAAGTGCTGAGTGAATTCTTTGTTTTGCTTTGCTTGTGTGTGCATGGCTTTTGCTTTACCTGTTAAACTGTCTTTATCTCAGCCCATGAGTTTTCTCACTTTTACTTGTCAATTCTCTCCCCCATCCCACTGGGGAGGAGTGAGGGAGCAGCTGCGTGGGGCTGAGTTGCCAGCTGGGGTTAAACCGTGACAACTGCAGACAGATTAATTGCACTGTGATAGCAGAATATAGTGGTCAGAAGCTGAAAGTAAAAAAACTTCAATTAAAAGTAAAGCAAAAATATTTATCACTGCTTAATCAATGAAACAGCTTCTCTAGGGATGGGATGGGTTCTCCATCACTGGAAAAAATGAAAACATGACTTTTTATCTTTCTAAAATATATGCTATCATTCTATTAGAAATTATGGGTCAGTGTAGAAATTAATGGTTGAGTTTGTGTGACGTGGTACAGAGGAGGTCAGATTTCCTAATCCCAATGGATCTGTCAAGGCCTAAAATGTATGCAACTATTAACATTGATTTTTAGACTTAATACAAAATCAAGCTACTTAGACATTGTTCTGTTTGAAATGATGGACTTTTAAAGGAAGCTGATAGCACAAAATAGATAACACTTTAGCAATACCAGACAGCATTTGAAAGCAATAGTGTTTTACTGGTCTTTCTATTGAATTAGCTGTATATATCATAATGAAAAAGAAAAAGCCTTTGTCCTTATTCCCTATCTAAAATAATCAAACCCTAAGTACTTTTAATTACTTGAGTTTAAAAAGAATAACTGAATAGAATGTTGTTTCAACTCCAATTTTTTTCCTTTTCCAATACATGCATGCTCACAAATATGTATGTGTGTATGCACTTTAAATGAATTTGGTTTACTCCGAGTTATATTTGATAACATAGATTAGCAGACCTTTATTACAAAGTAAAATCTTTTCCTCATTCTAGCAATTGGAATATTGTTGCATCTGTAATTGGGCAGTAAATTTATTAGAGGATAGGTATAAAACCCATAAACCAATAACCAGGCTCTTATTTTCACAGACTTCATGAGATCAGAATTGTGATGACAGATGAACATTACAGTAATAAATTTTGCACTATAGGGAAGAACATTTGTAATAATTAATTCATGATGCCTGGTAAGGAATCAGGACAGTCAAGCATGGTAGAACTGGTTGTGTGAGTTCTGCATGGTGTATTTGTGTGTTTTGTTTCTGTTTGTGTGTGCATGGATGCATCAATATTTGTGCCTATGTGCATCCACATTAGATTTAGAGCTCTGTAAAATGCAAGAAACTAAAATAGCAATGTACACATGCAATTATCTCATATAGACTTCAATTTTTTTCCAATTTCGTAAAATGTTTTCCATATTAAGTACAGCTCAGTCTTCTAACTTCTACAATTGCTATTATAGTATTTCTGTAGCACAAACACTTTTTTTCCCCAGCATGTGATAATAAAAAAAATCCCGTTTTATTGTAAAAATGGAAATTGCTTTTCAAGTATGTACTGCTTGTCCACCTCCATTCCCTCATCTTAACTGGCTGCCTAAAATGAAGCTTTCCAGAGTATCATGCAGCAGTACCTGCTAGGAGGGATAAGCAATTATATGCTACTCTAATAACCTTCCCTGCCACTTCTAATTCCTGACTCAGCATGATGTGCTGCTATCAAACCTGGTCGTACTACCCCAGCAGAGCTAGGATTTTTTGGCCAAGGAGAGCAATTCCCAAGTCCACAGAAGTCCAAAAAGTGCCATATTTGTGTTTCTACTCTTTAAGCCAAAAGAAAACTAATACTAGTAATGTATGCCCATAAAAGTAATTTTAAATTTTCTCTTAGGTTTTAAATAGGTTTCAAAGTGTAATTAAGCTAAATCACCTGGTCAGAAGATGAAATCTTATCTATCAGCTAGGTATATGCTATCTATATACAATATACTGTATACTGTGTACTTTTTTTTTTTTTAATGTAGAAAATGGAGTCATCAGGAGTTATTTTTTCAAGATAATTTGACAGGCCAATGACAGATGGGACTTCAAAATGGGATGAAGACCCCCAGTTCAATATCTGCTGGATAACTCTGCCCTTTGGAAATTTTTAGGATCATTTCAACAGAAGGCTTTCAAAAATATTGTTGGCTTAAAATGGCTCTTACAGCCCTCAATTCCCTCTTGCCTTGTGTGATGTTCTGTCTGGAATTGGGAAGGTGAAACCTATAAAATTAAATGGTACATTTTCTCCTTAGCTGCTGCAGGAAGCCCATAAACAGAGCTGACCAGAAAGCAGGATACCATTTCAATGGAGAAATGCCAGGGACCCAGCATTCTCATAGCCCAGATAAATGCCCCTAACTACTGAGCAAAGGCTTTCTTTCTCTTGTTAAGTTCAGGACTTCAGAACACTTCTGAATGAAAATACTTCAAAACAGGAATGTAAGTGGAAGTTGGTTTGTTTGTTTATTTTTTTCTTCAGGAAGAGTTTTAATCCTTTTAAATCTTTTTTTTATCTCTTTATTTTATTCAATGAATATTCATGTAGCCATTAAAAGGCCATATTTTCAGAAAAAGCTTGGCACCAACAGGTGGGTATCAACTGTCAAAAGAATTTGTCCCAGTGAGGGACCAAAATTAGTAACCACATTTTCAAAAGAGATCAGCACAGTTTAAAGTGTCTTGAAACTCTGAGCTGTTGGGTACTAATCTCTTCTGAAAATCTGACACTCCTTTAGGAGTTTAAATTGGAACTGAATCTTTTTGAAAGTTTGTGCTCAATTGTGATGTGCTGAGCTCTTTTTTAATATAGAGATCTGTACCTGCATCTTTGAGAGGGATATGTTACGAAGGTTGTCTTCACTAGGCTGTGAATCACATGAAATTTTGTATGGAAGGCTTTCTTTTTAGGGAACTTTATTAATAAAACTGCACACTAATGTGTAGTGAGAGGAAGATGATTTAGGAAGGCAGAAAGGCCAAACCTTCTTTTCCTTTCCCTTGAGAATGTGCACCAACATGACATTTCTCTTCCCTTTTTTACCTGAAGATTGCTTAGTAGTATTCCCCCTGTTTCAGGACAGTGATTGACACAAAATCTATGTGTTGAAATATACCTGCCTGCTGCAGATCACTTTTACCAGACAGAGGAGAAGGTTTGAAGGATGGAAATTTTACTAGCTTTGATCTAGCTGAACTGTTTTGTAAATGCCCCTAAAGTTGAAAAAGAATAGTGCAAATTTTGCCATTGAAAAATTCCAGTTCCTAAGAAATCTTTGTCAGTTTTGTGCTGCAAATATGTTCCAACCTGGGCAGATAAGTTGTAACCTGACAAACCAATGTGAACCAGCTTCTTGGAGCATAAAAATGTTAGCTATGCCACAACGAATGCAGCATCACATTTAATGTAGTTTTATTTTTTTTCTTTACACATTGGTATTACTACTGTAGATTTCTTGATTGCATGGTAGAAATTAATAGTCTCAGTTTCAGGCACAATTTGTTTTGTGCTGAAATGTCAGCCCTATTTTAATGGGGCTAAAACCATGCACTGGTCAGGTACAACAGCTTAGAGGGAAATTTCAGCTATGGAGGTTTTTCCATGACAGATGGTCATTTATGGAGGATTTGCACAGCCAGGTATTTCTAGTTAAAATTTTCAAAGATTGCAAGGAATAGAATTGTGAAATGTGACTAAAATAACTGATACTTTTCTTTCTCTTCATCATGAATAGGTGCTTTTTGGCCACTCAAAGAGGGGATGAATGAATGTGTGTGAACTCTTTAATTACATCTGTGGTATTTATTTCCTTTAACCACATTTTGCTAACTTCTTCAGATACTGCACAGGTGCATCTTGGAGTGAATTCATCATGGTGTCATTATCAAAGAGCTTTATTCTAATTATACATAATAAGTTCTACTGAGCACAAGTGATTGTGACAGTTTCTGTGGAAAATATCTTTTTAGTTTCATTTCAAGAAAGGAGTAAAAAAATAGAAATATCTCTCATTTCCTATTGATTTTTGTAGGCATGGAGGGTGTTCAACACATTCAGAGGTGTATGCTTTAGGCAACATTTTCAAAATTACTCATCTCAAAATGGCTAGACAAAACCATTGCTGAAGGAAGTCCATATTTAGAAGATACTGAGCATTGGGAAAAGCAGACTTTAAAGAGCTGGAAAGTTTGCAGCTGAAGAGCCCTGAGTGCCTAACCATGTCTGAAGATCTGGGTGTAAGTCAACCTGGAGAGTAGGTCTGCATCTGGTGTTGCACTACAGGGACCATCTGGGCTCCTGCTCTGGAAAGGGGTGAGGTTTCACACGGATCTGGTGAAACTTCACCTGGTTTCACAGCAGATTCAAAGAGTGACAGGTTTAATGAAGGAAGGGTGGCAACAAGCCCTCCTTGGGCACCCTCTGTCAGCATCTTCAGGCAAGAAATGCAAATGCATGATCTCATTACTGATTCCTACGGTTGGTAAAAAAGCTAAAGCAGAGAAAACTGTGTTCCAATGAAATTGCCAAGAGTATCAGATCATCTTCTGAGTTTCAGACCAAGAATTCAGCTGAGTGAAAGAAGAGCATTAGATTTCCTGCAACACTAAAGCCGTATAAAAGCAAGATGGAAGACTGTTTGCAGTCTCTCAAACTGGGACCTACTCTTGCAAAGCATCTGTGGTTCTGTTCTTATTGCTCTTATGGTGATATAAATTTGAAGCAGCCTCACTCCATCCAGTGGCAGTCCTCCAGATTTAAAGTGAGGAAGGGACAGAGACCCTGCTCTCAGAAACACTTTTTTTACTACTATTTTGATGTCTATATTAGTTACTCATTCTTTGTAAATTCTCCCAAGGCTAACCTAGCAAATGTATGACACTTGTTGAAGTTAAAGCCTTGGAGGTGGTTTCAGAGTGCCCAGCAAAGTGATAGGAGATGAATGGTATGGATTAGTGGAAACATTAAAATTAAGAATTCAGTGGTGGACATTTGACTCACTGTACTAATTCACATGTCAAAGATTACAAACTAATCTTAAATGGCTGCATTGGATCAATGTGCCACCTTCTGCTGGGGGCAGTTTTTGTAAGAAAACCTCCTTGTTCTGCTTGACAAGTATCCTATAAAATAGTTTCTGCTGTAGTTTGATCTGCTCTGAACAGTTTTAGAATAAGTTCCCAAAATATCTCAAGGAAGATGTTGCTGAAATATTGAAGTCTTCAAGCAGCATTTTAAGAAACTTATATGTATAGTTAGGTTTAAATGTTGTTACATGTTAAATCAGCTGATGCAGAAAAGAGTTGTATTTTTACAGATATTTTTGTGTACAAAGTTGTTGAGAGAGGCACATTTTCCCATCTCTTAAGTATCATTTTCTGCCAAAGCTCTGTATATATAACAACCGCATGTATTCCAGCTATTACTGAAGAATTGGCTAATACATTTTGGTGTGGGAGAAGAACAATTTTTCTTTAAAAATGTAAAAGAACAATGATCGGAAGTTTAAAACTTGAGATCTTGCAGCAGGACTTCACTCACATGAATTCAGTGTAAACATTTGTGACAGCCCCAGAGAGAGCAAGAACAGCTCTAACAGCAGTAACAGCAGGTCTTCAAACACTAAAGATTATGAGTAAAAATGAGTAGAATATTTAATCAAATTTGAAATAAATTCAGTCCTATTTTGAAGACCTCTGAGCTGCCTTTATCCCTGCTCCTGCAAGCCGAGGTCTCACCCTTGCACCAGCTACACATTCATCACCCTCACTGTGAATACTGTCCTGGGCTTTGGAGAGGTGGTACCTCACATAATGGCAGAATATTTTTCTGTTATTCCTCAATCACAAGGCAAAATGAACAATTTACTGAACTTTGAAAGGACGCAGAAAACAGATTTGTCCATCTGCAGTCATTTTGTATGAAGAAGCAGGACAGGTGTAGCTCCATCCTGTTGTAGCCCACCTGGTCACATCAGACACAGAGTCCTTTTCCCTTAGGGGAAGGAGCTGAGGGAAGTCCTCAGTGTCAGTTCCTGGAGGTCAGTGTCTCTCTTGGGTCAGGAGATCCCACACCTTGAAGCTTCTGGGTATCTACCAGAAGCTAACTTTTCACCTCACAATGTGCAGTAGCATAGTAGTGGGGAGACATTCACAGTAAATCCACCAGCAATGGAAGAAGCATCTGCACAAATGCCATTTCTGATCCCACCTCTGTTTTGCACGGTTCTGATTGTACTAATTTTTACATTATTTGAGCATCCTTTTTCTTTCCAACCTGCATGCTTTTGCCAGGGAACATGACAAAAACTGGTAAGTTCCAAGTATTTTTGAGATCCAGTGTTTTTATAGAGCTCCAGAACATCATTAAGCCACCATCTCCTCCTTATGATGTGGGGCCAATTACACTTACAGTGGTGTTCAGCATAATCCATAAATCAATTAGGCTCCATCCAGACCCTTGGGCTTCAGAGCCTGCCACATCCCAAGGCCCATCAACCCGGGTCTGTGTTTTGCAGCCTGAGGGTATGTTGCAAAACATACTTGTTCAGGTGGTGATGTGTTTTGGAAAAGACTTGGGATGGGATTTTCAAAACTGTGTGCTATAGCACAGCAAACACTTAGCATGGTCTCTTCTTTGTGGCTCGTGTTCTTTCTGTACTTTTGGGGGACTTTGCATTTTTAAAAATACACTGTATGGGCATACTATTAACAATTTACAGATCTCTGTGCAAAATATTCTCCCCTTCAAACTCCCTTCAGAGTTGCTCAGATCAGAATCACCATCTCCACGTCTCCCCTTGCAGATGTGATAGGCTTTGCATAGACCAGGTCATTTTCTTATGATTCTCGTCCCACCGAAACCTGCTGTATTTCACACCACTGTGACATCAGCATAGTTGGATGTGTTGGATCACATAGGTGAAACTCAGCGAGTGACACCTCTCATCTTGCTAGACATAAAGATGTGAGTATGCTGCACTTTTCAATCAGTGAGGGATTATAAATGTGTTATTTCTTCTCTCGGAGCAACTAAAAGTCTACATTGTACTTAGCACAGGATTACCATTAAAAAAGAGGATTTCCATAAAAAAAGACTGCCCTCTGTACTCTAACAGTCTGTGTTCACACACCTCAGTACTTACCATGTTTTGTTTTCCAATTTGTAAAACACCTCCTTCCACAGATCTTTTTTTTTTTTTTTTCCTTTTGCTGCCAATACAGGAAAGTTATCATATGTGGAAACCTTGAGTATAACAGATAACTTTTGGGTCTAAAATGACTGCAGCTGAGGTTATGGCAAGAACTGGCTGAAACTCAGTTATGTCAACTTACTCAGAATATTAATTGAATTTTCATTATTACAATTTCTGTAATATACCATAAAATAAATGGACTGTCTACAGAAGTCTACAAAACCATGGCCCATGTGGAAAGGATTAAACAAAGTGGGATTATCTGCATTGGAAAGCTGAAGGAGGATATAGCAATTTTCAGGTTTGCGAAAGCTTATAAAGAGTGGCAGGGAACCTCTACATGTCTATGGAAACAGTAATCTTAAATTGCAGCAGTGAATAACTGAAGTTGGGCATTGAGATAAAATTGCTGGTACTACTGAAACCCTGGGACAGCTTGCATGACGAGGCTGTGAATTCAGCATCATTGAAGATGTGAACAAATTGGACAAGCACCTTCTAGGAATGACCTGCATGGTTTCGATACTGAGCAAAGGAATAGGTCAATGACATCTTTTGGTCATAACTGGCTGGTGCTTGCACTGGTTGTGATTGCCCAGTTGTGCTCTTGCTAGCCTGGGAGGGCTGAGAAAAGTCAGGGCTGACATAACTTTTTGGGATACCATGTGGCAAGGGGTCCAACTGCATGTACCTTTGTTGGTACAAGTCTTGATTCTGGGTTGGGTTCAGCCTTCTGGCACAAGAGCTGAACTACTCCATCAACTCCTCCTCCCTGTTTAAGACACAGTCTGAGATGCAGTGTCTGACTTTGTTAGGGTTCTGCCTGTTTCTCATCTTCCTCAGACTCTCCAGTAGACAGTAGACAATCAATCCTGAATTCCTAGCTCTTCCATGCAGCAACTGTAGCCCTAGTACAAATACCAGAAATAAACAGTCTATTTATGAAAACTTTGTAGTCATTGTATCACTCATGTCCAGCCTCAGACCTCTTTCACTGCTATATACCTTTTGCATGTGCAGACTTGCCTTCTGTTCTGGTTTTGAGAAAAAAAATAAAGATCTGTAACCCACATTTCTTCCTGTTTATTTGTATATAAACAGATAAATAGACAAAAATAGTAAAGAAACATTAAAAAGATTTTTTAGATCTTATTTCTGTTCTTTTGTCAGTTTACATTAGCACAACTGTTTATTTATAGGAAGTCACTCCTGATTTAGATTTGTGTGTGTAAGAAATAAAAATCAAGTATTTGTCTCACTAATTAGTCTACATTTGTGTGGTGGGAGAGGGACTGCTTTTGCCCACAGGATAAATTTAGACAGATATTAGATGAGTGTCACTGTGCATCATTATTAACAGAATAATTGTAGCAATAATTTAATATGCATATCATTTATTGTCTCCCTGCTTTCTCTGCCATATCATCAGACAATGCTTTGTGCCACTACTTGCTGCTTTTCATGGTGTTATGTTCATCTTGCGCTTACTTGGCGACATTTTGATGTCACTTGTTTGTCCATTTCTCCTTGCTTTTGATTGAAAGGTGCCAAATGTTCCAACAAACATTTGAATATATCCATTCATGTTCCCTCATATTACTTCAATGCATATGATCTACTCCATCAGGGACATGACCCAAAACACAAACTGAAAACACAGAGGCTGAGACCCTTGAAAGCATTTTTTTTTTTTAGGATTTCAGTCCATGACATTCCTCGGATTGCTTGGAAAAAACTTCACAGTCATCTGTGTTTAGCTCCTTTGGTGATGCAGCAAGTGGCACAGAGAGCCTGCTCTGTGTTGTGCCACAACAAAATGCAGGCCCACAGTCCCATCTGCCCAACTGGTTTTGCAGGTAACGAGTGGGTTAAAATACATTATGGAAATATTTTTTTTTATGGTACTTGCTAGCAAAATAGGCTGAGTCATGCTGGCACATGTGTGAGATTAATGTTGTCATGCTTCCGTGCTGATGCACGATAAAATCCTGTCAGCTCAGTCACAGAATAGGCAAACCAAAAATTAGATTAACTTAACTACAGGATCACTAAACACAGGCAATGTCACTGTACCCAAAGGGTCTCCAGTGGTGCCTAAAATCATGGCCTTCAGGTAATTTGCACAGGGAGACACCTGAAATCATGTTGGGATCACCATCTCTGCAACTAATTTAATTATCCATAGGACCGCTGTCATCTAGCCCAGAGAAAGATATTAGAGTTTATGTTGAAATGTGAGTAATGCTAACTTGTCAGGGCTCAGGCTCAGAGCAGGTCAGTGCTGTCAGCTGCAGTGCTGGTCCGTGTTGTCCCCTGGTTCTGCTGGCTCTGAGTCTCCAAACCATGGCGGTGTGGTGGGTTGACCATGGCTGGACACCAGGTGCCCTCCAAAGCCATTCTATCCCTGCGCCCCCCCCCCCCCC
>JANZLQ010000079.1:5413237-5425437 GCA_026212715.1 Elanus axillaris | reverse complement strand
CTGCAGGTGGAGATCTGCTCCACCGTGGACCTCCATGGGCTGCAGGGGGACAACCTGCCTCACCATGGTCTTCCTCACGAGCTGCAGGGGAATCTCTGCTCCGGCGCCTGGAGCATGTCCTCCCCTACTTCTTCACTGACCTTGGTGTCTGCAGAGTTGTTTCTCTTACGTGTTCTCACTCCCCAGCTGCTGTTCCTCTCCGTTCCCCAACTTTTTTTTCCCTTCTTAAAATGTTATCCTAGAGGCATTACCACTATCACTCATTGGCTCAGCCTTGGTGGGCGGCAGTCCGTCTTGGAGCCGGCTGGCATTGGCTCTGTCAGACTTGGGGGAAGCTTCCAGCAGCTTCTCACAGAAGACACCCCTGTAACCACCCCCTGCTACCAAAACCTTGCCACAGAAACCCAATACAGGCGGCCTCCATCTCCTCCCTGCATGCTGCCGGGGATGGCACTGCCTTTCTCCTCCGGGGGGATGATAGGGACAGACAGGAGAAGAGCAGAGGCAAGCTTTCCCTTCCTTGCCCACTGCAAGGGAACACAGTGGAGCCGGAGACCCCCAGGGCTCATGGCGCTGGCTCACTGTCAGCTCTGGCACAGCAGGGTCAGCACAGGCATGTTCATGTGCATGGCTCCTTTGTGATGGGTATATTGCAGCTTTAAAATAATGTGTCTTATCCTTCACTGTGATGGCTGGCAGTACCAGAGTACTATCAGCTTTTTAGAAGCAGCCCCTTAAAAGTGCTGCATTAGACTATTCATGGATTAGCTGCCTGAGAACAACATTGTCAGTTGTTATGTGTCAAGCATCCACAGAGTGGACCACAGTGAACTGCGGTTTTGCCTGCAAAGGCTTTTTCTTCTAATGGGGGACATCTAAAGAGCAGATGGATTCTGAGAAAAAAAACCCACGCTGATGTGACAACTTGCTAAGATTGGTAATAGATGTGCACTGGAGGCAGAGCTTCTGCATGGAAAAGATTTTGGGGAAAAATTGCTACGTGGATGTTCACTGATGCAGTTTATGTATAGAAATTTTTAGTTGAGCTTTAAACTAAAAAGAAGAAAGAAACTTGAAAGAAAACACTATCAAGGATCTTGATTCCTGAAAAAGTTTTATGCCACAAACAGTTAAGTGCAAGCAGCTGCTGAAGTACATAGGATTATCATAATAACATTAGGAGCACTGGTTTATATTCCACCTTTCATCATTATAGAAGAATACTGTCCTTGGGGGATACATGTGAATAGCCCTATTTATTACCTTTTAAAGTGGGTTAAAATAGTTCAAGGTAATTATCCTCACAATTTTATTTGCCCCTCTTTTAACACTTCTACTTTAACACTACTTTTTTTTTTTTTCTTTTCCCTCAGCAAAGTCTGGCTGTTTACTGGACTTTTCAATTGTAGATAATAAAGTACGTCAGAGGAAGAAGAGACCAAAGGATTAATACTGCCCTCTGATGCAAGAGCTGACTTGTTAAAAAAGAATATATAACCGCTTGGCAGTAATTATTTGGCTCTTCAGTGTGTAAAAAGTGGTAAAATACAAAATGCAGGTGTCAAATGCTGCCACTGAGCTGGTTAAACTCAAATCCAGACTGTCAAATGTGTTTAGGTGCCTACAGGCTGTAGATGTGGGTATCTGTGGGGTTTTCAGAAGCATCTGAACAAGCTAGCTAGTAAACTACCACAGAGGTCAACAGCCATCAAAGCTAAGCTGCATGCATGAGTGTTAAATAGCTATAGTATCAGGTGTCTAATCTTATAGAGTAATAATGTATGTGAGCCCATCAGTCCCAAAGGATCCTTTGGATCTTACCCTAACATCTCTGAACCAAACAGATATAGCATTTCTAATTACAGGAGTGCATCCATCTCCCTTTCTGAGCCAAGGTTACTATCTGCAATAGGTGCACGGTAAGAGGACCTCAACTAACAAGCAGAACATGAACCTGCCCTGGTCTGTTTTGGTAAGCCAGGAGGATCTCCTTACAGCTTTGGTGTCCTTCAGTGTCTCCTTGCTCTGGAAATCCCAGATGCCTTCAAATGACTCTGTTGCACCTCTTTACTTAAAAGGATAAACAAGTTTTGAAACCCATTGTTTTACTTTTCATGATAAAATGAGAATGACTTACAGCCTGGGGATCCCCAGCTGTTTTATATGGCACCGAGTAGAAGGGCTCCCCTTCCTCCCACCCACCTCATTTCTGAGAGGGTGAACATAAATCCTGCTGGGAGCTTCTTGCAAGTCTAAGGACTGGTATGGAAGAAAATGCAAAATAATCTGAGTGGTACACAGGAAAGTAGCTTCATGAACTGAAAGTGCAATCCAACTTCCCAAGTCTGTGCAGGACTTTGAATGTGGGAAGCAAAACTAATGTTTGGAAAGGGGAGCTAAAACAGGAAGGCTGTAGAAAAGAATTACGTGGTCAAAACAGTAGAACAGAAGATGTGGTTTGCAGCAACGTTTTACTGTCTCCATAAATCTGAGGATGCTTAGCAATGTGACCCATGTGAAATGGAAGCAGGAAACTAGTTCTGCTGCAGAGGGCTTGAAAACCTTCCAAAAACTCAAAGTGTTTGAAACAAGTTATTGAGTTTCTGCTCTCACCCTGACCACAACACAGAAGTAATATAAGAATGCCGAGGTGGGCTGTTCTCTGTTCAGAATCAGAACCAAGGGACAGAACATTTTCAGGATTTAAGTCCCTGATCCCTAGTCAGCTAATAGAAATGAACAAATAGTAGAAAACTGTTTCACAAACATTTGTTTGACTTTGAAAATCAACCTTGATTTAGTTTCGTTCTGTATTTTTTTCATCTTCTCATAACGTTTGAACATTCAGGTTTCACCAGTGAGGATATGCAGAAAGAGCAGAGTTTGAGCTCAGATATTTAGCTGTCCAATTTAAATTTTGCTTTTGGCCACTCTAAATTCACAGCTTGCTTATAGCATGTGAGCTGCATTATATTCAGGTTTTTTGTTTGGTTCATGCAATAAAATTGACCAAATTGCTGAAGCTACAAGAAAGTAACTAAATCAGTGCTAGTGCTGTCTAGTTTTGTAATGTGGAAGACGAGTGGAAAAAAACCACCACCTGGAGCATGTAAAAAGAGCTTGACTGATATATTGCTTAGCTACTGCAATAGCCTTTGAAGTTCCTTGCAGGCTCAACATCTTTCTTATACTTCATATTATACAAGAAGGTAAGAAGAGCTTGCAGATGAGAGTTGCACAACACAGATTATTTCATAGGGATTCTGGAAAACACAAGTAGTGTTAGTAGCATGCAAATGCAGGGACGACTTTGTGAAGGATGGCATGGAAGATCCTGTTCAAATAAAATTAAGGTGCTAGTACAAGGTCAGAAATTGTAGCAGGTGATGAAGTTATTAAAATATGTGGAAAGATAAAGGGTGAGGAGAGGTGACATGTTTCTCCATCAGGCTAAGAGTTGACATGAAAGGGACAATCAGCAAAGGGAAAATAAAATCCAGAGGTTTGTTTCCAGCACTGCCAATTCATCTCAGCAGCTACTTGCAGGCTACAACCCCTGTTACCTCTGTGAAAGGAGAAGGAGTTGATGGGCCCAATTCCCAAGTTATAGCCTCCTGAGACAACTGTGGAGATATCTACAGAAAGCATGACCATGCATAGGTAAATGTTGTCTTTCCCTGCTCAGGACGTATTGCTGACTTGCACTTACTTACAGTACACTCTTTTGAAGGAGAGATTTTTTTTTTTTTTTTTGGTTGTTCTTTGCTCAGCACAAAGCCTACATCTGTCACCGTGACCATCACTGCTACCACAGTGCAACTAATAACAACAGCAGTGTAAAATAATCTGTCATTTGAGGCTTGATGATTGGGTAGAAATGTCCTCTTCTGGGTGCCCTTGTTTTTTCTGGGCTATCCACTGCTGAACTTTGCCAAGAAGATTGTCCCAGATGCCCGGCATGTCCTGGTCTCTGTGAAGTCCTATCTGCAATTGCTCCATTTCAGCAGCCTGAGGTAATGAATTTATTTCAGCTTATTCCCATGCTGGTCATGCTAGGAGGTCTCATCTGCACACAGTTCCATCCTCCACTCAGATCTTAGGGCTTGCCAGGACTGTGGCGATCTGTGCCCATATCACCTTACATGTGGAGTCAGCTTAGGCAGAGATAAGTGTGGTTTTTTTATATTGGGAGTATATACTTTTTTATATATGGCCAATATACTGTTTGCTCATAGGAACATTACAGATATTGCACCACTTTAAAAAAAATTTTACTCTTTGGTGGGACAAGCAGTAACAAAGATTCAGTGGTCTCCAGAGGGAAACCCTTCTTCATAGAGAACCCAAAACAAAAATGTAAAAAATCTCTTCCTCCTTATCAGGTAACATCTTAGTGTTGGCTCCTGTGAGGATGTCTACTCCCAAGAGAAGGGTCATTAATTTTAACAGGATCGTGCAGAGTGATGACCACCTGCCGTTACTGCTAAATAGATGGGGAGGTTGTGTGGACCCAATACAATAAACCTGAATATCCAGCTGTACAGAAGTGATTTCTTTTCTCCCTCAGATAGGTTGAATCATAGACCCAAATCCTACGAAATCAAAGGTAATCTGTTCTTGATGCACTTCTGTGATCCCCTTGAGGCACTCTGTCCCCCTGTCTAGTCAGCAAAAGGAAGAAAATTAGCTCCACAACCATTTTGTAGCTTTGGCAGAATTAGCAGAAACTCCTGCCAGAGCTTTGGTGTCTCTTGCTGTGTGTGGTCCCCTTTGGCCTCGCCACTTCTTCTTTCAACATTTTGAGTTTCTCATAGTTTAATGCAGGGACATACAATGAGACTCTATTTTTGCTCTTTCTTGAATTATTTTAATGAATAATCTCATATTCTCTCTCTCATCTCATGAGCTCTGCAGCATCCATGCGAGCTACCCCTGATGTGAGTTATTTTGTTAATTGCGTGGGTAATAGCATGGTGAAAGTGTCACAGTGACCACAATTCTGCCTTTTAGTTTTGCCTGCGCTGCAGCACATCTTTAAATGCTGGAAATCAGAGGGAAAATGCATAGCTCAGATAAAAGAAGAAATGGGATTAGTCATATGTGAGCAGGGCTGAGGTGTGGGGGTCAGACCTAGCCTGCAACAGCAACACTGCTGACCCCAGGCCATCCAGCTTCTGAGTCCCAAAATCACAGGAGTGGCTTGGAAAATACATTTAGTCATCTGGGGTTATTTTTATTTGCCTTCTAGTTTTGAAGTCTTTGTGCAGAGGCTCTGTGTTTGCACTGCCTTCATATCTGCAAGCTTCTCTCTGGAGTCAGGAGAGACAGAAACTTGGCTTTTCCTTAGAAGAAAAATGGATCTAGAAATTCACATGCTATCTCTTGATACCAGCCACTGGCTCTTCAAGGAAATCTCCAAATAGCAGGAGACTTCTGATAAACTCATAAGAGTTGTAGCTGCTGCTCCAAAACCTGCAAGATTTGCCCAGAAGTGAGGACTGCAGGCTGTTTCTCCTGTCACCTTTATAGCTCATGTCATCTGATCAGCTTCCAGAAACTCCAATAATTAAAAAAAATCCACTCGCATCTTACCCTCTGTCCCTAGAAAACTGAATGAAAGACCCTCTGAACAGGAGAGGAGAGAAATTCCTCCATCTTCCTCTTTATTGTGGTACCCTGGCACATCAGGTCTTTGGCATTTAGACTATTTTATCAGCCTTCCTTTTTCCCTGCGCGTGATCCCCAGCTCTGCAAAGATTTCTGATACTCTCTTCTCATCACTGATAAGAAAGAAAATGTTGAATGCTGAACTTCCTCAAAACTGTTTTTAACAATAAAAAAAATTTGGGGGGACCCTTAAAAAAAAAAAAAAAGAAAAAAAAGAAAACTTTTACTCAATATAAAAAAACTTTTAGTGAACTGTTTTGCTCCAGATGGTTATTTCTACTTTAACTTTTATATTTATTAGTGCTATATTGTGATTTAGACTATAATGTAAACCTCACATATATAAAATAAAAAATTAAATGCATGGCCATATAGGACCAATGTGTTCCAGTAATCTTTCAGTGAAGTTTTGAAAAATGCAGTATTGTTTGGAAAATATTTCTCATAAGTGACTGCTAATTTTCAATCACCAGAAGTTTACTTGACTACTGCACTTCTTTTCAGTGAAAATTGATTTTTTCTGAATACAATATAAAATTAATAAAAAATACTACTTTCCCAGCCATGGCTGAAAAACTATTTTTTGCCAGATTTTTACAGCAGTGAAGTCTGATTATAAGGATCAGAAGGTCCTTCATGCTTTGCCCTTGAATCTTTTTGTAATCATTAAGGTAGGTATCTTGAGAATCAGGTTTATGCAAAGTCTAGAGATGACCATCTGTCGTGCTCTAGTCATTGTTGCTGCATTACTGGACCAGTCCTACAATTCACAAAATGTATTGTCACTTAAGTCTGGGGCAATTTGAAAGTTGTTTGTACCTTTTCAGTTATAAACTGAAGTAGGATGCTACCTGATTTTCACTTTTTGCACCTCAATGTAATTTATTTTGGTACGGATAATTGAGGTATTCTGAAGTACTAGGTTCTGTGCTCCTACAGAGACTTTCTAGCTTTTGTTATGAAAGTCAGAATACTTAGCTCTCACTTGTATTAGGAATTTTATTTTTTAATGCAACTTTAGAATTGCAAAAGTGGTTACACAGATTTTTAGTGAACCCATGGAGTTTCAGGAATTTAAATAAAAATGATCATTAGGGTGCTTATATGTCTCTTCGGAGTGTGAATATGAAGTCTGTTCTGCACGTACACGGAGGTCTTGCACGGATACAGGGAATGGAATCACTTATAGGAGAAAGACCAAATTTGAAAAAACATAGCCTAGGGTCTTTATCTTGTCTTGAAGGTTCTTTTGCATGTTTTATATTCTCTCTCCCATCATCTTTTCTTTCTTAAACTTTCCTATAGAGGATAAGAACTCAACAATGTTCAAATGCACTTTGCAAACTCCCAGTGTTCAAGTAGTTCCCAAATTAGACATTATAATGAATTCACTCCTTCAACTAATAATGCTGTTATTTTTACCCACTGAACTCTGACACATGGTTATTATGTTTAGCTTCATTTTTGATGGGTGCAAAGCACCCAACACACCTACAGACAGTGTTGAAATCTGTAGTGTTCACAGACTACAAAAATCTTGACAGGGCTCTGATCTCTTGTTCACCTCAAATTTTTTTTTCCATTTAATGGTCAAGAAAGTTGCACTTATTTGTTCTTTTACTGAAGTAATGAAAGCAACATATTTATTGAACTTGGTGTATAACATTGACAGCTGTGATGACTGAGGACCAGAGTCTGAGACCTTCAAAACCACCCAACAGGTCTGTGGTTTCTATTAGCAGCAAAAGTTTCTGATGCTGGTCAAGGATACTCTGTTCAAACAACATACAGCCAAACAGCTCCTACTGGACACCGTAGAGAGCAAAGAACACCTCTGTCTACAAACACCACATTAGGTCTTTCAAGATGTTACTTTTTCCTCAGCCTTTTGAGACACAAAAATTGCTTTTATGGTTTTCCTCCATTGTACTGTCATCAAAGGCATGTTAATTGGTAAGCATTAGATAGTCAATTTCTAGTTTGTAAGATTTTCTTAAAAATATAATTGCTAGACTTTGAGTATGTTGCATTATGACTGTTATCTATAGGAGTGTATTCCTATCAAATCAGCGAGATGTAATGCATTAACCGCACCATTATCAAAGCAGCAGTTGGACGTACTTCTTCTGGCCAACATGCTGCCCTCCTTGAAGGTGTCCTTGAGGGACAAAAAGCTGTCTGCTTATGTTGGCCAGGGCATCCAGGGAGCCCTTTGACACCAACACCTTTTTTGGACTCCTCTGTAGCCTGTTCATGATGTATACAGTATGTAGGATGTGTTGGCTGTGAGATTCATCTGCTGTCAAGTCACCAGTTGTAAACCTTTTTCTTGTCGAGAGAGAGAGAGCTACAAGTGTTCTCAGGTCACCTCCCTTGGCGAAATGGGAAATATATCCTTGTCGTGAGACTTCTCTTTAGGAACAACACAATAAAGAAAAAAAAAGAAGAATATAGTAAGTGTGCTGGTTTCTGAATGCTCTTTCTGAATGGCTCCATCCTTCAGGGAACATCCCTTTCTAAAAAATTATTCTGAACAGATATATAATTTTGTTCTATTACATGTCTTAGATAAGATAAACATTTTTTTGTCACCTTGCTTCAGCTGTGAAAACAATTCCTTTGTGAAACCAAACAAGAGGAGTATCTGAAATGCTGATAATACTTTGGTATAGTTTTTGATATCACATGTCTTAATTTTGTTGTCATATGTTGACTGTTCATTGAAACACCAACGCTTCCATGCCATGTATATAGTACATAGGAGAGGGACAGTATTGGATTGTATTTCCAAAGAAAATGGAGACCTAGTCTTCTCGGATGTTTTTTTCACATTACAACAAAAGGATTATTAACTGTGTTATAGACAGTGGGTGGGAACTGTTGTCTCTTCTCAGGAAGAGCAAAGCAAATAAACCAATGTGCTCTGTAAAACCACTGTTTCTCTATTAGGAAGTATATTGGGTTTGGTAGTGTGTACAGAAGACAGTGCTCATATATCTGGAAGGTTCAAGCTTTCCAGTTGGAACTTGTCCCCTGCCTTCCCTCAGCTAATTTGTAAAGAAAATATTTGGAAGACTGAAAGGCAGGAGGAAAAAAGATGCCTGAATCTTTTCTCCCAGTGGCATATAGCCCATGCTCGAGTTCATTCTTTTTGCTTGATTTTCAGTTTATAACCTGCAGTTTTCAGAGACAGAAAAGTGGTGGACAGAAAGATTTTTGACCCAATGAGAGTTTCATTTCAGCTAAAAGTCAAGTAGGCAATTCCTGAGTTCATGTTGAAATACCTAGATGAGTCTTCAGTCATTATTAAGTCTGTCATAACGTAAAATAGGGGAAAGAAACATTCTTTTGTGCTCCAAGACTTAATATCCCAATAAGAGCTGTCCTTTGCTCTGAATTTTCCCTTATCTAAATGGACAACACAAATCCTTGGAAACTCTTCAGCAGTTGCCCAGGCCCTCCCTGACTAGGTCATTCATCCTTAGCAGCCTGGAGATACAGCACACTTGCCATTCGAAGGAGAAAAGAAAAAGAAGGCAAACACTGAAATTCTTTAATTTTTTATTCCTGCTGCTGAATATCATATATATCACATTCACTAAAGAAGTATTATAAAACGTGTATCAGATTATTATCACTCAGTGACAGCCTTGACATCTTTCATATACAGAATATGGCAATTACTTTTATTTTTCAGTTCCTATGCAAAATTACATCTTCTACAGGAGACCTCAGCTACAAACCAGGTAGCCAGTTTCCAGACCTTGCAGGACTTTGTTCACAGCACATAATCTGTACCCTCATGTTACAGAACAGTGTTTCAGTACTAGAATCAGATAATCTATTTTTCTCTCTCTTCTTCTCCCTCCTCCCCCACACCCCATCCTGAACAGATTTGCCAATGGCACCTTGTCTTTTGTGGTGCTTGAAGGTGAGATTTTTATACTCCTATTAGATTGTCTGTCCATTCAAAGGGCCACCTGCAGGTGTAGTGATGACAAAAAAAAATCCTGTTAGACCAGATACTTTTCAAAGCAGCTGTTAGCAGACCTCCTGGTGCAGTAGCCTATCAAGAAATTTGAATCCAGAGGTAATTTTTGAAAGTAGGGCCTTCAGTCTTTTCTCTTTCTAGACTGGATTTTGGTTCTAGCCCTGGCTCCAACCATCCTTACTGCACTGCTTGCCTGTGGGAAGAGATGTACATCCGTCCCTATCCCTCACTTTGATTTCCCATACCTAGGCGACAGCAGAGTTTTGAAAAGAGAGGAGGCTTTCATGTATGGACATGCAATGTTTTTTTGAAATTGCACTGTATCTTTCTACCTGCTGTGCTTAATCTTAAAATCTCATTGTGTCATAAAAATAAATGTTTGCTCTTTCATTTCTCCTCCATCTTTCAGTACCAATTTTCATAAAGAAAAATCTTTGACTGAAGCACAAATTCCCCCTTATCCTCATTGTAGCAGGTTTTCCCTGCAAATTTATTTTTGTCCAAGCTAATGGCACAAACACTCTAAAAGGTGTTTCCACCCTCACACACATCCCCACACTGCTCCACACTTTTTAATCTTTACTTGTGTTTGGAGGTAGTGCCTTTTTTAATCTCAGAAGTCAGTATTTTCCACTAGCAAGAAAAGTTTACTTCTTGGTTTTTTTTGTTATGGATGAATCTTTCAGGCATTTCCGTGAGGTCCAAAGTATAATGGCTTTCTTTAAAACAGGCTTGGAATATTTTGTGTACTTTTTGAGCAGCCACCTCTCTGTCTTCTCTGTTGACTCTTCAGTAGTATGTGACACAAAGTTATGTCTCCTCTTTGTTCCTCCATCTGGTTTCATGTGATGCTTAATCTGTGTTTACATGACATGGGATCAAACTTTCCTGATGCAATATGTCTGGCCAGTTATAGTGGCATGCGTATATACTGGCCTTATCCTATGAATAGATAGTGGTGGAATGATTAAACCAGGAGAGTGAGGTTTTCAAATGGGCTTTGGTGTTGGTGGGAGGAGCAGGGAAGTTACTAACTAGGAGTAAATACTTGGCTATTGGCACAGCAGCTGAGAGGCAAGAGAAGGATAAATATAGAAGGGAATAGGGAAATGTGAAAAGAGGTTTGCAGGAAATATCACCAAGGAAGGAAAAATTATGAGAGGAGCCAATACAGGAAGCTGAATCCCATGTAGACATGCTGCTTTGACAAGGAGCAGAAAACCTGTTGTTATGGAGACATCTTCAACACCATCTTCTCCAAAATGTGAGGTGAAATCCTTGGGACCATGGTAAGTCTGAAAAGGTTTGAGTCACACATCACTAGGGTTTTGTGGTGTGAGTTACTATTTTTATTGCTTTGGAGATCTAGGAGATGCACACCATTCGGGTGAGCATATGAAGTGTTTTCTTCTGCATGTCTTTCTGTCATTCGGCTTTGAAAATGGTTTGAATGCCTGAGGTTAAATAAATGCACGCCTCACTGTAGGAAAGGCCAAGCCAGCACAGCTATCCTCTTTTTGTCTAAATGATGGTGAAACAGTGGTGGGATAGTCATTTACATATGTGACCTTCTGGAAAGTGGCTAAATCTCCAGCATTGTGACTAATCCAGAGGTTAGAAAGTGAAGTTCCCTTGCTGATGCATTTATGGCATTTGCTGTGGAAAAAAATAAGTAAATAGGGGAGAGGAAAATGAAAAACATTATTACTATGCATTTTCCATTTTGCCATTCCATGCTTTAAAATTGCCTAATTGTTCATCAGCTTCACAATAGAAATGCCTTTTATTTTTTTCCCAGGCACTTAGAGATGACTTAAGTGTCATTTAGTCAATTGGCAGAACAAAGGAGTCAATTTATGGATCAGATTTTCTCTGTTTCTTTATTCTTTAAAATAATTTGCTTTATTGGTTTAGCATGCTTGAAAGGTGAGGGATTGACAGGACTACAGTGCAGAAATATCACTTCACAGAATAAGGTCGTACACATACATCTTTGCTAAAGCTAGAGTTGAAAAGGTAGGATTTTGTCAGATTCCACCTGCATTTAAATTTAGATTCCCCTCTTTTAAAAAAACTGAAAAAAAAGAAAAAAAAGAAGGGAAAAAAAGCAGCTAGCTCTTTAACATATTATAAATCACATTGTACCAAGTGTTAGAAATAAATGCATGTAAGTACATGAGAGTAAGACTAAAGACTGCTGGAAAAGCCAATAGCATCTCAACCTTCTTCTCCCACAACTGATCCCACCCCACTGAATCCAGTGGGAAAATTCCTGCTGGCACCCAGCAGTGAGGTTAAATGTGCTCCATATGAAGTAAATAAAGTTGATTAAGGCCCTGCACAATTTCTTCATATTCTGCTCTCTTTTCTGCCTCCTAAATATGCCTGCTTGTTTGCATACCCATGTATCTTATTGCATTGGGTTTCTGTGGCAAGGTTTTGGTAGCGGGGGGGGGGGGGTTACAGGGGTGTCTTCTGTGAGAAGCTGCTGGAAGCATCCCCTTTGTCCAATAGAGCCAATACCACCCGGTTCTAAGATGGA
>JANZLQ010000079.1:5398291-5410260 GCA_026212715.1 Elanus axillaris | reverse complement strand
AGTATGTAGACAAAGCACTTCAGGACATGGTTTAATGGCCATGTTTGATGATTGGACTCAATTATCTTAAAGGTCTTTTCCAACCTGAATGCTTCTGTGATTGCATGATTCCAGGTACAAGCCTCCACTGCACAAGAATGAATGCAGGACTGCCTCTTCTCTTGGTCTTCTGGTCTCCGTCTCTATCTTCTGCCCTTGCAACCAATTGCCCTTGTCCCCAGATATATTCCTTTAAGTTGAGACCCCAACATCTCATGAATACATGAACACTCTGCATTTTCCCTTTAACCACCTGGCAATCTGTGGTAATGCTGATGCCATAAGATGCATAAACTTCCCAAGGATGTCTAATCACAGTTATCCTTCACATAAGTCAAGACAAATTACTAATTATAAATAAGCACATTTCTGCTCCTCCAGAATTTTTTGACCTTTTTGTAAAGTTCATCTTTCAGGACACAGCTTTTTTCTCAGGTGTTGTGGCACCTCACTTTTTTCTCCCCACTATGGTTAGCTTTCTTGCCTTTAGAGGTCCTCAACCAGACAGGAATTCAGTTCCACCCAAGCAGATCACCCTGGTTTCTTCACCCACTCTGAGCAGCCTGTCCCTGCCAGTTTGGGCCCTCTGCTTTGTACCTTCTGCCACCCAGGGGCTTCACATCCCATGGCTGAAGAGTGTCTTTGCCCTTGTTCAGGTACCAATGTGACATACCCGCTGGCACCTTGCTGACGGTGGCCTTACAGAACAGTCCTGAATCTCACAAGCAATGACATCAACTCAGCAGTCATGAGCTGATATGGCAAATTCCCCAGTCTGCTCTAGGACTAGTGGAAACTTGGGAATGGGGTGGTCTTCACAAGCAAAAACTGACATTGGAGTCTTGAGATTGGAGATAAAGTCCAGGGTAGACCTTGATTTCTGCAGTGGGACCACCACTCCACTTTCTCAGAAGGTGCATTTGTTCTCAACTCATCCTACCTGGAAGGGGAGCCCATCAGCTCCGGTGATCTGTCTGTATGTGTGTCTGTGGAGCAGCAGTTTCTGTTTGGTTTTGTTTTGGTGGTTGTTGGGTTTTTTTGAGCTGAAGAGTTATCTACTAACCGCAGCCAATAGATATCAGTGGAAATAACACAAAACTTAAGAGCCAGATGTACCTACTGATCCATAAGTCAAATATCTTGCATGAGATGGTTTTATCTGATCCTTCTTAAACCTTGAATAACAATGGCACTACTAATAAATGGTTATCTACAAATAGGAACTTCTCTTGAAAGTGTAATTTGTTGATGGAAATAAATGCAAAAAGGCTAAAATACAACTTACTGCATAAGAGTAGGATTTCTATATATATATATATCCTTGCTTATCAGGGAAATGGCAATGCCGATATACTATATTATTCTGATTTTGAAATATTTCATTGTAAAAAAGAATTGTCGGGTTTGGTGATTGCCATATTAAGAACTTGGATTAATATATTTGAACCTGATTTGAGAAATAACATTTTATATAAATTTCACATGTATTTTGGGGTTTGATTATAAAAAAAGCATGGTCTTTTCAAAATGACTTTAGTCTGAGAAAAAGCCCAGTGCAACAATAATATTAGCTGTATCACATACGAGCCTGCATCTGGAATGAAGCAGCTACACAACAAAATTAAGATACCAAGGAGCTAAATTTCATTCCTATCATACTCCCACTGGCACACTCTACTGTTCTCTATCCTTTTGCTTGAGAAGACAGCCTTACCTGAAAGACTTAATAAAGTGTACCACAAGCCTATGGGATTTATTTGTTCCTAATGTATTACACAATAATTTTTGTTGTAATTATTTTTTCATCTACTCGATATGCTTAAGGATTCTGCATACACAGTTACAGAATAAATAAAGCTAACAAACTTTAGTGATATTATCTTGTAGGATGATAATAATTACAGATTAGTACATTGTAGAAAAATACCTGATAGGCCTAAAAATGGTATGATTAGATAAAGCCTGTAAAAATGTAATTCACGTAAGTCTTTTGATATTTTACTATACTCTTTGTTCTCCTTCCTAGCTATGATTTTCGAGATTTATTTGTCACTATTCTCTATTTTTCTGCTGTACACCATGTTTGTGGGCTATGGCAACCAATCCCCTTGGGCTTTCTTTTGCTTTAATTTGCATAAACACAGGCATCATATGAATATTCAGTGAGTGGCTTTGCATTAAGTACCCTTAATCAGTGTTTCAGTTCAGTTTTATTGGTTGCAGGCAGAGTCAGTTATTTCATCCAGAAAATCTGAGGGCCCTACAAAGCTAACCAGGTAAGGACTGCAATCCTTTGATGCATGTAATGAAGGAGAATTAGCATTGATTATATAGATTCTGGCGATGGCTCAAATCTTGCTAATTTGCTTGGGGAGAGGCTGTGTATGTATTTTTTTATATCATTTTTTTTGTTGGATTTGTTGTTGTTGTTATTAACCCATGATGGCCAGGTGGGCACATGCTTCTGTAATTTGCATAAACATCAACTCTTAATGAATAATACATAAGGGTTATTTTAAACACTGGGCTCCTGGTGTGGCAGGCTGTATAGCACTGCATTTGATTGGTTCTGCAGTGTTTTCATCACCAGCAAATATCCCTATAACATGAAAGCCACTAAAGAAGCTGAATTGAATGTACAGTATTTGTTTTTTGAAAATGTCAGCTATCTTTTCAAAGAAAATTGCACAGATCTCCCCCTCCCCCGTCCCTGGCTATTAGAGCTTTTCGTTTTCCTGAACAATATGTTACAAGCTTGATTGCAGCTGCTGTTTGTAGCCTTGGCCAGTGCCTGTGATTCCTGAAGAAGGCAGCAGCAGCTGTATTTGTCTTTAACTTGCATAAACATGAGCAACATGTAAATAAGAAACAATGGCGTTGGTATGCAGCGTGCACCCTCCCATTCACATGCTGGAGATCTCTCCACTTGCCTCCATTTAAACAGGGGTGCAATCTAGAAAAGGAATAATTGCACACTAAATAAGTTATTTATAATGCTGGTTTGATTTTTCTGCTGTCTAAAATGTAATTTGAGGAGGACTGGAAGGAGGGATACCTTTTCATAAACTAAGGAAAGGCGATAAGGCAAGAGTTAATTGAGGACTCAGCACTTGGGAAACAGGTTATAGAGAGTCAAAGCTAGTTTATGTATTTAAATTACTGGAGATAATTAGCACCATTCTCCTTCTTCTTAGCTTGGTACTCGGCTTTTGTTAGTGTCCTGAAATGAGCCATTAGGGGATAAAATAATCACATCTAAAACTTGCTTGTTACAAAGGGTTCTGATCCAGAAGCTCATAGGTGTGCTTGGCCCCTAGGGTAGTCAATGTCCCAGGCAAAATATAACATATGTGACCATCAAGATGGCCAAACAGAAAAGGAAAATAAATAAAACAGAAGTATGAGACACAATAAGAGTTACAGTAAAAGTCATATTAAATGGTATGTGTAATCAGAGCATCTACCCATTAAATTGTATCCAGTACAGCAATGCATGCATTTCACAAATGATATTGAGGAGCTGTCCATGGCTTTGGACTGAAGGTAGAACCTTTAAACCTGAAATGGCTGGATTTTAACAATGCCACATTACTAAAATGACACATTACATTGACTCCGGGTAACCTGGAGTAATGCGATGCAGATGATGGGAAGTTGGTGTGTTTTCTATCATGTAGTAATCTCTCTGAGAAGATACTGAATAAGAATGGGTTTTCACTGCTGGTATCAACTATTGCTGCGAATCTAGTGCAAGCCAAAACTGGGGGGAATGAATAAAAAAGCCAAAATGCCTTGTTTGGTTTAGTTGCTTGTTTTCTCATTTGGAGTGATGTTATTTCTTCAAACAAATATTTCTGCTATTTCTTAAATAGTATTAATGGAATATTTTTAGGATTCCTAGCAGGGGTCTGCCAGAAGTGTGTTCTATTATTTGACATGTTTGTCAATTTTTGTTCTACCTTTTCCCTTTAAATCAGTGCCTGGTGTTTTGAAGAGGAAACAAGAAAGTGAATTAAAACTTAAGATATAAAAATAGGAGCAAGGAAAAGATGTCCTTCATGAGTAGATGCACCTATTCAAGAAATGTTACATTTTATGGAGAATTATTAAAATCAATTTTAAATTTACATCTTTTCCCAAGTACCTTTAATTAAATTGTTCAGGTTTTAATAAGTTCAATATGCATTTAATCATCAATCATTAAATGTTTGTAGCTATAATAAACACCAAGCAATCTTTAACAATCTATAAGGATTGTAGGGTTGGTAGTTTTAAAAGATTGTGCTTACCCGAGAACTAGAAGACTTATCAAAGAAATGGTGTAAAGGATACCTCTATTAGTAAATATAATATTACCAGGTGGTTACAGGATGTAGGATCTTATTCTGTACTAAGCCATCCCTCAGTGTCTGGCTTTTTTCACAGTGAAAAGACAATAACTCATTAATATCCTGACAACACTGTTTTTCACCTGTGACTGCTATCATTGCTGCTTAAGTGAAATTTCTAAAGGCAGTGTGGGGATTTTACACATAGGAAGGACTTTAGGACTGGGCCTTTGTTGGTCATTTCTGAACAGCAGATGATGTGCTTGTTGGCACAGCGGAAAGGAAGGGAGATGCTGCCTGAGACACTTTCTGGGAAAAAAAAGGGGGGGCAATGAGCACAATCTAATCATCCTTAATGAGATGGGGGAAGTATATGTTGGGAAATGTTTTTAATGTTTTGGCTGAGCAACAATGCTGTGAAAGTCAAAAACACAACCCAACCCTCCACACTGGGTGCTTGGAGATAACTATGACAAATTTTTCCCTCCTGCATGCATCCAGGCTTGGCCACCTGACCTGCTTCCATGCACTCCTGAGCATCTCCAAAACACCCATCACCAGTCCTTGTAAAAATACAGCAGTTTTCTCTTCACTTTTTAAATGAAACCACCGTATTGACTGAGAGTGGGACTCGGCTATTTTATGCAAGAGGGAGAAGAAATAAAAAAAGTGCCTGGCCTTATAGGTCTTGCTGTTGTTCTTTTTTTTGTTCTCCCCCCCACCCCAGGGGAAATAAATAATTACTGGAAACATATCTTTAATAACTAAGATTGGAGAGTGAACTCTGAACTTAATTTGTCCTTCATTGCCCAGCAAGGTGGGCCAGCAATGCATGTTTTTTAATCCAACTGGTTTGTAGGTTTTTAATTGGATGGGCATAAAAATGAGAAGGGAATCTGAATATGAATGTTCTGCCTTCTTTGCTCCTGCAGTCCTTGTGATGGTACACTCCTGCTTCTCCAGGCTGACCACAACTTGCAACAAAGCCTGTATTTCTGGTACTGTAAAAAGTTGTGGGGATTAAAAGGGAGCAAACAGGCTTGCAGGCTTTCTTTATACATTTTAAAAAAGAAAAAGAAATTAACTGCTTTCATTGCTAGTAACCGTCAGCCAGGCACAGTACCAGTGATTTCAGTTGCTGTCCTGGAGAACCACAGGACTGAGCTCTAAAAAGAAAAATAATAGCTTGACATAAAGCAACAAATTAGGATGCTGATTCGCCTCTCTCTCACCCCAGTTTTACACTAGTGTAACACCATTGACATTAGTGGTGATATTGCTGACTTACCTTGAGGAAAGGAAGAAGAAAATCAAGCTTTGAAATTTTTATAGTTTTCCTAGTGACAAAAAAAATTCCACAGATAGCTACTGTGGATGTCTCACTATAGCCCTTAGTATAAACTACAGACTTACAATGTGTGTAGTGTAAGTGTTTTTCACCTTTAGGCATTCCAAAAAAGCAACACTGCACTGACACCCACCCAGCAAACAGGTTTTTTACCCAGCCATTCACCCACATTATACTGCCTGCCTTAATGTCTTTGTATACATTTAATCTTCCACAAATTATTCTCTCCTCTTCTGCCAACATCAAAAATCTTGGTACTTTTGAAGATGTTTTGCTGCAAACCACTGATAATCAGGATTTAGAATGAAAGAGCTGACAGATTATTAACAATGGAAAAATAACTATAATGGTAGAAAGCATTTTTACATAATGAATGAGTTAGCATATCCAGAACTGCAAGGTAGATCAGACGCAAAGAATTACTGTTTCGTTAAATATCAGCCACTCAAGTCATTGTTATTCTTAGGACAAAAGCAGGGCATATTAGAAAAAAAAAGTTTCAAATATGTGTTGGCATGATGCTACAGGAACAAAGGCTAATAGCCCTGGGTACTGTACAACACATTTTTACATTTGTGGAATAAGTGTGTTTTCTGCAGTAGAAAAAGAATGGTTCAAACTTTAAAAAACCTCTACAGATATTTTCATTTCACATATTCTGTTTTGGTTTGGGATTTTATCTTATGGCTCTAGTTTTTTCCTAGCTTGGGGGCTGAGGAGTGGGAAAATACTGGAGAAGGTGTCTTTCAAGTATAATTTTCAAAGAGCATTTAAAAACACCATTAGAGTCAGCTTTCTCTTTTACCAGGTGGTCAAACAGTGATCCGTCAGGGTAAGTCCAAGCCGATGCAGCAGAAGAATTTTCAATTTAATTTAGCAAATGCAGATTTTTATTCTTGCTTTGGCTATGGTTTGCCTGTAAAATCTTGGAGAAGTACAAGTTCTCTCCTCCCCCAGTGATCATGATGGGGAGACCTGCACATCAGTTAGTTTTTGTCACTAAATGCTTCTGGTGGAGCTTCATTGCACTCATGATTGTGCCTTTACATCATGGAAAAGGGAGCCAGTTGTTCTTTTGAGTCCATTTTCCTGGGAAAAGAAATGGAGAACGGGGGCTGGGTTGAGAACAGTTGCCCCCATAGGCTGCCTACTGCTGTCTGGCCCTTTGGGATTTATTTAGCAAAGATAATACATCTCATAACTCAGTCTCAGGTACCAGTGGGCACTGGTACAGAGACATGGATGGGGTGGAAGAGGAGGTTCTCACACATCCTCAGGCACTGTCCTCGCCCATCTGTGGGGAGGAATGTCATCCTTCCTGCTCAGGATGTCCCCAGAGGAGGATTTCTGTAGGACCATCTTCCAGTTTTCCTTCACTCTGGTGACCCTTCCATGGCACTCTCCTCTAAATAGAAAGAGGTGTTCCCTCCCAGGGTGTTGAAAGGATTAAGTCATCTTCATTGATCACTTTGGGGATGTGAAGAGCTGCATCATTGCTAAGTGTTACGATGACTTTAGTTTAGGATTACATGAATCATTTTCCAGTTTTGCCACAATCTGCAATTTATTCAATGTAAGCTGGTAATGCCTTCAGTAATGAGCAATGACTTCTCAGTAATAAGTAATGACTTTATTATTACTATATAGGGACTGATGCCAGACCCCAGGGCACCTTGCAGAATTAATTTTTCTGAAGGGAGGATCGGGCCCCCTTGTGTTATGAGTGCACAAAGTCCAAACAATTCCATAGTGGACAGCTCACCAAACAAATTTTAAATATGGTCCTAAGCTGATGTGTGAAAGAGAGTCAACAGCTGGCAGCATGGACTGTCCAAGGACTTAGAACTATCTCCTTCCTGAGCACTTGGTTTTCTGTTTGCAGCAATAATAGAAATCTGCTCACACCATAAAAAGTCCAAGTGTGGCACATACAATATTGCATTTATTCACTAAAGCACCCTGAGAAAATTTGATTCCTGTGTAGCCTTATGTTTATGACATTGTTTGCTATGTTTTTCCAAATGGTAACAGAGTTTTTCCCGGATGTCATTATTTCTTGAATTTGTAGTATAATTGTACTGCATTACATTCAAAAATTATGTGGAAATGTTTATATCTTTGCATCATTGCAGATGTACAGAACACAGTGGGGCATGTGCTAAACCAGTACATAAGCACAGTCATCACATAATTAACAATTCTCTTTGCCACCATATGATTTTATCTATTTATGTTTTCTTTTTTAACAAACTGAAATATGTCAATAGCACTGACTCCTCTTTGTATAATGTTGTTAGAAACCACATTTTGTACAGCTTTACCCAATCTCTTTATTCCTGATAACACAAATGCAAACTAACAAAATTCCCATAAAAATGTGTACTAGAAATATTCTCGCTTTACCATTATTGTAAAGTTTTGCTTTAGAATTCAGTGTATCTGTGTACTTCAGAATATTAACTTTTTCACACAATCTCATTCTGATTTCTTCTCAAAGGAAGTGACTTCAATGTTCTTGTCCCAAGTTTATTGACAAGAAACAAACAAAAACTGAAAAATAAGACAAATAAATATTTCCTCCTCCCCATGGCCTCTGTGCAGACCCCATTGCTCTCCTTGCAGCATTGATCCTGAAGGCTAAAGAGTAAAGAATTTAAACTTCTATATTAATTATTAAATTATTTGTGGTTTATTTGCTGCGGCTGAATTCAGGTAAAAATTCTGTGTGCAAGGGATGACTGCTCTAAGAAAAGCTAGAGCATTTCAGTCTTCAGCACAGATATCTGGGGAGAAAAGAAGCTCAGGAATAAGTTTTCAGGGAAATCAAGACTGTTAGGGCAAAGAGAAAACTTCCAAGTGTAAAATGCAAAATATTAGGGACAGAAGGAAGAATCATGTATGTGCATCTCTTCTGAAGGCAAGTTAATAAAAATATAATTCAGTGTCAAGCTTTTTAACACATTTGTATTAAACAATTAAGAGGTGCTTTCACAGGTGTGCCTAGGGGCTTTAGTGTCAAAATTTTGTAGTTTTTCTCACAGATTTTAAAGTGATTGTTAAATCTGAGGAGAAAGTATGTTCACTGGCATTTGCCGATAATCTAGGGAGTTTCTCCTAGTTTAGCAAACAAAAAGCTGTCCTTTTCTTGACGCTGTTATTTAAGCTGTTCAATTCTGTAAAGGACAGATGATGCTTGGGACACAGCTCTAAAATATAACTCTGCCTACCTATGATCCATTTATGGATCTCTCTTTATGGACCAAATCCCAAACAGTGGTGAATAGTTGAAACCAATGCCAGCACCTTCAGAACCCAGCCCTAAATTGCTCAAATTGCTTGGGAAGACACTCTTTGATTCTCCAGCATTTAATCTATGCTCAGCCTGTATTCTCCACATGACATTATAACCTGTCTTCTGAAATATTACAGCAATTTTAACACCAGCCATGTGTCCCAAGAAAATAGTGTAATCCAAGAGGCAGGGTAAGATGTAAACTTTCAAAAATTAAGGTTTTGCTTTGTTTTTTTTTTTTCCATGTGGAGGTCTCCAGAAAGCAGAGAAATAAATAGGGAAAAACACATTGGACTGAATTTTGGAGTGCTGATATTGAAAAGAGGATTGATTTTGTGTGATGTGAGCCACTAAAACTGATTTCCTGGGCAGTAAATGATAAACTATGAATCTTCTTGCAGGTTGTGGAGGCTCTGCTCACAGCAGTGTTGGTTTGATGGAGGGCTAGAAACAGAGACCAGAAAGTACATTGGCAGGGACAGGGAGTGAACTGATACCTACAGCTTTGGCTAATGCCCTCTGAAGGGGATGCCAACCAGTAGTTTTCCCCTCCTGGATGAAAAGAAAGCAAAAGAAAAGAAATAAAAAACCCAGAAGAGTCCCACTGTGCCCAGAGCCAGTGAGGAAAAAAAGACTCATAGAACCATAGAGAATTTACCTCATTGGTTGTCCTTCTGCATTTTAGAGATAGGTTTCCTGTAGGCTGGACATAAACCTGAAACTTCTTTTCAGCAAAGACAAAAAAAAAAAAAAAAAGGTGTCAGTCTGCTAGAACTCATTTATTATTCATCTGATCTGCTATAATTCATCTATAAATTAGATCCTGGATGTATTTTTGGCAGCATGTAAAAGATAAAGATTGGGAGAGTGATAGTAGAAATGTTTAAAAAAAAATAAGGGCAAATACAGTGAAAAGAAAATAAACTGAATTTAATAAAGGAACAAAAAGTCCAGGACCCCAACCTAAAATGAGGCTTCAGCTAAAGTTGACATTGGCTGCTCAGAGGTATGTGTGGTGGGGTTTTTGCTGACTCAGACTTCATTACAGCACTACACACAAATAGACAAACTTTTAAAACCGCTTCAAATGTACCAAAATGGTCTGGCAATACTGAATATTCTCACTTTTAAAACAGAATGTTCAGCCTTTCAGTTATCTAGATATCATGAGAAATGTAGATGTGCATGGAGAAGGAGTGAGAGAAGCATTTCAGAAAACTGACAGCTTTATGGGTAAGTTGAAAGCAGAAGTAAGAGATATTAAAAATTCTAGAGAGACATGCATGGAAATACAGAGAACCTGGTGACTAAGGATGTTGTCAACAGGCTCTGACAGTAGGCATGCTCTGAGAGCAGAGGTATTTTAAATACAGACACAACAATGCTGGAAAGATAAACACATTTCTCTAGTGACTCCCTCATCAGGTTTGACTAATTTTACCCCAGTCATCTTGGATTCAGTTAAATAATCTGTTAAGGTGATGTCTGTGGTTATTCCATGGGCAGCACCAACCATCCCATTATGCTGGTCAGAGCTGCCTTAAAGAGGTGTGCTCCATCTTTTGTATTTAAATATCCAATGGATAAGCTCGAGGCTGGGAATGGGGGATGTTGGGTACCATGGGTTTGCATGAAGCCTCTTTGGAAGGAGGTCCTACCACAGAGCCACTTCCCAGATTAAGTAACTCCAAAGAGGCAAAGCTAATTGTTCCTTGGTCCGTTAGTCAATTAACTAGGGTGACTTGCTCTGTTGGTGGATGGTAACACCTGAGGTCTTAAAGAACTGATGTACCTCACCTACCACAATGCATCTACTCAGTGATGTTAAGGAGGTAAAGTACATGAGTACATGGCTGATGCCTGCAGGCAGTCAGCTTATTACCCTGAGACACCAGCTCTGATTTTCCTCCTTGCACTTACTTTGCCTGCATAACAGCAAATGTCAAAAGCCTATGAAACGATTCAGTCTTTTAAAAAAATCCTGCTGAATTATTTTTTGTGCTAAACACTCACAATACGACTGTAAGACATTGTGAATTTTGCAGTTTCTAATGCACTGCATGAGGAGGCTTTCCTTTCAATTTATTTTGCATTATTTTCTTTCTTTTTCATTGATCTTTTGTGATAAGGGGGTGCAAAAAGGACTGACGTTAATTTTCCACTCTGCTCTTCTGATTTCACTCAGTCTTGACCCTTTCCTTCTCTCAATGTTAAATAAGGCATATCTGTGCTAAGAACTGCTGCCCCTCTAATTATTACTATTGCTCTTCTCTGTGCAGTTACTGTTGGACAGGATCAGATGCACTGCTAGCCCAGCTGTGGCACAACCAAGATAATTTTTTGACATTTAACTTCTCCTCTTATTATTTTGTATCATTAATTCCACATTGTGGGGAAAGGAAGGAGAGTAGGATAGATGCACTTTCACTGAAACAGATAACAGCTAATTTGATTTCTGAACTGGCACAATATTCTGTATGATTGGAAATGTGTTTGCTGGGGAAAATAGTCCTAGCACCCAAGTGAGACACAAACAAGGCCTGTGTGCTGCCAAGATCTCTTGAAATACATCAGAAAGGTGACCTTCATCTTCAGATACTAAGGACAGAAAGTATGCATTGCAAGGCAGACTGGTAATAGCAAGAGCAACGACAATGCTCCCTTTTCCCCCAATATGGGAAAGGAATAAGAAATACCTTAACCCAAATGTAATCAGTGAACAATTTGGCTTCCTTAATCTTTTCTTACCTTTCTTCAAAGAAGACCCAAACTGATGGCCAGAGATTCTGGTTGTTTTTGCGGTGTTGTTATAACATGTATGTTAAAAACATGGGTTATATTTAGAATCACAGAATCATTTAGGGTGGAAAAGACCTTTAAGACATTAAGTCCAACCATTAGCCAACCTAACACTGCCAAGTCCACCACGAAACCATGTCCCTAAGCACCACAACTACATGTC
>JANZLQ010000079.1:5344437-5397410 GCA_026212715.1 Elanus axillaris | reverse complement strand
TTCCCCAAGCCTGTAGCGGTGCATGGGGTTGTTGTGACCCAAGTGCAGGACCCAGCACTTGGCCTTGTTGAACCTCACACAATCGGCCTCGCCCCATCGATCCAGCCTGTCCAGATCCCTCTGTAGAGCTTTCCTACCCTCAACCAGATCAACACTCCAACCCACCTCAGTGTCATCCACAAACTTACTGAGGGTACACTCAATCCCCTCATCCAGATCATTAATAACAATATTAAATAGAACTGGCCCCAATACTGAGCCCTGGGGAGCACCACTTGTGACCCACCGCCACCTGGATTTAACTCCATTCACCAAAACCCTCTGGGCTCATCCATCCAGCCATTTTTTTACCCAGCAAAGAGCACACTTGTCTAAGCCATGAGCTGCCAGCTTCTCAAGGGGCATGCCACGAGAGACAGTGTCAAAGGCCTTGCTGAAGTCCAGGTAGACAACATCCACAGCTTTTTTCTCATCCACTAGGCAGGTCACCTGGTCATAGAAGGACATCAGGTTGGTCAAGCAGGACCTGCCTTTCATGAACCCATGCTGGCTGGGCCTGATCCCCTGCTTGTCATGCATATGTCATGTGAGTGCTCTCAAGACAAACTGTTCCATAATATTCCCCAGTACCAAGGTCAGATGGACAGGCCTGTAGTTCCTTGGATCCTCCTTCCGGCCCTTCTTGTAGATGGGTGTCACATTTGCTAACCTTCAGTCATTTGGGACCTCCCCTGTTGACCAGGATTGCTGACAGATGATGGAGAGTGGCTTGGCAAGCACCTCCGTCAGTGCCCTCAGGACTCTTGGATGGATCCCGTCTGGTCCCATAGACCTGAGTGTGTCTCAGTGGTGTAGCAAGTCATTAACCATTTCCCTTTTTGTTATGGGGGCTTGATTCTGCTCCCCATCCCTGCCTTCCAGCTCAGGTGGCTGAGTACCCTGAGAACAACCAGACTTGCTATCAGAGACTGAGGCAAAGAAAGCATTAAGCATCTCAGCCTTTTCCTCATCCTTTGTCACTAGTTTTTCCTCCACACATCCAAGATGGAGATTGTCCTTAGCCCTTTTTTTGTTGCTAATGTGTTTATAGAAATCTTTTTTATTCTCTTTTATGACAGTGTCCAGATTAAGTTCTGCTTAGGCTTTGGCTCTTCTAATTTACTCCCTGCATAACCGCACGGCATCCTTGTAGTCCTCCTGAGTTGCCTGACCATTCTTCTAAAGGTCATAAACACTCCTTTTTTTTTTTTCCTGAGTTCCAGACAAAGTTCTCTGTTCAGACAGGCCCATCTTCCCCAGCAGCTTGTCTTTCAGCACATGGGGACAGCCTCCTCCTGTGACTTTAAGACTTCCTTGAAAAATATCCAGCCTTTCTGGACTGCTTTGACCTTCAGGATGCCTCCGAAGGGACTCTGTCAACCAGGCTCCTAAACAGGCCAAAGTCTGCCCTCTAGAAGTCCAAGGCAGCAATTCTGCTGATCACCCTGCTTACTTCTCTGTGAATCGAGAAGTATCATTTCATGATCGCTATGCCCAACACAGCCTCCAACCATCACATCACCCACAAATCCTTCTCTGTTCACAAACCACAGGCCTAGATGGGCGCCTTCCCTAGTTGGGTCCCTCACCTGCTGTATCAGGAAGTTATCTTCCACACACTTTAAGAATGTCCTTGACTATTTCCTCTCCACTGTATTGTATTTTCTGCAGATATCTGGTAAGTTGAAGCCCCCCATGAGAACAAGAGCTAGTGATTGTGAGACTTCTCCCAGGTGCTTATAGAATATTTCATCTGTCTCTTCATCCTGGTTGGGTGGTCTGTACAGACTCCCACCATGATATCTGCCTTGTTGGCCTTTCCCCTGATTCTTACCCATGAACACTTGACCCTTTGACAGTTGGACTCAATGATCTTAAAGATCTTTTCCAACCTAAATGATTCTGTAATTCTATGATTCTATGATTCTATTGTCACTGTTATCAAGCTCTGGACAGTCAAAACACTCCGTAACATACAGGGCTACCCCTCTGCCTCTCTTTCCTTGCCTACCCCTTCTGAAGGGCCACCCATTGCAGCACTCCAGTTGTATGAGTCATCCCACCATGTTTCCATGACTGCAACTATATCATAGTTTTCCAGCTGCACAATGGCTTCCAACTCTTCCTGTTTGTTGCTCATGCTGCATGCATTGGTGTAGATGCACTTCAGTTGATCTATTGATCCCACCACCTTTCTAGGGGGAGAAGCCATAATTCCTACATGACCATTCTCAGGTGCTTCTGTGGTTTCTAACACATTAACAACCCTTGTGTCTTTGCTGCCACATGGATCTCCATCCCCTACCTCCACTGAGATGGCAGACCAAGGACCTCACTAGCACACTATCCCTCAAACGTTGGTGTGCTGCCCTCAGGCTTATCTCTAGCAAGACTGGTTTTATCCCTCTCCCCCTTTAAATCTGATTTAAAGCTCTTCCAGTGAGCCCTGCTAACTCCTCTGTAAAGATCCTTTTCCTCCTTTGAAACAGGTGTACTCCAACTGTTGCCAGCAGGCCTGGTGTCATGCAGACCAACCCCTGATTAAAACCCTCAAAATTCTGCTAGTGACACTGGGCTTGGACCCAGGCATTGATGTGCTGGCTCTTCCTGTTTCTTCCTTCATCATGCCCTGCAAGTGGAAGCATAGAGGAGAGCACTGCTTGTGCTCTGATTCCTTAACCTGTCTTCCCAAGAACCTGAAGTCTGTCTTGATTCCCTCAGACTTCTTGTTGCAACTTCATCACTGCCTACCTGAAAAAAAACAATAATGGATAATAATTATCTTTAACCCAGGCCCAAGGGAGGCAGCAGACTTCCCTAAGAAGTACATAGTAATAGCTACGCAGAAAAAAATACTGATTCAGTGCGATTACTTGTGATTACTTACCCTTTGGATCCTCTTTAGAAGACTTGTGTATTATGACTTGAAGACCTGGAAGAACTTTGGCTCATGACATGTTAAACTCATATGATCACATCCAGAATACTGAGTTTTGAATCACTTTGTGTGCACACAGCTGCACTTTGTATATGCTATTCTGCTTCATTCTCCTTGAGCAGAATCAACAAGACAGTGTTTTCAACCCAAACAATTTAGATACAATTGCTGGAATATTTCCACCTCCCCAACCCAAGCTAGGTTTGTCCTATAATTATACCTAAAAGTGCTTAATTTGCTTATCCTGTTTATACAACTAATGACCAAGCTGAGAATGAGAGTTATACGGAGGTTCTCTTCTCTTCAAAGAGCACTATGATGTAATAGCTCAGAACTTCTCAAAATGCTGATGTTTTTGTCACAAGCCCACTTATTACAGTGAACAGCTTTACAGTATTATATTATTATTTTAGAGCCAGTTAAGACATTTATTGAATTTTTTTTAAAAAAGCCAAACACCTGCACAGTAGGCACTTTAAAAGCACCTAATGGTTAACTTTTGACAGGATGCTATGTTCTTACAATTTAAATGTAGTTAAGAGATCTTTTAAATGTTTACTTTTTTTGTAGTAACATTTTACAGAATAGACTCCAGCACCATATTCAGTATTTCTCCAGAGCAGGCAATGTTTGCATCAACACATTACAAACATATACAGAAGTGCAGCGCTAAGTACAATCCCAGGACAAATCTCTATATCCAGATCTATTTCTTGACTCCTGGAGCCTGTGAACAGTTTTGTTAACAACAGTGTTTTTATCTGATCAGAAAGTGACAGTAATGGAAGTATTGGATGACTAAAAAATTGTACTGTGAAACAGTGTCTGGTAAAAAAAATTCTGGGATTATTTTTTTAACATCATTGTTGATACTATTGATAGTACACTGACAATGAACTTCCATGCCTGGGCTTTGGGCCTTGGCCAACATTAGCAGGTATTTGTGTCACATATTTTGAGTATAAACATACAATCGGATTGAGTTTGACTTGTAAATAGGTACATGAAAATCCAGTGAAACTTGTTCGTGCTGACCAGCTTGTTGCATTGTGAAAATACTGACTGACCTTGTCAGAATTTCTTATGGCACATAAGTAAAAATAATTTCCTAAACAGGCTTACCAAGTAAAAACTTTGAAAAAACTTAGAACCACTAATAGATGCTAATATTCAGGTTTTGAGAGTTGTTTCCCACAGTTTTCTATGCCCAGCTGTGAAAACTGTTGAAATAACAATAGCCGCGCTGCTGGAAATTAGGCACTAGAATGCTTCTTTTCCAGTGTCATAAAATAGTGACTTGCATGTCATATTTTTGGGTAGAAGTCCCACTTAGTGTCTGTTTGGCTTCACTTTGGTGCCAGCTCTGCAGCTAAGTCAATACGGATTTTCATAATGGAGAGAAACCCTCTTGTAATGAACTCTTGTTCATTGCTGCAAAAAGTGTGCTCTGTTTACAATGAAACATTGCATAAGCCCCAATCATATAAATAATAGTAATAGTCTCAGCAGCTACAACTCATCTTTAGAAATAATAAAACTGAACCACAGAAAATTACTTCAGTTAATACCTATCCATCATAGTGTGCTTAAATGTAAAGGTATTTTATTTTATTTAAATCCTTAGTAATTTCTTTTCCCAGTCAGTAATCACAGGACTATATCATTTTCTTTAACATAACCCCCCTCCCAGCTTTTATTTAGCTTATGTTCTTAAAGTACCATACCATAGTACTGCATCATATTATACAGATGCCATACTAGTCAGATACAGCAGTGTTAGCTATTATTACAATGTAACAGTCTGGTATTTTAACTGTGAGATCTCCAGTGTATTGCATTAATGCCCTTTGTCCTATTAATCTCATATTACTGTAGGGAAAATCAATAGGGAATTGTCAGTATGGTGTGCTGACATTTTTATATCCTATTGGTGCTATTTTTAGTTGATATTATACTGTTTTGTGTATCTCATGGAAACTGAAGCATCAGAGGAAAGAACAGTTTGGGAATAACCATTTATAAATACTCTCTGTGATTAAAAAAAGAAAAAAAAAAGGACTGATAATACAAAGCAACTCAAAATTATCTAAATGATCTCTGAATACTTAATAAACTGCTGGCTGACATTTTTGAAGTTATGTTTATATTATGAGATGTTTGTCCTTTGGGTCTGGGGCTTGCATCTGTCAAATCAGGGGCATTTCAAGGGAGGACCACTGGACAGTATGTGTCCTTCTCCCCTTGCTTTGCCACAATAGCAGCCTTCAGAGGGGTTCCTCTGAGACTCCTCAAAATCTGGAGGATCATGTCACTGCAGGTCAAATGAGTGACTTTGAGACTACGTATGGTGACCTGAGATAGGTCAGGGGGATCTGAAATGAGGGGTAAGTCCTGTCCCTGGCAGCTGGAAGGGGAGGCCAGCAGAATCTGATGCAGGTCCCCAGAGCAAGATCAGTGCTCACATTCAAGCTGTCTCCTAACGTGTTTGAAAGATTGAGAAGGGTAAGAGCAAAATGCTGTCACTTTTGCTTACTAAGCACATTTCTATAGGTTTATGGTGCATGGGAAGTGTTCAACCTGTATAAGGTACAGCAGCTCTGGCAATTCTGTAGCATGCCAATGTTGCCACTGTCGCTGACAACAAAATTTAGGCTTATTTCTCCTGTCACCTTCCTTGGCCGGAGGGCTGGTTTTTAGTGAGGCGCTGCCACTTTGCATAAGCTGGGGACAGGGACCTGTCCCCAATTCTCCATACTTATGTGCCCTGTTTGCATGAGTGGCTACAACAGCTTTTTTAAAACCTACTGTGCATTGTATAGAGTTTTCCATTCAAGTTGGGGACCCCTTTTTCAAAATGTTTCCCTTAATATTCATCTACATTTCAAAGGACTGGCAAATGCTGTTAGAAAAATCCCAGAAACTTAAAAATTTGTTAATATCTCTGTTATTCTGAAGTGTGATTTAGGCACTTCTCTAATTGGTTTGTGCCGCTTGTTTTAAAAAATGGTAGAGTTCCTGTGGAGCCTTTTATTTGCTTTTTTTCAAATGAGTACAGGTTTTGTGCCAGGAGGCTTTGAAGAGAAAACTCTAAGGCTTGGTCCTACCGTTTTCTATTCTTTGGGGATTAAATAGACTGACTGAGAAATGTGACAATAAAGGGGAGCAGAGAGATAGGGTAACTAAACAAGAGGTAAGGGTGACAGGTGATTTGATTTGGGAAAAGACAAACTACGTAGAGGAGGAGAAACCAAAAGGGAGAAAACGACTGATGAAAAGAGTAAGGAGAGACTCTGTGATGAGACTTTTCTTGTGGCAAACATAGGAATACTCCTTATCTTGAGACCAATACATTCACAGATGTTTGTATTTGAAGTTACTGTTGAGGCAGTTTCTGACTATATAAAAAAGAAAATAATTACTACACAGACATTGCCATTGACATCTTGACAGAGCAATATTGAAATCAGCAGTAAAATTTCTCTTAAGCTGTAGCCCTCTTGTACCTTTAACTTTTCTCAGTTCTGACTTCTATATCCTCAGTGAGTGAGGGGTTTCTTCTTCATAAGAATTATTAAAGTTGGCTCAAACCATGCAGTGAATGCTGTTATGTAAGTGCAGCGATGACTTACCGTATTGTAAATAAATGGAAATACCTCATTGGCCTTCAGGCAAATGTTTTTAAAGCAGAGCAACATCTGCTATTAAAGAAGGATTTTGGCTGAGGCATATCTTGCTGCTGAAGGGCTCTCCCTCTAGCAAACCACCAGCAGCTATGGTGGTGTTACTCCAGATGTCTGTGTCTCACCCATGTTGTTAATGGGGCACTGCTAAGGAAGAGCATGTATTCAGTTTGCACATGCCATCATCAGAGATGGTTGCTCTGCTGGGAATGAGGACCTTGAAATATGGTGTTTTCGGTTCTGTGACAAAGACAAAAGAGCTTTTCATGCACTTTGAAGGATCATTAGCTTATGAAAAAGGAAGTCTGATGATAGGAGAGAGCCCCTGGAATAAGTGTTTATCTCTAAGACACATGGTGTCACATCTTGTTTAACTTAGTCAGGCTCAGGCTCATAGTGGGAAGAGGGGACAGCTGCTTTACTCTTGATCTAGTATGTTTAGTGGTATCCATTTTACAAAAGAATTCCCCATTCCTTTATGGGCAAAAAAATGTCTTTTAGCTGCACACAGTCTTTCCCCAAAACTGTATTTTTACCTGAAATCCAGATCTGATATATATTAAGTGTTAGCGGTAAGCTTCCATAGGAAATTAATGTCCTCAATCCAAAAGGGGTTTTAAATATTATAAACCTATATTTAAATAATCCAAGTGTATGATTTAGACAGACCACTTCAAGCATCATCCCTCAGATATTCCTGGTCTATTTTTTGCTCATAAATAATTATTCATTACTTCAGTGCATTATAATAACCCCTGGATAACTCAGGGCTCCATTAATCTGGGCATTGTGCATGGAAAAAAGGAGGAGGAGAAAAGAAAAGAAGAGAAAAAAAAAAAAACCAGCCCACATTTCCAAGATCATACCACATACATGTGAGGAACCTACATAAACTAAACCTAAATAAAAGGTTTAAATAATTATTATTTATAATAGGTAATTTTTTTATTTATTTTCCATCTTTATCTCAACAAACTTTAATCAAAGTCAGTGAGAACTTGACCTGACACAAAGAGTCTTTGTGTGCAGTTTATCACTGTCTTATCTGAACATGTCACAAACAGCGAAGAATTGAAACTGATATTACTTGCATCAGGAAAGTATTACTTGTCCTGTCTCCAAGGAAAGCTAAAAACGGACTATCGAAATGATGTCTCCAAGAAAATGGAGCATTTTGTAGCAGACAGAGAAATACAATATTTGGCTCCCAGTCATTTGCATAAAGAATCCAAAGATTTTTCATCTGCTATAAACTTGGCTAATTTTAAAGATTTTATTTATATAGACAAAAAACAGGGTAGTCTCAGCCACCAAAACATTAAAGTGGCATCTCAAAGAACAAGTTTTTGCTGCTATGTATTTTCCTTTACTAATTCCTCCCTCATCACATTATGCCCCCAAAATATTACGTTATTTTCATAAAATGGGTGCCTACTCTCCCATCATAAAAACACATGGAAAGTACAAGAGTAAACCAGCAAAGAGGTATAAATATCCCTTTGACAATGTCTAGATATTCACTGTGTTTAATTGTTGAAAAGATAAATTCAACCCCACCCACTAAAAGGGGCCAACAATGAAAATCAATATCATTGCCTGTGGGTTTTAATTGGCTGCCTCTCATTCACAGTTCATGGTGGGTTTTGCTAGTTTATGAGGAAAAGTAAAAAATACAAAAGTTTGGTATTTAAATATAAAAATGAACAGGTTTTGCACAGAATCATGGGTCCAAACATATCAGTACCATATGCACTGGACTGTGCTCACCCTGGGTTTGCACAGGTTTCATTCCAGTAAATGGATGTCCTGAAATGACAGTAAAGACAATAAAAATTTGGAGAAGCTCAGAAAGATAGAGGAACCATCCTTAGCAGTTCTGCTCAGAGATAAGAATGTGGATGAAAAAAAAGAGCAATGTCTGTATGACAGAAAAAGCTCATTTCTATTCACTTTTTGGGGATTTTATCGTGACCATGAGCATTTTACTGAACATGTTCTGTGCTTTCTTTTTTACTCTATGTACATAATTTTCCAATACTACTTTTATTATTTACCCCAGTGCAAACACTTGCTACCAAAGAGTAGGGTAAATAATGAGAAATAGAGCATCACTTGTGTAAGGACACAAAAATATATGGAAGACCCAAATGCTGAAAAAAAATCCACCCACCTCACCCCCAAATTGCATAATGTGATATAAAAAATGAAAAGTAGAGGATAAGAAGAGAAGGATCAGAAGATGAGGTATCATTCCTTTCTGAACCTGCTGAGACAGACTGGCCAAGGGAAATGAACGCATCCCAGTCTCTGGAAGGAGCCTCCCTGTTGCAGGAGACGAATCTTCCTGATGTAGTCTTGTGATAGATTTCTGGAAAATGAAGATAATTTAGATCAGTCAAGCTACTGAAACAGTTACAAAACTAAGAGTTAAGACATATTTAAATATATAAACAAAGCATTTCATGGATTTCTCCATGGTTGCAGAACTGAATTATTCAGTACCAATTATAAACTAAATATTAATGCTGAGTGAATAATTCACAATTAATATTTTATTCAATGAAATTAGCTCCTTTTGCTGCTTGTGGAATATCCTCATTTTATTTTTTTAATTTGATTTGGTGTGACATCCTCACTAGTATTTTAGCAATTTATTGCCATCTCCCCTTGAAGTGCTCAAAAATGGATCTCTCTTTATACTCGTGGTTTAATGTTTAGGTTCTTTGTGATTGGGCAGATTTGTCTCATGGCATTGTGTAAATTGCCTGATCAGATTAGCACATGGGCTTTTCTTGCATGAATACACAGCTATGCTTCTGCTATTCATTTTTTTCAAGTATTTGTGCACACGGGTGTGAAATTCACATTTTGCAGATACTCATGCAAGTAAAATGTGATTGAATGAGTGTTTCTGAAAAACAAACACATGCAGAAGTTCACGATGGCTGTGGCAAGTTTCAAACAATTTGCATGAATAATCTCATGAACCTTCTTCAGGCTTTCTCAGGTTTTCACTTTTTAAAAGTTTCTCAAATCAAAACTCTTGTTGAATGTTTATCAGGAATGCAATTATTGGTTTAGTGCAGCTTCTCTCCTGGAACACTTTGTTCAATTTTCTTGCATTTGTACAAATTGTCTGAATGCCATTCTTTGTAATGTAACAGCTTTACTGCTATAATCATTACTAGCCTGTACATGAGTCCCTCCTTTTGGAGGCCATTCCTGGAACACAAACATTCACACCACTGTGTGAAAGAAGAGGGGAGAAAAATGTGTTAATTCATTTGCTATGGACAGTTAGTTTACATGCGAGGGATATTGTTTGCATGGAAACAAAGGCAAAACACATCAGTCAGTCACAATACATGTCAAGTAAGCTTTATAATGATCATGGGAAGATTTTCCTTTTTAAAAAGTGTAGGAATTTTTTGCCTCCTTATTTTCCCATCTAGAACTTTTGCAGAAAAACACTAAATTCTATGTGTTTCTTATGTAAAACCTTCTGGTTTATGGGTCCTTTTTCATCTCATGTGATGAGCCACAGAAGAAATCTTGGGAGACAATGTAGCTCTGATCACCTCTCATGAAACTGACACAGGTTGTTTGTTCCCATTTCTGAAAGCTAAAGACAAAGAAACACACATTTTAATTTATATGTTTATTTTTAATGCTTACCTTCCTTCTGTCAAAAAATCATTGCCATTACTTGCATCCACAGTCAAATCCCATCCTGAAATGCACAAACTACCTAATACCAGCAGGACTGGAGTTTCTTTTCTCAGCTAAATAAGCCCAGAATTCTGTTTCTGTGAGTGTGTAGAAAGGCAGATCTAGTTTGAAAGGTTTGTCCTGTTTAAAAATGAAACATCATACAGTTTTACTTTGTCCATCCCTCTCAGTTTCTCGGTCACCTAATACTACCCCATGAAGGACATATTTGTTGTGTGAAAAAGAAATTATTTTGGTTTGAAATTGCTTCCTCTTTTTATTTTTATTTTTTATTTCAATACACATTGGAGGTGAATAAATATTTTTCAATCTTATTTGGGATGTTCGGGTGGAGTTACTTCCATATTTGAACATTCTTCATTATTCTGCATCTGACGTTTTTTTCCTGAGAAATAAGATTTTCTTTTGAGTCTTCATCAAGACATTTCCAGCAGAGCCAGTTCCTGAATAGAAAGTAATTGGACATCAAAATGTGCAAAATCTGTGATGCAAAACCTGCCTTTTTTTTTTTTTAAAGAAAATGCAAAGATACAGTGACACAGCTGTATTGAGCAATCCTGCCCAAATTTTACCATTTTCCAGCAAAATTCTGAAGAATGAAAAGCATGGGTGTGGCACAATTGCCTTGGCATTGCAGCATTCACAGAAGCTCAATTCCACCCTGCTGTACCAGCTGAAGTATCCCTCAAACTGGAGTGAAGCAGTACTTGGAGCCATGAACTTGTCTTTTCTTCTGCACCCCTAGGTCTCATCTTACTGAACCCTTCTATATTGTTAAAATCTTGAATGAATTATCAAGATCAACTTCAAAAATGAGTAGTTCTGTTGCATGCTGAAGTGGGCAGCAGTTAAGTCAGTAGGAGAAACTATATTTTTGCTATCACTAATTAAGTGTCCTATTTTCTTCTGGTGTTTGAATTCTGATTTGTGGCATTTCATAAAATTATTTGATAATCTGAGAGTTCACATTCAGCTGGGTTTCAGTAACATGGTAATAGACTTGTTTCAGAGCTTCTCATTCTCCCAGAATTTATGTTCATTTTACACAATCATGGGGGAAAAAACCCTTCTGAGAAGTAGAACAACACAAGACTGCTGCAAAGGTCCATTTCTGGTCTGCAAGGGAGGATGGTTAATGAAGTTTTCAATTGCCAAAGCTGTTAGTTTGCATCTCAGACTTTAAAACAAATCTAAAATTTATTTCTGACTGGTATGTAATATCAGGTAGAATATTGGGATTTTAAGGTTTCAATGCAAACATTAAGAAAATCTGTTACCACTGTACATTTTTAAGAGTATGTAGTTGTTCTTTATGATTTAAATGGAGTGTATAATACTTGAGTCTTGATTCAGGAGAACAGTATCGATTGTGCATGACCAAAAAACCTGTGTTTCAGAAATTGTCTGTATTGCTAAATTAGATTTTTAGAGGGTTAGGAAAGGATTCACTCTTTCTCTTATACTGGGATAAATTTAAGCTCATTGGAATTATAATGGTATAGGGAAGATCAGAAATGGCTCCCCAAAGATCCCAACTCAGTGCAAAATCTGGGTTTTAATGTGTGTCATTAGATAACACCATGCCAGTCTTTGTAGCATGTGGGTGCTCTGAATATATTTCTTTGGAAAAGCTGTCAGGGTTTTTGGTGTTTGGGTGAGATAGGTTAAATGTGCTAAAACATATTAACAAAATGTTAGGGAATCAGAACCAGTCTTAATAAGGTCTAAAATGTGAACATAAGATTAACAAAACAGAAACAGATAAGCAAGATATACTCCTAGTGTGCAGAAGCCAATTGCCTGCAAACAGTGTAGAAAAAGTGCTTTAAGAAGAAATGTATTTATTGTGTTTCACTAACTCCTAGTTTACTTGTTTTTCATGCAAGTGGAACAATAATTTTCTAACCTCCAGAAGCTGACATAGGATCTGAAAGTAAAAATGGATTCTTCTCTCTTCCTGCACTGTCTCCAAAAATTAAGACGTTATAAACTAGATTTACACCTTCACATACATTACACAGTGGGATTTCCATCTCCAACTCAATGCAAGGTGAATTTACATTGATGGTACAGCATGATGATGTGGAAACCGGTGTGAGCTGAGCTTCCATGTTTCATTTGCCTGGATGGCAAATAAAAATGTTGAATTTTCGTTGAAAACTCAGCAGCCTGTGGCAAAGCAGTGGCAATTTTCATCGAGAAGCCTGGGCAGATTTCCACTTACAAAGTCAGTTGTCAGAATAATACAACACTCTATGGGAATTACAAAGAGGTTTCAAATATATCAGTGCAAACAGTAGATAAATAGATCCATTAATAAATGAGGTAGAATATGGAATTCAGTGATGAATTGTAAAATGCCTGAGTAGATGAACTGCATTTATAAATATGCCCTAACTTAGAACAGGAAAAAGAGGTATAGTTAATTTGGTAGCCATAAAGAGCTGGAAACCTTGCAGATTAAACTATTATTAAATAATAGGTGGAAGAACACTTAGAAAAATAGGCAGTTTTGAACCAATAAATCATAAGATTTGGGGCTATCTATACTCTTAGTTTTGGAAGAAACATTGCAGGTGTGAGAAAAAAGTAAAATAGGCTTGATGAGAATAAGGTTGAACAGAATTTGCTGTTTACAAAACATGAGAAAGAAGAAAATATAGGCTTGATTTGTGAACATGGTCAGGATTTCATATTAGTGTATAAAAAATTGGAAGTATTTAGGAACATGAAATAAGAGATATCAGTGATGCTTTAAATGGATGATTGTTATGGTGAAAAGAGCTAGCATCTCTGCAATCATGAGAGAAAAACTGCTGACATTGGTCATTAAGAAGTACTCTCAACTGTTTGTTTGATTTATTTAAGTGAGAAATGGACTGCTAAAGAATCGTTGTTGCCTGTGTTGCAGTTCTTTGGATACTGTACCTAGACATGTTACTGAAAAATCCAGTCAAAGAAACTCTCTAAGCCTCGGTTTGGAGTTTTAGAAAGGAGGCATTCTTTATTACAGTGCTGGGTGCACAGGGGATGGCTCCACCTATTATGCACACCATTATCTACAACAAACAAAATTTATATTATTCCAGTCATACATATTCATATTATCATTTAGATAGTGTCCACCCTTTGGTCACACGCAGTGTGGGTCATCTCTTTCTCCTAGTTAACTGGGCTTGGCAATTTTTAATTACAAAAACGGAGCAGAACTCAAAGCTTACCATCAAGGCCCAAGGCCTATCAGGCCCGAGGCCTTGTGTCTGTTGGCACCTTTAGGGCATACCCTTTACAAAGCTCAAGGTTTTTCTTATCTAATTAGTACCTACCAAAATCTTGAAGTTTTCAAGCAAGCAAAAGTTCATTAGTACAGTGATACAGTAAAATTTTCCTTCTCCTTGGAGAAGGAGATTTCTTCTCCTTTTTTCAAGGCATCGCATGCACATCCTTGGATAAAAGCATGTGGTTAACTGATGAATATTCGTACTGGATATGAGTTCAAACAATATTAGCAGACAGTTTTGACAGTGTTTATCCACTGTCCATAGTAGAAACTTTATGAATTGGTCTAGAAAACGTCAGTTTATCGGAAAGAGTAATAGTAAGAAAGCTGATGGTGGGAAAGGGAGGGTTGTTCTTCAAAGCATTATACTGTCTTAAAAGGTTCATTTGATTGCTATTCAGTCTGCCTGGAAGAGCTGGAATGTCATTATTCACACCATTTGAAAGATCTGAATGACACAAGATGGAGCTGCTAATGACAGAGTCAAAATTCAATTAAGCAAACAATAAAAACATTAATAACAACTCTGTTGAAACTGACAAATACCATTGGTGATTGGAAGACACTTGCCAGATTGAATGAACTAACAATATGCCATATACTAATCTCATTTTGTGTTTGTTTACATATTGATTATGCTAGGGTTTTGCTTCTTGATTTGGTGTCCCTAGTTCCTCAGTCTCAGACTGTCTGCTGCAATCCAGACTCTATAACAACCTAAAAGAAAAAAATGTTTCCAGGCCAAAGTGGCTATTTAGATCAAATCTGAACAGAATTGGTTTGCATGTTAATAAATTTCCACTAACATGAAGAAAATGAGTTGTTTCATCTAGATTTGATGACAATATAACTGTGTTTTATGTAAAGGAGAATAAGTTTATTGCAGCTGTAAGCAACCTTGCAATTTCAGATCTGGAACAGACAACGTAAAGATCAACAAGATGTAATCAAAGGTTTTGGCTTTTTGCATCCTCAGTGTACAACCTATCATATTAGTAAGGAGTGTATGTGTCCATAAATTGGAAGACATGGTATTAGTGGATGAAAAACTGAATATGACACAGCAGTGTGCACTCGCAGCCCAGAAAGCCAGACACATCCTGGACTGCATCAAAAGAAGTGTGGCCAGCAATTCATGGGATGTGATTCTCCCCCTCTACTGCTCTCTCATGAGACCCCACCTGGAGTACTGCATTCAGCTCTGGGGTCCCCAACATAGGAAAGACATGGAACTGCTCAAGCAGGTCCAGAGGAGGGCCACAAAGATGATCAGGGGGCTGAAGCACCTCTCTTATGAAGGCTGAGAGAGTGTGGTTGTTCAGCCTGGAGAAGAGAAGAGAAGGCTCCAGGGAGACCTTATGGCAGCCTTCCAGTACCTAAAAGGGGCCTAGAGGAAAGCTGGAGAGGCACTTTTTACAAGGGCACGTAGTGATAGGACAAGGGGTAATGGCTTTAATCTGAAATAGGATAGATTTAGATGAGATATAAGGAAGAAGTTCTTTCCTGTGAGGGTGGTGAGGCATCTGAACAGGTTGCCCATAGAGGTTGTGGTTGCCCCATCCCTGGCGTGTTCAAGGCCAGGTTGGATGTGGCTTTGAGAAACCTGGTCTAGTGGAAGGTGACCCTGCCCATGGGGCAGGGGGGGGGGGGGGCATTGGAACTAGGTCATCTTTAAGGTCCCTTCAACCCAAACCGTTCTATGAATTGATGATTCTATGACTCAGCCAGTGCAGACACTCCATTCAAACTATAACAGAAAATGCATCTGACATCTTGATCCACTATGTCAGGTGTACCCCAGACAGTTCCCTGAGACCATAAAGACCTTTACAGGATTATAGTAAAAGTGCCTTGGCTCTGGCTGTTGCATCATTTGAATGTGAACACACTTCCAGTAAACAGACTTATTAAGAATGGGCTGAGATCCATGGTAGGACAAAAATCAGTCAAAAGCGATGATGATGATAGTAAAGCATGGCATGGCTACAGGTTGGAATATTAATGCATATGCAGATTCATTCAAAACAAGAAACTTGGCACTTACTGATGTCTTGCTTCATTACAGGTGCAGCTCTAGACCATGGATGTAGACTTATTTAGATGTCATTTTCATTTTCCTTATCCCGGGTAAAAATTGTATATTGTCATTAAAGAAATAGAATTACCTTTTTATTTCATTTGAAGGGAAATGTATTAGTGTGATCCTCTGCATTGTGGTGACACTTTGCTTCTCTCTTCTTAAAAGCCAGACTGGTGGTATCTTTAGCCGTATGCCACAACATCCCTTGATTTCAGAGAAACTATTGGTGAAGCTTCAGTGCTGCAACAGTATCTGAAAAGAGACTTTTCCATGGAAGAGGACATTGTTTGACAGAGCTCTGACTACATTTTGCACATTTAAGTATATGTAAAATCCCAGACCAGGCAGTAAGCAAACTGTTTTCTCATGCACAAATAGTAATTTGAATGATGGTTTTGTGGATAGTTATGGTTGGAAAACATCTTCCTGTTGTCTTCTGAGAGTACTGATACTGAAGGAGGAAAAATAGTACTGGGTATTTTCTCTTTGATTTTATGACCTGGGTCTTACAGTGAATGCTCATGTACAAAATTGCCTCCTGATTTTGCACTGTTTGCATGATTATGTTTGCCTTACAAATGTGAACACATTTGATCTCATAACTTTCACAGCAGTATGACATCATTGGTTTTCATAGGAACACTCCAGCTGGTGGCAAAGGACTGAGATCAGAGATTCTATTATTATGAGTTATCATATCTTATTAATATACCCTCCTCACTCCTGTCTCTCACAGCAATAAAAATACCATGTAGCTTCTTTGCCCTTTAGAGATATTTTTAAAAATCCATTTCAGCAAGGACCACAAGTCTGGTAAACTTTCCCACATTCCAGTGATTAAGGATTGTGTAGTTTTCTAGGATTATGTGATCCTGTTAATTTGGCCTGCATTTTCAAATGTGTATGAAGATATGATATATTTATAAGCAAAAAGATTTCTTTTCCATTCACTTTACTGCAGGCAATTTTTACTAAGCCAAACACACCTCTCATTTGAACAGAAGTGGTAATCAAAGAGGCCTAAGTAGTAAGGCACAGTGATGTATGAAAGCATGGCTTTGGAGATGAGAGTGCTGGCTTGGGAAAGGTTGTGAGGATTGCCAGGTGGATAACAGCAAAAGCAGCTGCAGTTTTATTCTTCTGCATATCCTTTTGATTTGCACTTTGAATCTATACTGCTCACTGCCTTGCATGGCAGAATGAGTAACTATAAAAGGATGCTGTAGCACCATTAATGGGAAAAAAGACTAAAATGCTTGTTAATGTTGGTAACTTCAGATTAAAAAAATCTGCTTTCTTCATACACTTGGAAAAATTGGCAGGTTAATACCCCTCCACCTAATTCTTTAAAAAGATCCTGAAAAACCTATCTGCTTTGCAAAGCACTCCACTTCAGTGGCTCCAACTCATTTCATGCATTTGCATGTAGGGTATTTATACTTACATGCTTTCAGACTTGTTTCTTCGTGGAACAAGGATCCTGCTCTGTATGTCATATTTTAAGACTATTTGAAAGTGTCAGACTAGACTACAGTGTTTTCATAACAAATTGTTGGTAAATCCTCTTTGTCCCCAAACCAAAGTTATGGAAATACTAGAGTTGCAAAAAAAATAAGCTTGTGAAAATATGTGATATTGGTTCAGCTCCCTGTTTATGTTTAATACAGTTAAATAGTATTGCAATGCATACACATATTAAAGATGTTCTTAGTCTGGGATATCTTCACCGTGGAAGGTCTGAATTTTTCTTTCTAAAGTTTGATTTGGACATAGTTGTCTAAAATCTTAAAAATTAATTAATTCACTGTTAGTTACATTTTTGTGGTGTTTTTCTCAACAAGAACAATTTTGCTTTTGATGATTTCACTGCTGAGTCACAGACTTATGCAACTGCTTCATGCTTTCCACAGTCCATGGCCTACAAGAAAGTCTTAGGCACCAAACTGTTCTTGCAAATCAAACAAAAATGCCATAAAAAGGCCTTTGCTTCAAAAGAACATCCTTTTTTTAATCCTGTTTCTTTTGTCCAGCACTTTTTATTTCCTGGGTTACAGTGTCAAGGTCCTGACATCCAGAACTTTTTTTTGCCTGAAAAGCAAAAGTCAAAGCCTTGCATGTCTCTGGAGTGTGCTGTGGGTTCTGGTGGCTGAGACTGGAGGTATCTTCTGCTCCCAACCCAGCACCACAGGTATGGACATGACAGAGGGTCTCAGCACCACTGTCTGTGTGCTGGTTTTGTTTGAGGCACCTCAGCACCTCTGGTCAGCATTCCTGTGGGATTTTTAGAGTCATTGTAGGTTATCTGTAGGTTATTGTAGGAATCATCATTCAAAGGAGAACAAGAAAAGAGGATTTGACTGTATGTCCATTAAAATGTGGGGCAGAAGCCAAAGTGTTTAATGGGATTTTTTTTTTTTCCTGCCAAGTAAGAAAAGGGCAATCCTTGGAATGTGAGGTCTTTGTACAAAATTGGTGGCTAATTTGTCATTCAGGATTTATGAAGGACGTCTTCTCCTTTTACTGACTGTAAAGAACAAATCAAATACTAGCTTTCCAGTCCTGAAAATTAGTACACTCTAGAGAGACAATTAAGTATTATTTGCGTATCTCAGCCCCATATTAATGTTCTTCTTTTAAAGCACACTCCAAGTCTTCCTCACAAGCCAAGTAGTTGGTATTATCAGAGTAATTTAAGGAAAGTTATCAATATAATATAGCTTTTGCAATTATGTGGTATACCAGGTGGCAAGACAGCATGGCTTTGCATTGCCAAGGTGCAAAGCAAATTTAGTGTTCAATCAACCTGAGAGGAAAAGGACAATTCTCATTTGCATAAATATGTAGCCACGGAAACTAGATGCACAGAGGTATAAGGAAAAGAGATCTATTTTACATGATGTGCATAGAATATTTGACAGTTTAGATTGGAGGCGTCATTGATGTGGGTAGAAATGGTGCAGTTGGTTGCCATGGATATGATTTTCCCTACTGGCAGTGCAAAGACTGGCAGGATGGATGCTAAAAAAAAAAAAAAACAACAAACACCCCCCCCACACACACACATGCATGCACACAAAACCTACCCAAACCACTGCAACACTCTGGCAGCCTCATTCTTTTCTTTAGTTGAAAATCTGTGTATCTTTTTTTTTGGTTAATAACAGCTCATCTACTATGCAGTGTAATCTAGAAACATTGATATTCTATAATAAATCCTTTACATACAGTATGTATTTATACCCTGCACACAAAGCCATAGACATATAAAATATATTTGTATTCTATGTATATATGTATTCTATGTATATATGTATTCTATGAAATAGATAGAAAGATATAGATATCTAATATGTAGGGGAAAATGTATATATGTCTGTATGTGTTTATATGATTCTTTTTTCCTGCTTTAAGTTATAATCTGAGACACCCATCAACCTTTACATATGAATTCAAACTTGAACAGCAAAATATGCATACCAGAGTATAAATGTGAATTTGTGCAAAAAAGAAAGAGCGGTGATTTTTCACTGATGTTTTGCATTAGCTTTTTGATCAGCTGGTTACTAGTTCACATATGAACTACTCAAAATTCTACTTACCAATGAAAAACCAAGCAATCCCAGGTAAAGCACAAGTTCTGCTGTCATTTTGCAGCTTCTGCCAAATGGTAGTTCAAGGTGCTTTGATCTTAATACAGCAGCACTGAAACATATACTTCACTTAGCTGTGTGAGAGGCCCTACTGATGTCAGGAGGACAATGTGGACACTTAAGTGTCAGTGGTTTGCTGATTTGCCACTTGAGTGCTGAACATAGCTGCTGTAGCAAGAACCAAGCCCATGATCTCCTACAGTCTAGCTCAGAAATAAAAAAGTTTATTTTAGCTTTCCTCCAAAGGACTTTAACGAATGAGGCCAGGCTGCACTCTCAGGAAAAGCAGAGCAAACCACAACCAGATATATTTAAAATGAATGCTCATCTATTCTTGATCTTCTGGGTATCAGTATAACTACCAGTACAGTGCTTCTTTTGAAGTGGATGACATTTAGAATTGACATATGTCTTTTTTATCCTTGGTGCTGTGGAGTTTTTTTTAATAAAATCACATTAAAATATAGGGACACTGTTTATTAAAATAAAATAAAACCAGAAAGCGCAAGATGAAACAAAAGTTTACATTTCTGATAAAGCTTTTCTCTGTAAAACTGGTATTCTGGCTTCAACCACTGCCCCCATAAAATGCAATAACCTTACAGCAAAGGGACAAAAATTTTCTGTTCTTTATTGTGGTCTAGGAGACAGATTTATGGGCAAAGACATGGGTGCTAAGGTCTCTTCCTAGTCCTATTACTCTCTGGGTAGATTATCTTTAAGAAATAATTTTACTTTTGCTTTCTGTATCCTCACTATAAACAGGAATAACTATAAAGTGCAAAGTGCCTTGGGATCTGTGGATGAAAAAAACTCCTAAAAGTGGTCATGTATGTCTATTAATATTACCTTTTCCCTAGTTTGCACCGTTGAAACAAGTAGTTAATCTCAGTTGCAAATATGTATGTGAATAAGCTTCTCCACCTTCCACTTTGATAAGATGCTTGTCTTCCCAGTGGCTGTTACCTGGGCTTGCTACATTAGAGCTGCAGGGGCAGTAAATTTTGCATTGCAGCACATAAAGGAGGCAGGAGACTTTGAGACTAGGGAGAAAAAACAGCGAGAAGGAGGAAAGCAAGACTGGACTCCCAAGCAGCAGGGGTGAAGTCCTCTACTTACAGTTTGGATGAGGAGACAGTGACCAGCTCTGTACTAGTACACCTGAACTGATCTAAAAGAGCTATGTCCAAGTACTTCATTCCCTGTTTGACTTCCCATGGAAAACATGATCCAGGTACCAGTGTGTTAATGGATTTCAAACCTTAATGATTTTAATCTTTTTGCCTCAAGAACAATGGTTTATTTCATTCTTATCAAAGACAACATGCATATTTCTCTTTAGTTGCCTTCAGTTCTCCATTTTACTCCCCTGCAAATAACTGTTGAACTTCTTGGCTAATTTCAAACAAGCTGACTAGCTAGGCTGATGCACCAAACATACTAAGTTCCCACATAAGGTTTCTGACTGTTATTAATAGTCCAAGAGACTATATGTGAAAGATCCTTTGGAAATTATACTTCATAACTTTCCCTGCTCATGAAGCTAAGTGTTTTGGTATCTAATTATAAAGATGAAAGTGTAAATTGTAAATATGCTTCTGACTGGATCTCCTTTCACATGCCTGGCAGTTCAGGTGGGCAGACATCACAGTGGCTGTGACAGGCACTATAGCCCAATGGCAGCATCTGAAAGAGGGTATTTCTCCATTTTCCCTTTCCCTGCTGCCCTTCCTCCATCAGCTCTTGGAGCAGAGGATGCCCTGAGCTTTTGCTGGAGCACAGAAGCAGATTATCCTTCTGAATAAAAATCTCTTTGGTCTTTGGTCTTTAAACCTTTTTTCCTAGAAGCACAAGAGACAAATGTTATTGCGACATTGCACAAACATCCTCAGTATTATCAAGCTGTGACTATAATTCTTTGAGATCAGTGGGGGAATTTTGCAAGTATCTGTTTATCTTGGATGAGCAAACACCTGCTCCAATGCACTCTGAGACCTGTCTACAATCTTGAATGCTCATTCTCAGACCAGATAACCAGTACAAACCCTACTGAATTCTTCCTAAGATATTAATTTAACACTGGGGTCACCTTCTTGTCCCAGCTGTGTTACACAGGTATAGCTCAGATGAGAATCTAGTGCAAGAAATCTTCACCTTTTTTGGCATGCTCATTTCACTAGCAGGATAGGTCTGCTTGCTGCAAATCAGCAACTACTTCAAGATGCTGCTTTCTGATTGATTTCAATGACCATGTTTCTTTCATGCTCTCTCCCTCTCTCTTTTTTCTTTTCTCTTCTGGGTGGAACACATGCTCAGCTTTGTAAACAAAATTTCAGGAAAAAGAATCTTGACTTTCGTTTCCTGACTAGCATTGTCAGTTTAAATCAAAAAAGCCTTGTGACAGCTCTATCTTTTGTGTAGAAAACAGCTCCTTTCCTTGTTTTCTAAGCCACCTAAATTAAAGCTTGAAGGGAAATGAAGGGAAAATGGTGAGCAAGATGGATGTAGCCTGACATTTAATTAAATAATAATAATTGTTCACAATGATACTTCTTTTCATATAGGAGTTTCAGGGGCCTATGAAACAAATCTAGTCTCACCTCCACAGAAAATACTCCATCCCTCTTCTCTGAAAAAAGATGTCAAGAGAAGTTCTCACTCCTTTGAAACTGGTCTTATTTATATCTTATACTATAGTTTCCACACACCTAAATTAAAAATATAAATGCATTTTTTTCCCTGCTTCAGTGCTGAATACCAATGTATGCATGGGATTTCTAATGGCCCACCTGATATTTCTTTCCTAAAGAGAGGTAAAGGGGACATCAGAAAGTTCAGCCATTTGAATGATCCAGCCAGCTGAGCCTTCTTGGATGCTTTGTCATGTTTATGATAGCCTTTGAACCATGTCGCCGCCATTACCAGTAACAGTAAAATGAATGTGGAGCTCCAATGGGATAAAAAGCAGCGTATCAAGGACTGTAGTGCTGGAAGTCCCATATTTCCAATGCAGCTGAGCTTTGTTAAGGCGAATGTCATGTATAAAACCTCTTGGGTTGCCATTTCTCACTCCAAAGTTTGTGCTTCCAGCTTTATTTCAGACCACAGGAAAGAAAAGTGGCTGTATACAATCATTTCAGGGAACACTGTCTGGGCCCAGCAGTGCATATTTCGTCCAAGGTTTAATTGCAAATTTATATTTTGGGACTATTCAGAATGTCACAGTATACTCCTGTTTCTGGACTGTCAGCCATGATGAGTCAAACTTCCCAAACATGAACTTAGTATAATACACTGCTCAACACAGTGATGTTCATCACCAGTCAAACTAAATTTGAACTGTATGTCATAGCTCCTAAACCCCTATTCAGCATTTTTTTAAAATGTCGTCCCATAACTGCACTATGGCTTCTTCTAATGTGCCTACTTCTATCATTAATTTTTCCTAAGATAAAGAAAGTACAGAATGTTATGATTTACAGCTTAATAGGTTGACTTTTAAAACCATTATGTAAACCAGTAAATCAGGCTCTGCAAGAAGCTGAACCTTAGTTTCTTCAAGTCAATTTTTTTTCTCCTCCTTTCTTTGATAGGCTCTTTCTCTGAGCATATTGCTTGTGAACGTAATGTGATACAATACTGTAAAGTATGGTAGAGAAACTACCACATAATAAATAAATAAAAATATCAAACATGGCTTACTTCTTTTGAAGTATTCCTTTAATAATCTAGTATGAAATCTTGGTGATATATCACTGAAAACAAAACCAAGGTGGTTTTCCACATGCTGATGATAGAGTTCGTCTTTCTTTTAAAATGAAGATGATTTTCCACTCCAGCAGAGAACAAATAGTGAACTGTGGAGTTAGACATATGCCATATGTATATATATATATATATATATATATATATGTCATACATTATCTATGTATTATCTTATTTTCCCGATACATATATGTATATATCAAGCAGAGAAGAACTGGTCTTCCTTTTGCCTCTGAAACAGGCAAAGCTGTTCCCTTACACCCCTCAAAGCTTGCTTCTTTCATCTTTGTACCACTAAACTCCATTCTGGTGGGAGCTACTTCACTCTTGCTCTTTCTCATGCAATATTATTTTAAGAAACCCCATCAATAGTTATAAATGTCTGTGCAAAATCATATTGTGTTAACCTTTGTACATATTCTGTGAGATAGAACAAGTGGATTAGGACTGTGATTGTGCCTTGAAAGAAATCAGATTACTTGGTAGATCAAATTAATAGGGAATCACAACCTCTTCTCCAAAGTCCTGACACAGAGGAAATTAAACAATCCACATATCCATCCAACTAAACCTTCTACTTGTGCACGTTCAGATGGTATGAATGAATCAAAATGAAAATTTTGGCTTGCATGCACTCAATCAGTTTGTCTTCCAGTGGCCTATTTTTAAGAATGATGATTCAGGCTGTAATGTTTTGGTGCTAAAATAACAAGGATTCTTGAAACTCATTTCTCCTCATGTGATTATTTTTTCATTTAATCTCTAGCAAAATTAAAACCTCCATTCTTCTTCAGACTTTTCTTCTAAGAATATAGGTACATCTGACCAAAGTACAGACCCCCCCCGCCCCGTAATTTACAAGAGCAATCACAGTTCATTAATCAAAACTCAGTTTTGCATATTGATTGCTTAAGGCAAGATATTAGGCTTATGTCTTTGGGACATGGTGGTTGGTGGAGCAATGACAGAGGTAAAGAGCAGAGTAAATGACAAAGTAAAATACTTTCAGATCAGTAAATTCAAGGCACAGTTAACTGCTTTGGGGATATCCTATGTATACTAGATACCATACTATTTTTCATTTGTATTTAATAATATGAAATCATAACTGAAACTCATGTTTAGATAAAACAAATTTAGCAGCTCCTGCTTCATGTAGTGCTTATTCTGCCTTCAGTTTGAAGAACTAGTTGGATCTTATCTCCCCGATACACCTGTATGAGTGTATTTCAGGAGTCTAGAAGTAAGGTGACTATGAAACAGATAATGGGAGAGTTTTTTCTTGTCCAGAAGAAAAAAGACTAGAGTTTCATGTCAATTACCTGGAAGAGGGGGGTCAGTATAACACATCACTCAGATTGTGAGCCAGCTTTGATAACTGATCTCTGGACATTTTGGTGTTTAGAAGAACTGGGAATAGGCAAAAAACTCCAATCCTTCTGCCAGAGCTTAACCAGCACTCATGAAAACAGAGAAACACTTTTGCCTTCTCTGTGCACTGGGAGATGCCACGAAGTTGTGTATCATTTGTATTTTCTTGGCATCATGGCATTTGCTGGTCATGATCACCTCTAGCAACTCTGTGTTTTATATGCCCTGGATGTAAGTGCAAGTGCAGGCTGTGAATACTCTGTGATTGGAAATAACAAGACAACTCCAGTGATGCTTTAAAATAAAAGATAGGGGAGATTTAGCCTGAATGTTACTGATAGAGATTAGAACAAAGGAATTCTTTCTAAAGTGTTTGATTTCAATACCTTTAGAATAGTCTAATTTTTTACCTTTTCCTTCCAGAAAAGGTTGTCACAAGAGGCAGAAAATATTTTTTAAATGGTCCCTTGAGCCATGTAGTCCTCCTCCCACCACCCAGGGAATAATTGCTTTCCTGTTGTATGACTTTCTAATGCTTAGTCCAGATAGTTAAATACCATGATGGCCCGGGTGGACAGCAGGGTCTGCATAAGCAAAAAATATATCAGTGGCTTCCCCTCAGGCATAGCCAGAGTACTGCATTACGCAAACCTGGTTCCTTTGCAAGAGACTTTCTTGATTAGGAGTGCAACAACAGGCACATGCACAATGCCCCTGTGGCCAGCCACAATGTGGTACAACAGCTATTCTTCAGGGAGTTACCATTTAGGGCTTTTTTTCTTAATGAGTCAGTACTGCCAGACAGTTGCACATCTTATGGAAAATGTCATGCAAACACTTTTTAATGAAGTCTTAGGCATATTTTGCATACTTCTACCCACCAGTCTAGCCATACTTCAAAGTTTCAATGTTTTGATTGATCTCACTGATCCTGTTTAGAAAATATTCAGTAGCTGGTTGGGGGTAGATCCCACAAAAAGTCAATAAACTTCTGGATGAAATAATCCTTTAATGTATGTGGAAAAACCCTTTTGTGGTGTTAATTATGTTTCCATACTATTTGTACAGTTTTATGACCATGATTTCTCCTTGTCAAACCACTCATTAACTATAGCCCACAGCAGTTAATTTCTCCAAGTCTCTTTCCCACAATTTCACTTTATTTGTTTAGCTGACAGGCTTTTGATGCAAGCAAGACTGTGTCCTGGACATTATAAGTGTTCTTGTTGCATTGGAGAGACTGACAGGTTGCTAGCATTTGTACTCTGTTTGCGAATCCTACCAAACCTTCCGTCTCTTGGTAAGTGGTCAAATTAGCCTTGGGATGATTAAATGTGTTTGTTTATGTTAAAATAGAGGGTGATGAAAGTTGCCAAACCAAAGTGGAAAAAACTCTAGGGTGACATAAGAAATATCTCCCCCCCTCAAGAATATGCACACCTTGGTCTGCTGATGAGCAAGGGTGCCTTGAGGATGCCAAGAAAGGAAAACTTGATTACTGTTTTAACACTATTGATGCCACCTTTCCATTGCTTTTGAGGCACCTTTGACACCTTCTCCAGCCCCACTGTGTTAATTTTGTATGAAACGTACTACAGACCAGAACTAGAATCGTTCAGAGTTACTACACAAAACAAGTCTAAATCCACTTAATTTCTTCTGCGCTATCTTCTCCTACAGCTGTGCAAAGACTTGTGGCTCCTGTCCTCAGAGCATTCTGCAGACTTGCCTCTGGTCCATTTCATGCAGAAATAGCAAGCTGTACATTCATAAATAGTCGATGTTTGCATGAATGCAAAATCCCCCTTTTTACCAAAGATAGTTGCTGCAGTTCCCTGCAAACACCAAGCCTGTACTGGTCAGTTCATCCAAGTGCACTGGATTTCATGGGAAGTCACTGATCCTGGATAGGGAGGTAGAGTCATTTTTTATGAACCTTTAATTGTGTGTTTCTATCAGAAGATTTCACAGAACAGAAGAGGAATTACTGACATACCAGCAGAGAGTAAGAAAGGAAAAAATATGCCCATTAAACACTCCTTACTAGAGGGGACAGGACTTTTCCAGCAAAGTACTAGCATGTAGAGGGCATAAGAAATAAAGTTTCCAAATCTCCTTCACTCATAAGGAAAGGCTGTCACCATAATAACAAAACATGAGAGGCTGGGACCATCAGATTCTGCCTGTGTGATGCCAAGCAGTTGAGCCAATTCCCTTATAGGAACCAACTTAATAGCAGAGATGGAAACAAAAAGAGATTTGGTGAAGGTCTTAGGTTTACTTGGGACTTGGAAAACCTGCCAGTCATTTTTTATTAAGCCAGTACATCTCACAAAATATTCCAGGTCTGAGAAAAACACAGGGTACTTTACCAGCAAGAACAATGGTCTAAACATAAGCACCAGCTTGAGCAGGTGCTTATACATGTATGTTATTGTAGCTACTGAGTGAGAAAGAGCACTAACAGAATTTTAATTCAGTTTTTAGAGGAATAGAGGCCTTTCTCTATCTAACACTGTAATGCAAATTTGATTTCAGAGCCTATGCTTCACTGAAAGTCCTTCATGACAAGTAAGTACTGGCAAATTATGGGGGTGTAAATATTGTGTGTGTCAGGAGGAGCTAGAGGAGGACCTGGCGGTACTGTCCCCAGTAATGCCCCTACCAATATGCATTTTTAATGACCTTATTAAAAGAGTAAACCTGTGCATCATCTTAGACTCAGGAAAGCTTCTGTATTAAATTCTTATAAACCTACTCCCAGAAACATCAGGAGTTTAATAAATGACAAAGGCATTCATAAGCCAAGGCTCCCTGGGTGTTACCAAGGAAAATATATAGAAATTATGACAGTGACCTATAAATAAAATATAAACCTGCCTGAAGATGTGTGAAGACTTACGTGGAACTGTGTTTAGCCCAGCACAGAAATAGGCGCAGGTTTTGGATCTGGAGCAGCTAGGACAAAATTTTTGGAAGTTTTGCTTTGGTGAAATTAGTGGCTTTCTTCAGCCAAATAACAAAGGATTCAGTTGCAGGATTTGCATTTATGGTAGGGAATACACCCTCAGAGCCTCACTCTTTACACAAACCTGCAAGTGTGACACGGGGCCTGGTGGAAACCTAAGCTGTTCTGAAATGTCGGGCAGGCAGAATACCTCAGGGCTTCTCAAATGGCTTTAGAAACCTACAACTTAGTGACCAAATCAAGCCCTAAGCATAACACTGACACAGGCTGAAGAGAGTGTTGCGAATGTGAAGCTTGGTCTTCATCTTTCTGCTGGCTTATCATGGTGAAATTTTTCCCTAGAGAAACTAAGGTCAGGCTGTAAACTAAATCCTAAGAAGTTCAGGAAAGGAGTGCAAAATTTTCATGAAACAAAATGAGGTGTTTTAAGGCAATATCTGTTTGAACATGTGGATTTTTTTTTTAACTTGAACTTCTTAACTTGACTTTATGTAACTTCATTTGTTTTTACTTGCCCTTCCTTGAATTTTGCCCACAAAACCCTCCTGCAAGGTGTTAATGGCAGTGACAGGGCTATACTCATATATCAGGGGGTTCATTTTCACTGCAGTGCTCTTGCTAAACAGTACTTCTCTGTTTAAAACAAAGAAGGTTTTATTTAAGGAAAGGAAGCATCAGTCTGGGGAGAACACAACAATCCATCACTTATGAGTGCTTCCCTACAACCAGGCACTCAACCTTCACGTCAGCTGTTCCAGCTATTGGCATCAATATCTGGTGCACACATGTCCTCTGGATGGCTCACTTCTCTGTACATTGTCTCCCCGTGCTCATGATTTGTCATCTTTGGCCACTGATGTCCCTGAAGCCAGGAAAGCTCTCAGGCAAGCCCAGCACCAGCCCCGCAGGGATCCCATTTCCATCAGATCTGCTACGCCCAGCACATCCAGACCCACTGTACTACCAACTGAGATGACACCGCACTTTGATCCCACCTCTCATGGTCCTTTGCCACCATGCCAAGGCTTGGTCTTCCAACTCCTGAGCAACTACAGCTCTGCAGATATCAGACAAGGGTGTCTTGTTTCCATGTCCCACATCTAGATCTGGAAAAACTATTTTTAGGAAGGTAATTAAAATGTGATGACACTTGCTTGAAGCACCTGTCTACTCATACCCTGCCTTCCCACATTGTACAGCCTGGAGCCTGAGACTTGCCTTGAAGCTGGACTAAGAAAGGTTAATTCTGTTGTTAAGTTCTTCAGGAGGTTCAGAGCAGTGTAGCACCCCCATAGCACCTATGGCCCCAGGGATTTTATTCCTCAAACACTTGAGGATGGATCTATTCCTGTAAAACTCTCCACCCATCACCATGGCTATTTCAGCTCCTTTCCTGGCATGGATGGGAAAGATGCTGGTAGAATCAGCTGCCAAAGATTTAAACACCATGGCACTGACACCCATTCAGAATAAGTTTAAATGGCAGCAACTTGGGGCAACTGAATCCTTCCTTCTGCCATCTCAGAGTCTGTTCCTACTTAAGAATGACAGAGTATATCCTAAAGCATTGAGAAGGAAGTTGGTTAAAAGGTGTCTTAGGAAGATCCATTTCCCTGCTGAATTAGTACCCTTTCATTCACTGAATAATTAGAAAGAAAAATACTCAGCTGAAAAGATTTGAAAACCTGAACAAGTTTCTTCTCCATTCATCCATTCACTTCAAGCTTCATCCTTCTATAAATATATACCACTATTAATAGTATGTCCTAACCAGGGCTCTAACATAATCCCATCTACAAAAAAAGCAATCCAATTTTCTCAATGTCATAATAGCAAATAAAAATTACATTTTTCTTGTCATACATGGCCTGGTTTTTACTTTTATGTATAATACTTACCAGAAGGTCATATTATGTCATCCTAATATAGCCCCAGGAGCCACAGTGACATACTCTTTTAGACAAAATATTTCCTACTTCTCTCTAGCTTTGTGTAGAAAATTATTTCTGGTTAGTTTATTTTTGGTTACTTGACTACAGCAGCTAGCTGTAACATCTCTGTGATAATGAAATCGGACTGTATAGAAAGGTGGAATAAGGTCCTGAACCTCTTCTCTTTGTCTGGTGCTACAGGAAAGGTGTCATCCCTGGACTATTTGCTCCTGACCACGGTGTCTGAAAGCCCATCCAAGGTCCCTTGAAGCATTTTCCATGGATTCCTGACTGTGTCCCTTGACTCCTCACAGCATGTAAATCCTGATGGAATTACAGGATTCTGCACATTTCCTCAGTGCTTACAGATGACCAACAGCTCTGCTTAGACACCAGCTACTGCATACCAGAAAACCTAGATACATGTACTTCACACACATAGGCTGATTTGCTTTGTGGTGAATGTGCAAAGTCCAGCCCTTCCATGGATGTCAAACCTATAATGGGCATGCAAAAAATCTGTCCCACACTTACCAGATGCACTGCAAATGTGCATCCCAGCTCTGTAGACCATGTGGTATAAGTGTACTGCTTCTGAGAAGCATTAGTGCCATGATGTATGCTTTAAACTGTGCCCACATAGGGTTTTTTTGCCTGGATCATACTTGTAGACAACAGAAATAACTTCTCCTCAGGGCTGTTCATATTCTAAAACTTTGGTTCAAGACACCTGTTAACATTTTTTCCTGGTGCCAGCTGCATCACACTGTTGTTAATTCTCACACAGTAATAGAAGTGCCATGCAGTAGCAGAAATAATTCATTATTCCAGCACCTATTCCTTGTATCACATGGGAGAAGACAAAAAGCAAGATCTAGATTTCTGTGCTCATTAAAATAGTCTGCCAACAGTTATGCTGTGCTTCCTCCATGCCTTGACATCCAGGGCTCTTGCTTTGATCCTGGTGGTGGAGTTAGACTGTTCCTGGACAACAAGTCTTCTTCAAGAAATAATTTTCTAGGCAAAAGCCTACAGTAGAAGCGCAGGGAACCTTCAGTAAAGTGACTGTTGGTATCAGACTGGAAATTAGTTTAAGGAAAACATGGTAAAAAAAATTCTGCAATGAATTGTGAAAATGGCCATTCTGAAAGTGCCAGTTTCAGAGGAAGTTTGCTAGCCTTGGCTTGGAGCTGGACTTATTTAATATTCCCATGAAGGATCTTTGCAGAAGAAATATGAAGATGCTGATGACATGCATGGGCAGTGCAGAGGCAGGAGGCATTACTAGTACAATGGTGGATCAGATCACATAGGGAGAACTACTGAGCCTTTGGATAAAATGGGAGGAATTTGTTAAAGTATAAATAAAAGGCATCCTGATTAGGAGTAACCAAAAGAATTTCTGCTGTAAAATGGAGCTAATTTGCTGGAAACAGCAGATTAAAGACCTGTCTGTCCCAGCTGGCAGGGGGGTGGCTGTGGTCTGCCAGTGTGATGCAAAGAATTGAGGTGGCAGATGTGACCCTAAGATCCATGAAGAAAGATACTACCAGAGGGGAGTGTAAATACAACAGTGAAAGGCAATACTAAGACCTCATCTAGAGTCACCACAGTCATCCAAATCTGTGGAATACATAGGCAGGTGTGGAGAAGTGCTATTAGACAGGCCTTGGATTTCAGGCATAATGGCTTGGACATCATTAATGACCAGGAGGCTGGCTTGCTACAAAGCAGCTTGGGCTACCATGTGTTATGGTTTTAGCCCAGCCATTAACTAAGCACCATACAGCCGCTTTACTCACTTCTCCCCTCCTCCCCGGTGGGATGAGGAGAATCAGAAAAAAATTAAAACTTGTGGGTTGAGATAAGAACAGTTTAATAGTTGAAAAAATTACTATTACTACTACTACTACCAGTAGTAGTATTAGTATGGAATATAACAACAAGAGAGATAAATAAAGCCCAAGAAAGATAAGCAATGCCCAATGCAATTGTTCACCACCCACTGACCAATGCCCAGCCAGTCCCTGAGCAGTGATCCACCCTTCTCAGCCAACTCCCCCCAGTTCATATACTGAGGATGGCATTCTATGGTATGAAATATCCTTGTGGCTAGTTCAGGTCAGCTGTCCTGGCCATGGTCCCTTAACCAGCTTCTTGTGCACCTGCTTGCACATGGGAAACTGATAAATCCTTAACTTAGGGTAAGCACTACTTAGCAACAACTAAAACATCAGTATATTATCAACATTATTTTCACACTAAATCCAAAATACAGCACTGTACCAGTTACCAGGAAGAAAATTAACTCTGTCCCAGCCAAAACCAGGACAGGGTGGAAAGGCCCAAGCTCCTTGAGATCACCTGTACCCACCTATTAGATATTTTCTAAAAGAAATTGTGTGTGGTTTTAGAAGAAGTTTGCGCATTAATTAGTTTTTATTTTATTTACATACAAATACTATTTATTAATGACCAAATAAGAGGTACTGAGGCTAAAGTAAAAACAAGGAGAATAAATAGGTATAAACTGGAACTATCAGGGCTGAGAGCTAAGGCTGTCTAACAGACTTCTTGTAACAGTACGCGGGCAAAACATGTTAATACAGACTTATCTGTTGTCAGAAGGACTGGATTGCTTTTTGCAGTTGGAGGCTCTTTGAGATCTATATTCTTTAGTCAGATGCAGAAGATAATACAAATATGTCCCCACTGAAGGCCACTTGTTTTGTCTGAGATTTGCAAGGAGGAGTGCTATAGGTTGTATGAGAAATACATTGACATGAAGAGACCATGGAAAGGCATCTCCCCCTTGTCTCTATTTTTGGCTGAAAACATTCCTTTTCTTGTTCTTTTTGCTTTTTCTGGGGAAAGTCATCTGGACTATCAGCAAAGTCAGGGGATGAGGAGCTGATTGACATTATTATTGAGAAGTTCTGGGAGGATGGTAGAGAATGAGGTCAGTCAGAAAAGCACAGGTAAAAATAGCTGCCTGGAGTCTGAGAGGAAGCTGGGGCTCATAGCATACCAGTACTGAGTATTGGGGTGACCTTCCCTCAAAGCTGTAGGCAAGGCTGCCAGATGAGAAACCTGTTACGCTTTGCATTTATTTAGTTTTCGCTAGGACTTGTGGTAGTGCAATTTTTATAAAAATACATAGCTCAACATTCAGATCATTAGCATAAAAAAATTAGAAAGGCTGTTAATAATTAGGTCAAGCCAGCTTAAAAGAAACAAACTATTTGGGACCAATAGCACATAAAAATGTAGATAGCCTTTTTACAAAGGAGTTTGCAAAATAAATGACACAGGTTATGTTTAGATCATGTGGCAAATAAACAGAGAGATTTTGAAATGTACAGCATATGCTAACAATATTTTTAGAAAAAATGATGGTCGTCTGTAGTGTGAGTAACATAAAATAATATCTGGTCAACGGACAAATTGTTAACAAAAGTGAAGACAACCTAATTAGTGAACTTTCAGTGCATCACCAGTAGTTTGTAGGGATAAAAATCCATAATCTCCATGAATCATGTCAACTGTTTGATGACAGATGGTCTGGATTTTGAAGTGCAACTGACATCTTAAGTATCTGGAAAAACATGCATGAACTCCCTCCATCTCTTAATTGGCTGGAAACAACTGGCCTGTTACACCTTCCTGGCTCTCAGGACTACCCTTTAATTCCTGTGTTCAGGGATGGGGTACACAGAAGAACCATTTTCTGCAAATAACTAAAAAAAAACAAACCAAAAAAACCCAAACCAAACTACCACTTTGCTTAGTTCTTAGAGTTAGGCAGTACTAGGTAATACTGTTCCCATTTCACAGATGGACAGGGAGATATAGTTATACTAAACAAATAGCTCCAGGTTAAATAGGTCAATGAGAAGTGTGTTATGTAAACAACTACTAAGTTACTGGTAGTCAGAGGGAGAGGAAAAGATACATCAGGAATACATATGGAAAAAGAACCAACATGGAAAAGAAGAAACTATCTAAGTAGTAATTCAGAGTGTCCATTAGTAATCAACATTATAAATTACTCTTTGAATGTCATATGTAGTTAATTGTTAGTTGTAAAAATTAACTTTTCTTTACATTCTGAGAAGGAAGGAAGAGGAAACTATTTTGAAGTGAGATGTTTTGTATTCTTTTAGACCTCCATGTTCTCTGAATTTAAGTTTAGAAAAATGAATACCAGTGATAAGTCTATGTGCAGATGGATCTTTTTGTATCATCTGTTGTAGAAGGTGTCCTTTGACTAAAATTTAAGAGTTGCTCTTTTTCTTCTGAGGTAAATGATGACAGGATATGATTTAGCCCCTTCTCACTAGGGATTAATACCATCTGCTAAGTTTGATTTCAGAAAGATTTCATGGGTTTTGGTTTTTGTGGAAGTCTCATTACACCTGAAAGCATGGCTTTTATTTTCATAGAAGAAATAATGTACTGCCAATTTTCTCTTGTCTGAAAATACTACCAGTTCTATAAAGTCTATGAAGTTAGTGTTGAAATAAAGCATCATGAGGGTCTATAAATTAATGTTGATACATTTAATTAACCTGGGGTTTCTAACCTAGATAAGAAAACTTTCTCAAAGACTGGCAGCCAGAAGAAGGAAATATCTTTGCTAAGAGTGCCCAAGTTATTGTTACAGTCTTGACCACCACAGCTGTTCTCTGTCTCCCTAAGCATCTCTTGATTGACTTCCTCCAGATGATGGGGGCTGCACACAGGTCTCATGCCCAGAGTAGGAGATGGAGTCTAGAGGGAGTCCTGGCTCTGTCCTTAGTGACTGCATGGTTAATAAACCACTCTGCAAAAATTGAGTTTAATAATTCACTTTTTTCCCCCTAGAAAAGGCAAACAAAGAAGAAATTCTGGCACCTGGACAGTGCCAAATATATAAGCACTTCAGGCTCTGCTCAGTTCCTGGGCATTGTGGCCACATGCCACCTTATAATTATTGTATGGCTATTGTGATAATCTCACATTATTTATTCTGCACACAATAGTTTTTACAACATACAGAGTGCACAGTACTGTGATCTTTGCAGTGTATAACCATTATATGTATCATATTAGCAGAGTGGATGAATAGTTTGTAAGAGGTATGTTTTTCATGTATTTTTTTATTCTCTGTTCCATTTTTTTCTTCCCTTCAAGCTGCCAAAAAACTGGATCATAATTTTTACAGATTTATTTGCTGTTTGATATTATTCATCCAATAATTTCTATGAGTTATCCTTAGTCTGCAAGCTATTTGTTTTGCAGTTCTGGTATTGAGATGTTGTGCTGTTTTGCCTGAACAGAGGGACCAACCACATCAGCAGTTTCTATTCTAGACTGAATGAACATCTCGCTTTGAATTGGTTTTCTGTTGTAAATTTAATTGTAATTGATTATCTGATAAAATGGGGGGGTCAATATTCTTGCCAAAAAAACCTTACTTCCTGGATATTTCTGAAAGTAGCTAGAAATTTGCTCACAGGAAGCTCAAACAAAAAAGAATAAATATACAGTCAAATGCATTTATTTGTAAATGTGAACAAATACGCACTGACTATTTTAAATAATTTTCTTTGCTTTGGTGGTGGTTATCATTCTGTCTCCCCTAGTCTGGAATCTGAGAAGGGTTACTGGATTTTTTAGAATATTGTTTTTGACCTACTGGCACATTAATACTAGAAATGTTTTTTACTCATTCTATAGCGTTTAAGATTTTACTATACTAATGATAAAATATTGTGATAGATGGCAATTCATCTCAGTTAATTGCACTAACAGCAAAAAGGCTTCTTCTTAACAAATATTCACAGCTTGTATAAATACAAATCTTTTCCTTTTCAGTATATGTCGTAAGATACTTTTACACGAAAGGATCCCTCTGTCTTCAGTCTCAGTCCTTGGTAAGCTGCCAAACACAATAGGGCATTAATTAACATGTGCCAGGGATTCATCAACATGCACAGTGGTAAAGAGCAATTGCAGGCGCTTTTTTTAGCTTTTTTTTTTTTTCATTCTCTTTTGCTTTTCTGTGTAATTCATGAAAGATCTACTCCAGTATGTAAAGCAGCTCTTGCTAAACACCCAGTAATACAGTTCCCTTTATATTCCAGGACTGTTGTCGAATTTTTCACACATCCAGGAAAGACATTTACTCTGTCTCTTTTTCATGTTCAGAATCCATTTGCAGGCTGTGGATGGTAAAAATAGCATATTTGTTTACTTGCCATACAGTCTACTCTGAAACTAAATCATCTGATAAAGTACCAAAAAAAACCCAGCAGAATGAGATTCATTTCCCTTAATGTTGTACCACTGGGAATGGTGGAATTACTCTCCCTGTTAGCCCAGGGTGACAGTAAGCTGGTCTGCTAACTTACATGAGTGTAAGGAGAAATACTGTAAGTCATTCAGTATCTAGCTTTTACCACCCAGCCGTGAGAAGTCAAATAAATCAGAAATGTAAATTAAATTTCAATTAGTCTTCATGTAGATCTCATTCCCTTTATCTCCAAGGAAACCAAACTCTCTTCCATTTCCTTGTTTTTTGTTCTTATTTGTATTATGACTACTAACATTAATAAGAATAAGAATATTTTTTTAAGAAAATCATTTATCCTAATACTAAATGTTCTCCTTTTATTATTCTTTTATGACCCCAACACCAAGGGAGTGTAGACATCTCCAATTATATTGCTTATATCTTTTTGCTGGTATAATTTATAGCACAGAAACATGGAATGAAATAACAGAGGGGAGTTTTGTTATACTTTTATATCAGAAATATCTGATAAATAAGATAATGTACTTGACAGCCTGGATGTTGTGAGAACTTCCTTTTTTCTTTTGCTTCTCAATCACTTCATCTGTTTTACTTAGATCCTTTTCAGATTATTCCAAACAAACCTTTCTTTCTTTGACCATACCAAGTCCACTGCCTTTGAAAATAGTTCAAGGGGCATCACAGGTTTTACTTTTGTTTTGTGCTTCTGGCTATTGATAACTTCAAATTACATTATTTCTTGGGATTCTGCATTAAGATGTGTTTCAGAAATGAGCCCATTTTACCTTAGAATCAGTAAGGCTCAAAACTTGGGCATCCCACTTATCTCCATAGAAGGAGGTAAATTTGGCTCACAGGCAAGACAGATGGGCTTTAGCAGGGCTAAACTCACAAGAGTATGAGAAAAGAAAAGACCCCACTGGGACATCAAAAAAACCCCCATTCTTCCACCTTTTCCATGTTTAATAGCTTTTACAGAAAACTAAACATTATGTCAATCTGTACATCTTCAGCCATTTTAGACTTACCCTCATACGAAACATGTATACCAACATAAGTTTGAAATCTATTGAGGAAATCTAGTAAGGTTCAAATCAAGATTTTTTTTTTTTTCACATGATATCATGTAATCCAGAGATTTGAACGCAGTGTTGTCCCACTGAAAATGGTGGGTTTTCTGCAAACGTGGGACAGTCAGCAATCTAATTTGCTGTAGCACTTCTGCAAGGAATATGAAAAAACATCTAGAGCACTCCAAAAACTAATGGGATTTATGTATTTTGACTTGCAGCTAGATCAAAAATTTTCCAGGTGTATAATTATCCAGATCTTGAGTCACCAAGTGCAAAAGTCAAAACATGTCATAGAAATTTAACACATAAATTTAACACAGCGTGTACTTAACAGAACCACTGTCTTCTAAAAGTCCACATGAGACATCACTTGCCCAAATCAAACATTTTGCTCTGGTCTTCATGCAGACAGTAATGGGGTGACTGTGTGAAGGAAGTGGCTATTATGGATGACTGCAGTATTTCTTAGGCTAAAAATAATTTCTGTGGTAGAATGTAGACTTTGGACAAAGCATGGCTACTGCTCAGAAGAGCACAAATTCCTGTGCTCTTTAAGGATAACAGAGTTTCTAAACTTTTTGCAGTTTTATACCTGTACAGCATAGCTGGGTTCGAAAAGGTAATTCTTTATAAGAAGTAATGCAACCAAGATCAGACTAAATATCTTCAGAATGTCTCTGAATAACTACTAAGTATTCAGAGGAAATTTAGCGTCTCTGTATTATGGCCATGAGATACCTTGAAGCAAGTTGGGTCACTGCAAAATTAGTGTATTTTTCCTCTTGGTTGTATTGTACAGAATTTACTTCTGGTGATAAATCCACACAGTTCTGTCTGCCAGGCACAAAGATGAGTTGTAAATCCTGAGCTAGATAAAAATGCTATAAAGTCTAGCAAAGATAGGAATTAAACTCTACCACAAGCTAAGGTTTTTGAGTTTTGAGTTTTGCCTGACTCCTGATGTTTGCGTTCTTCAACTTCTTCCCACCTTTTGGGCAAATAAGGTCTGTGTATAGGCATATGACCTGAATAAAAGTAATGGCTAGTATTTTCCCAGGGAAGCCTGGGGGATTAGAGGGATGTTCCATTAGTACCAGGCAAGAGGCACACCTAAGTCCTCTTGCACATCACTGGGAGAATGCAGCCTGACAGTTTCCTCTCTGTCCTTTCATACTGCATGTTTAATCACCAGGTGACAATAATGCCTTCATACTGGCATTTTACATAGTGAAATGCTGCTCTGTGATATTCTAAAACACTGACTTATATCACCACAGTGTAATAAAAAAGGATGACAATGACACATCCTGCTGTCAACATGAAGGACAAATAAAACCAACATAGAAATCCAGTACAGAAATCCACTGCATCAAGACATACACAAGCACTGAGTCAGACCCCATTTGAAACAGCAAATCAGCTGGGCCAACATCTGACTCTCACCAGCTGACCTGAATGTACTGTAGCTCTGAAGTACAACCATCCCATCACCATTGCTTGAAAGAATTCAGGAAGACCTAACTTCTGTGAAGCAACAACCCGAAAGTGCTGCAAGGAATCTCCTCAGCTGTGTGGTGTGATAGAACATTTATTAATGATACTTATTATGTGTATAGATACAGTAATGTACATGTACTTGTAAGAGATCTAAAACAGACACCTCCCCAAACTGAGGTGCCTTTGCCATGAGTTCAAATACAAAATCAATGTAGAATATAAAAATTACAGGCAACTGTATAACATCCTGCAAAACAATTCTGCTCCCTGTAGGAGGTAAACTATTCAGCAGGATACTTAAGCATGCACTTTATTTCTGTATAGAGGTGGCAAAAAAAAAAAAAAAAGCTGCAAGAATACATTAAGAGTGTCAGCACAATTTTTTGTTTGTACAAACTTTTCCACTTCTTCCTTTTAAAATTTTCTATGAATTTTTTTCTGAATTTTTAAATTCTGTCACTAGAATTAGTGTTGCTAAAAGCCACAAAACCTGAAATTTCAGCCAGCTGCAGAGGGTCCCATCTTGATGGCAATATGCAGTTTAAACATGATCCTTCATTTCGCTAATAGCAAAATTTTCCTTTTCATTAACCTGGAAAAACTTGTCTTCCTAAACAATGAAAAGATCTGTTTGTAGAAAAGTTTCAAAATTGTTTATTTTTCTGACTGGGTATACATTTTTTGGACAGGAATTGGTTTTTTAACTTCTTAGAGACATGGCAAGACCTTACATTCTTGCCACTTTAAGACTAATACACCCTTCCTAGTGGTCAGTTTGATTTTTGTGATCAGTTTGATTTTCTATTCATCTATCTTTTGAGATTCGTAGTAATAAGTGCACGGCACTTTTTGTTTTATGGAGATTTTTAATACAATTACATTAGCACAAGAAGTGTAAACCGGCAGTGAAAACAAAGTATGTATATTTTGTAGGCAGCATCCTTTAAAACACTGAATTTTGGCACAGCTAACACTATCACCTAGGGAGCCCTGCTGCCTTTCACATGGGGTGTCTCTGGTTTCTTTTTGTCACCATCTCCTTTTCCAGATTGTTGTGGGTATTTTTTTTAGGAAACACATGAACAACAGGAATTACTAACCCTTTCACTACTAGATAAGTCATTTTGTTATTTCTGCTATTCAGTCTTGAAACTAATTCTTGCTGGACTGTGTGGTAGCTCTGTCCCAAAACCAGCTTCACTGGGAGCAATGCATCAGTGTGTTTTTACTGGTATTCCCTTACTAAATCAGTCTGGAAGTAAAAAGTCATGATAATAACATAAAATGCAGGCAAGCCCTACTTTCAAAGTAGTGCTTTCAGTCTGAAATACATACGCTGAGAGAGTTCCCCAAAATCAAACAGAATACACAAACTGTACAGAGACAGACTTTTCTACAACTGATCATTACCCCCCAAAAATTACTTTAAATGTGAGACACAGCACAGAGCTCAAGCTAGTAAACATGCTGGGCTAATTAACTTGTCTCTGCATCAGCCTGGCACTGCTGCAAGGAAGCAAATGTGGAACATGTACAAAGAGCAAGGAAAGAAGAGAATGGCAGTAGCAACAGCTTCTCACCTGAAAAAAGCAACACCCTAAACATACAAAATATGAGACAGAATGGCATCGTAGAGAATACTGCATATTTACATTGTGGTTGCATGGAGAAAGCACTAGGTAGAGTGTGTCAAACTCATTGTAAATATTAATCAGCACAGATGATAGCACATAGTATCAGCAATGCTTAAAGTTACTACTAAAAGCAAAAGAGATAGGGTCATGTATGTGTACACAAACTTCTTCCTGCTGTACTGTCTCCACAAACAGTGATTTAAAAATATTCTGATTTAGAGGTTACATCTAGGCTGTTATGTTTCATAGCCATCAGTGAACTTGCCCTCCATTAATTTGCTCAACCCTTTCTTTTTTATTTTTTTAACCCTTTCTTAACTGTTAGTCCCCAGAACATTGGCTTCATTTTGCCCCCATGGAAGTGAATCTCACAGTTATCTAGATTTATTTTTCGTTTTGCGAGTAATCAGTTTGCAGCCCCATGTTCATTTTCTCTTTACCTTTCACACTTTTATAAGTGTCTTTCCCAAGCCAAGAAGCCTAGTGTATTTAATCTGTTTTCATATAGATTGTTTCATATCTGATCATACTTTTTGCCCTTTCTCTGTATCTTTGCTAGTTATATTACACCTTTTTTGAGTTGGAAGAATGAGAAATTCATGGAACATTCAAGATATAGGAGCAGAAATTTAAGCCATGGCAGGATGATGTTTTTTGGTTTCTTCAGTTATTATTTTGCTACTACTTCAATATATATTTTTTATGGTTTTGGCTCTGCACTGACTCCAGAGTGTCTTTCCTGTGTCTTAACATACAGCTCATCACTGTACACAGGCAATTGCAATTCTTTTTTGCCCCATTTGCATTACTTTACAATCATTTCCTTTCTACCAGAAGTTTTTGCAATCAGCTTTAGATCTAAATATCCTGAAAAGGTTTTCAGCACTGAAAAACTTTGTCATGTCACCATTCATCCAGTTTTTCCAGACCATTTTGAATAGCATAAAATTCATCACTTACTTTGGTAGGACTTTCTTGGTAACAACCCTGCAGGAGGACAACTGCACAGGTAAGAAAATGACAAAATCATGAAAATGGAGGGGTAGCCAGTTTAATTATGTCAAGGACAAGAATGTATTGGGGAAATACAGTATATAGAAGCAAGAACTGAAATTACCTATGGCTTGAAAGCCAGCTCAAAAGTAGCACATACCAAGTGCAGACCTAGCTGCAAAATGGGAATGCAAGGAGCAAAAGATAAATAATGGAGATGGGGGATAAGCAGTTTGCTGGATCTATAAAGAATTTTTTTTAAGTACTACTTCTTGTGAAGGAAAAGGAAGTCCAAATAACCACAGAATTATAAAGATACAATAATTAATACGAGGAATTCACAAATATGTACAGTATAACATCATGTTAAAAGAAAATTGAAACTGTAGAAAAACAGGCAAAGTAAATATAGTAACAGAATATTTTAATGTTCCTCAAAAGATGATTATGTGAAAAGTGTAGAAAAATCAGTGTTCACCATAGCGTAACTTCCCCTTTTTATGGTTTCAATCACTTGTACTCTTACACATACATGAGCAGAGCAGGACATTAAAAAGGAAGGAAGGAAGTGCACATGAATGAGTCTGTGTTACATCCCAGGTCAGGTGCTCATTTTGATTTACGTTTTCACTGACATTTGTGTTCAGTGCTAGGTTGCTAGTAATTATTAGGACATGAGTAGAAAAAAACACAAAAAAGGTTTTTAATGTCACTGTGTAAATTCACAGGGACTCCCTGATCCTGAGCATCTAATGCAATTCTGAGCACTCTGTTCTAGAAAGGGTATGAAAACAAGAAGAGAATACTTAGAAAAGAAGATTGGAGCCAGTGGCTGTCAGATGCCAGGAGCTGTCAAGGGACAGCTTGGCTGTGAGGAGGAAAGGGTCACACTACTGATAGTCTTGCCCCTCAAGAGTCTGCTGCCTGCCATGCTCTGCCGTTCAGGTGAACTTTAGTCTGACACAATGTGTTTGGTCCTGTGGTCTTCATCCCATTTGCATTCACTCTGACTCTACCTCACAGCCATCCTGGAACAGGCTGTGATTGCTCAAAATTACTGTACTGCAACAAATATCCTACAACAAATACAAAGAAGAGTAATACATTAGAAAATATGCTGACCAGGAATACTCCTGAATTTTGTCAAGCCTCAGAGTATCAGAGACTGAGATAAAAGGATCCAGGGAAGCCTCTTTTTTAACACATGATGAATCAACAGCATGTATTTAAGCTCATAACATCAAGTCTTTTGCTGCTTAGCTCTACAGCCTGCTCTGTATGAGACATTTGTAAGGGATTATTACATTTATGTAATTTTATTTAAAGGTGATCTCTTCCTTGGAGGGAGGAAAGGCATATATTAGAGCAGAAGATACGTTCAAGTTATTTTCCATTTATGACATCCTTTTGCAGTTATTCTAAACCTTACCATATAGCAAACAGAAGCACCTTAGAAAGAATTTCATTAAAAGAAATGTTGTTAGAAGAAAAAAGTGTAAGAATGCCAGAATAAATAAAATAAGTCATATATGTATTCATATTTCAGAAAAGCAATGGAATGTTAATTTCCCTTTTTACCAGAACTACTATGCTTGTATTTTGCTGTCTTTTAGGATCTGCTTCTCTTCTTGACCCTGCTTGTCATCTTCTTTTTACTCCTGTGTTTTAAAATAGAGTATGAGGAATATGAGACTAAGAGATTAATGGAAGAAATTTCTTTTACTGGGAACCAAGCATTTCACAAGTAAAATGAACCCTATGACAATCTGGGCCTTCACTACCACAATATTGGGTTTTTTGCAGAATTTCCCAGTGAAAGTATCTAGAATACCCTGGTAAAAGTAAATATTGTGGTGCAACATTAGTTCAAGGTGATGCTGAACATCATTCAAATGCTAATGCAGAATGAATGGAAAAAGCCTTTCTATCAGGTTGTGGAGATTCATAATGGTGAAGCTCAGCCCAGCTTTTCAACTGGCATGCAAGTTTTCTGCGAATGAAATGCTGAGGTTTTTCTTTCTTGTGCATCTGCACAGTGCTCAGCACATGGGTGAAAGTAACCTACCTTTGTAAAAGTTGACAAAACTTACTGAGTTTTGAAGGAGTTACAATACCTGAAAAAAACTGTTTTCCTAAATTTTTTCATATGCTCTTTTTTACATGGCTTTTGTGTCTGTGCAACATCCTGTATTTTCAGATATCAGGTCGACACACCAAGATGACCAAAGAGCTACTTCACCTTAGCACATTGCTAAATGAGCACAGATGCAAGCCCACAATTATTCCTGCAATCTGCATTCAGATATCTTTTAAATGTTGCCCTTTAACACTTAAATTTGCTGAGAAGAGGGAAAAATCAGATCAGAGTCAGCATTCTGCCAGCATTTGGAAGGCACAATGATTATGAGAGTCAATCCTGCAAATATGTCTGAGAACTAATGATTTCAGGAATTGTCTTAATTTGGAGATTCTGTAGTGGCATCGTCTGAGCCAAGCTGGAGGAGGCTGCTGGCTGGGGCTGGATGTATAACCTCCATCACCACAATGATGCACATCTGAGGTAGCTGCAGTCCTCCCCTGGGACAAATGTGCTCTGATATTTCATATATTCTTGGTCATCAACATAAGAAAACACAAAATTGCAGCCTGACATTCAAAAATAATATTTCTGTAAAGAAAAAATGTGAAAATGTAGGCATTCAAGTGAAAATTCAATCCTTCACAGCACAGAGCCTCTGTGAAGTCCTTTAAATGACCCTTTTTATCATGGTGCAATGTCTGTACCTTTCTGAATAGTGAGACCTGGTAAGAAAAATACATGTATGTATAGAAGTGGTTCACTAATGTATTACTCATGTGCACTTTGTTCTTTTTGGCAAACTGACCTTATCAAAGAGAAGAAACCTACACACTGTGACAAGCTGAGCCCTACTGGAAAGTCTGAATTAGCAGTGAGTGACATTTCTCTGTTACCTCACTTTAAATGATGATCAGTGTGAATCATCTTTCTCTCTTTTCTGGGGTGACAATACTAAAGCAATGTCACTTGCTCACTTTTGTTGTTGTTATCATTTTCTAATCAGACACTCTGTGTTTTAAGCTTTAAGGGACAAGCCCAGTTTGCAATAATGGTAGTAACTGTCACATCAGCAATACAATAGAATGCTGACCCTCTGATTACTTTTCTGCCAATACAGAAGTAAATATTGTTTTGATTTTAGAGTGGCATATGATTTTTAAAGATAGTGCTGCTCATTGTGTAAGTCAAGAAATGCGAAGGACACTTTTATTGCTGCACTGAAGTGGAAGTCCATAATGGCCATTGGTGGAAAGGTGACAGGACTCGGGTGACTCGAAGACATGGTCTGGTTTTGATCAGACAAGTGGAAGGTGGTTGTCAGACCACCTCGCAGTGGCAGCTGCACAGCTGTATGGTTAGATCTTGCTATTTATCTATCAGCTGCTGCTCTGCCGTTTGCTTTAGGAGGGTTGCTGCAGGTATATGAGACATATGGAGAATCAAGGGCCAGCACACATCAGAGGTCATATGTATGACATGTCTTGAGTCCCTGTGCGTGAGCTCCTTTCTTCCCCTCAAACTGGAAAAGCAGTGCTCTGGGGAAATCTACAGGAGGAGGTGGTCATAGGTTGCTGTTTTACAGACATGTTTCTAGAGTACAGATAAAAATTTTAAATTTACTTTAAATATAAAGACTTACCAAAAAGCATGGTGTACACCAGGCCTTTCTCAACAGAAATGTTAGCAGAAGGTAACATTACCCCACTTTTCTTAAACCTACATCAGTGACACTGACTTGCAGTGGGCAGTTTAGTGTATGCATCATAAAAAAAGCTTTCTCTGTTCCTTTTTTGCAGTTACCCAGTTCAGTAACCTCTCTTCCCTAGTTTTTTTTTCTTTAAATTGGGGACCAGTGGAAAATAATTTCTGGTCAATATTTATTGTATTCTCCATGTCAACAAGCTCTTCCTTTTAACTGCCTCTGATTCTTCCCTTTCTAGAGTTGTTCAAAACTTTGTTTTCCTTCTCAGCACTAGGAAGTTTACTGGTACCGCAGATGGAGATGTTCTGCCACTGGCTTAATTACTTTTGTTTGACTTTCCTAAAACTTGGACTTTGGGCATTTCTTTTAGGGATTTATTTGAATACTAATAAGGTTCCCCAGTCAGCAGCAGTATGGGCTGAATTGCCAGAAAATATTGTGTCACACAGTTGTCTTCTTCTGGGAAGGGTCTTTTGTTGTGGAAGGTGCTGCCATCACTGGGTTGAGAAGCCTGATAGACCAACAGGCTGTGGTCTGCTGTCTTCTGCTTCTGCCAATCCTATGACAAAGGAACTAACATTTTTTTTACTCTCTTTGCTCATCTGTCTTCTTAGGTGCTTAGTCTCTCTCTCTGCTCTCAGTAGTGGTGAAGCAAATTAACCAATATGCTTTCAGAAATAGGACTATCAATTGTAAGGAAGCACTAGGGCCCGTAACATATTCAAGGACACAGCTTTGTTCACCCTATCTGAATTTCTGCTGGCATTTTGAAATAGAACAGCACAGAGAATAAATCTTTTGGAATATCCATAAGGAGCTCACCTATGATTAATATAGCCAGTGAGTGGGTGGTGTAATTAATCACTACACAATACTATGGCTGAAAGAGTGTTTCTCTGAAAAAAAGGGGAAACCTCAAGATAAAATAACTCGTCTGGACTTCTCTTTTAGGGCTCGTTTCCCCAGGTGTCTTGCAATAATTCCATGAATGCATCAATAGTCATAACTGTTCATCTCTGACTTTTATAAAGCATCCCTCCACACAGTGAAGTAAGAATCATTAAAAAGTCATCATTTATGAACATTCAGTGTGTCATGATACCAAAGAGATTGTTTTCTGGTGAAGGGAAATACTGAAGTACCCTGGTGTGCAAAGGGTTGAAAAATAATGATGCTGCCTGTTGATCACTGCACCCAGGAGCTAAATACAAACGTATGAAAAAGCAAGTATCTAAACAGGTGGTTATTATTTAATGGGATAAGTACTGTTTTGCTCATTTTCTTGTTTTATTTTGCTGACAAATGGGAGGTTTCCCATCACTTTTGGAACTTTTTGGCTAAGTTTTGCGGCACGCTGTATGTAATGTATTGGAGCGGGATCCATGCACTGGCAGAGTAGGCACAGCAGACTACTGCAGACAGAAAAATAACTGTGGACATACTGGTTTGCTTGCATCTGGGAAGCCAGTTTTGCTGCTGATAATTAGAGCAAGGTAGGCATCAATGCTGGTGGGCTAAATGCTTTGGGCACAGCAGTGGTCTGAAACGCTTCATCTTCTTCTCCAACTTCCCCATCTCCAATCCTTGCCCCAAGAGAGGATCCCCCAGCTCAACCCACGCTCAGGACAAGCCTTAACTGCACAAGTGCAATGCCTTGTGCCTGGGAGTGTGTTGCATGATTTCTGTGATGCTCAGCCTCTGGTCAGAAGGAAGCATGGGGAGTTAGGGCCGTTGGGATTTCTTCCCTTACTGAGCTACTTTGACAATATGCTGAAGTTAGAAAAGAGATGAAAAAACAATTCGAAATCAGTAATTATCAAGCTGACGACCAATACCACCATGCACTTTTCATGCTGCACATTCTCCTGGCGAGCTGGAAGGCACTAGCCATGTGACAGGCACGGACTAATTTGTGCAAGCAGCATGCTAATTTGAAAAGTATAATCTAAAAATAATTTGTAATATGAGTAACTTTAGACAGATATCCCCAAATTTATCTGATTTCCATCCTCCTTTTATGTTATCAAAGCCTGTTTTGGTGTTAGTTCGCTGTCTCTAGGTTCATTTTAAGTTAGGTAAATAATTAATTAATTTGTAAAATTGCATTTCCTCTTATTTTTTTCATTGCACCTTTTTCATTCTAAAGAATCAATGTGGATGTGAAAGAAGGCTTTTTGGAGTAATAGATTGTAATACTGAAAATGTAGCATTTTCTGCTCCCATTGAAGCCAGTGCCAAAATTCCTACTAGTATTAATGAACTAAGAACTGTGCTTTTAGTGTAACACCATTTGGCCAGAATGAAGCAAATCGCACTGGTTCCCATGACAAATCAAATATGATGTATGAATATGAATATTCATACAAGAGTGTGCACACAAAACCACACTCACATAAAATTGCTATAAAAACTGTTTCTGTTGCTTAGTACTGGGGACAAACCAGGGCCAGCATGAAGTTTCACTTCGGGGGGGGGGCAAAGCACTGTATTTTAAAGGCAGTGTTCCTTGTGTCACTTAGGGCCCCAGTTTCAAAGATGGTTCAGAAAGGATTCAGCTTTCTTTTTTCTTTCTTTTTTTTTTGAAACCATGGCACTGAACTGTATCTCTGAGCTCCTCTGCGGATGTAACAGCAAGGATCTTTCCCCCGCTGAAGTCACTGGGGCCACTTCTATCACCTGTAGTGGGAGTTTGATTGATGGCTGTAATGGGTTATCACTGTGGTATCTGAGGATGGACTCGCAGTCGTATAAATTTAGAAACTTGCATCAGCAATATTCAAATCTGTAACTAGTACATAAAATGCAGAGATGTGTGCAGATACTGTACACAGCACAGATGGAAATGAGCAACTGAACCTTGTTATAACTTTTTTGCCTGCAGAATATTACAGGGAAGTAAGAATGCCACCCCCACTTTGGTAAGATGACAGCGATGACACCCGTTTCTAGAGTTCTTGTGCAGCACATGTACTACTCAGGTTGCTTATCAGTGTTCATTTTCACTCTGAACCATGAAAGGTGTGGGGACATGCCATAAACACTGGGGAAAATATGTATGACATGAAGCAATAAAGAAGGCGATGACAATTTAAATTTATAGAGATGGCAGCAGTGAAAACCAGCAACTACTGTGTGTGACTGGATTGCGCGGCATGGGTGTCAGCTTGGGAGCTCAAGCCCATGGTGTGGAAGGTACCTCTCTCTGCTTTAGGTCTCCTTGGTGCAGAGCCTCTGAAATGCAGGTTCAGCAGCTCTGCCTTTGCCTGCTTCTTTGCTGTAGCCAGTACAATAGCTAGTTCATTACTGCAGTTTACAAGAGTGAGGCTGCTCAGTGACTAGACATTTCATTAAATTGCCACAAGCCATCTGTCATTTAACTTGTTTTGATCTGCCCAATGCTGCTCTGAACCACTACGTGAATGAAGAGCTTGTCTGGCATTGTGTGCTGCGGGGTGGAAGGCAGTCCAGATGCAAAGTGAGGGAACCGCCACGGGAAAGCCCACTCAAATGGGGATGAAAAGGGTTTTCTGTTTCTTTTAGCAAGAATCGAGAAAGGAGAAGCAGGGAATGAAATTAAAAGTGCTCTGGAGCATGAGGAGATGCAGGGAATGTATGTGAAAATCAGGCAAGGTGTTGGAAATGGCAGAAGACACTAAGCTGCACAAAAAGGACCTTACTGTATAAATGTAAGATGACAACATTAATAGGAGCAACCCTTTAGGTGTTAATCTTTAAAAAAATAATAAACTTGGAGTAGCTACAGTCTTAAGAAAAATACTGAAGGCCAAGCACCTAAAATGTAGAAAACCAAGCTTCAGAACAGGATTTTTATTTCAGGATAGCAGCACAGACCTTTAACAAATCATTTTTTCCATTTCGTTGAGGAACCGAGTCTACTCAAATCAATAGCAGAATAAGAATACAATTATATCAGACATGGTTTTCTAGTTTTACATAAGGAATTATGCAGATTATATGGAACAATTAAGAATTTTTCTATTTCATGAGAAGAAATGTGCAGAGCAATGGTATGATTATGTTCTATCCAGAATGATATTCAGAACACAGTACATAGTTTTGATACAAAATTACCAGTGTTTGTGTCCTTTCTGACAATGCAAAAAAAATCATATTCAACATATCTTGGGTTTACACTTGTGCTCCAGATGGAACATCCAGATTTTTCTGTGACTTTGTAGAAATCCAAAAGGGAGCAAAAAAAAAGTGTCACATGAAGCAAATTTGAAAAAAAAAAAAAAAAGTGGACATTAGTTTATGAAGGAAGGCAGCACAGAGGTTTCCAGGCAAAAGAATTAATCTGGGGATATTTTAGTCAGTTTTTGGGGGGGAATTATTCTAACACAGATGGTACAATAAAATACTTCCCTCTGTTCTTTGACTTGGTCCTGCAATGTCCTGCCATCTCCTTCTTGTTGTTTTGAATGTGCCTGATAGGAAAAAAAGTCTATATTGTTTGCCTTGCTTGGTATTCAGACTGAGATGCTGCTTGAGAGTCTTGAAGATGGAGGTTTAGGCTGATGTTGTTTTACCTCAGGACTCATATAGAGCCTTCATTATGTTGCTTATTTAAAAGATAATTAGTACTATATGGATTTCCTCACTGTGGTGTTTGAGGAATGTGAATGTTGATCCATACACTTGCTTGACAATAATAATTATTTGTGCATGTAAAGTCCTCATCACCACCTGCAACAGCCTTTCAAATGGTGTAAGAAAAATTTGCAAATATTGGACAATAAAGGCTACATAAGAAGATCTGGAAATGGTGCAGGTATGTGGCAAAGGGAAGGGAAAGGTCATTAACCAGCTCAGAGGCCTGTGGCAAAATACAGCGGTCCCAGGTTGGGTCAGAGTGGGAGCTCCCATCAGGTTGAGACTAAAGGGGAAAGTGGTGGATCTACAAGAAAGGAAAAAATAAATACCTCTGGGCATTTGGAAACAATAACTTAGATCCACAAATAGGCTGTAAAGTTAATTATTCCACATTACTCTGTGAAACCAAGCAACTCCTCTCCTTTAGGTACAGAGGGAGGATGTTTCTTTGTTACTGATAAAAGGCTGAAACACACAGCTGAGATGGAGATTTGCAATTTGGACCTGCCCTTAAGTTCCTGTGCCAGCACAGGGAGGGGAAAAAACACAAAACAGAAATGTGCCAGAAAAGCATTGGCACCAGCTGGCACTGAGTCTTCTGATTTCAGGAGGAGCACGTATCCGACTCATAATTGTCCTGGTTTGTGAACAAGTTCTTGGAGTATGCAATATTATCTATCTATTCTAGAATTCAGTACAGGGTGTGTAGTTAAAAGTTGGCGTGGTGTAAAACCCAGCTATTGTCAGTTATTGGTAAACACAGAAACTGGCACTGGCTATCAGCAGTTAACGATTACCCACCACCACGGCCATGCTGCGGGGCGCGCGTCCCCTTTCCTCCTGGGAATTCTGGCACGTTGTCCCACAAATCGGTGAGAGAGAGATTCCTACAGAGCTACCCGTGCTCCAGGAGAAATTTAAAGGGGTTTGTGTTTCTCTTCAGTGTCTTGGCTGGGGGTTGGCTTTCCGTTGCTCGTTTTAGTTGCTCGCCCACAGGCCCAGGCCCTGTACTGAGGCCCGGCCGGTGCCGGGAGCTCCGCGCGAGGGGGTATGTTTGGCGGGAACCGCTAGATGGCAGCAGAGCGCCGCGCCGCGCCGCGGGGGCCGGACCCGCCCGCCCCGCAAACAAACGCGGCGGGGGGGCGACGGGACGCAAATAAGAAACAAGACGAAACAAAACAAAACAGCCCCAACCAACCAACCAACCAACCAACCAACCAACCAACCAAACAAACAAACAAACGAAAACAACAAACCAAACCAAACCAAACCAAACCAAAACAGCCCTAACCAATCAACCGAAAAAAACCCGAGGAAACAAAATAAAACAAAACAACCACAACTGACAAAAAAAAAAAAAGAAGAAAAAAAACGACAACTGGCAAAAAAAAAAGAAACAAAACAAAACAAAACAAAACCCACCAACTAACCAATCAACTAAAAAAAACCAAAGAAACAAAACAAAACAAAACAAAGCAGCCCCAACCAACTAACCAACCAACCAAAAGAAAACCAAATAAAAAACAAAACAAAACAAAGCAAAACAAAACAGCCCCAACCAATCAACCGAAAAAAACCCGAGGAAACAAAATAAAACAACCACAACTGACAAAAAAAAAAGAAGAAAAAAAACAACCACAACTGGCAAAAAAAAAAGAACAAAACAAAACAAAACAAAACCCACCAACCAACCAAAAGAAAACCAAATAAAAACAAAACAAAACAAAACAACCACAACTGACAAAAAAAAAGAAAATAAAAAACAACCACAACTGACAAAAAAAGAAAAGAAAAAAACAAAACACAACAAAACAAAACCCACCAACCAACCAATCAACCAAAAAAACCCCAAAGAAACAAAACAAAACAAAACAAAACACCCCAACCAACAAAAAAAAAACAAAGAAAAAAACAAAACAAAACAAAGCAACCCCAACCAACCAACCAACTAACCAAAAAACCCAAAGAAAAACAAAACCAAACCAAACTAAAAAAACCCAACCCCAACCAAACAACCCCCAGCCCTAAACAAAACAAAACAAAGTCAAACCAAAACCCCCAAACCAATAAACAAACCCAAATAAAATAAACAAAAAAACAAAAAAAACCAAAAAAACCCAAGCCCACAAAAAAACCAAACCAACCAACCAAAAAAACCCCATATGAAACAAACAAAAAAAACAAACTAAACAAAAAAACACACAAGAAACCCAAACCAAATAACCAAACAAAAACCCCACAAAATGACCAGCCAACAAACCAAAGAAAAACCCAAAACACAACCCCACAAAGAAAAAAAAAACTACAAAAAAACAAACAAACAAACAACAACCTGACCAGGTTTGGTTTTTTCCGGGAAAATTTACAACCACCTCATTTTTTTTTCCTAGCGGAGATTCCTTGATTTCACCATTAGGGAAATTTACCATTATTCACCTTTTGGCCCTCTGGCTCTGTGCTTTTGCAACACTCCTGTGAATCTTTTTAGCACTATCTGCACCTTTACCGTACAAAAAATTGCCATATTCCGGCATGCACCATCATTTCCTCCATCACAAAATGCACATTTAAAAGCTCTTTTAATCTTTTGGATAACTGCCTTGATTTAAAATAACAGAAAAAAAAAAAAAAAAGTGAATTTAAGCCTCTGTGCTCAGCAGTGCATGAATGACAAATCTGTTGTAGTTCAGAGTGTATTTTAAGAAACTCTTTTAAACCTCTTGTAGAAAAATTACATTTTCCCAGAAGAGGTATTATACGCCAGGAAACTGAGTAGAGTGATTTATTTCATATGTTATTGATATAGTTAAGTTTATACAGATACAATAGATTTCCTAGCTTCTGATTTGCTATTATACAAGACCATATCATCCAAAAAGGTTTTTAAACATACTTCTATTTTCTAAAACTCTGTGAAACACAGAAAATTTTTGCCTTGGCCTCAAGGTAAGATTTTATTTTCTTTCTCAGTCCAAGTTAAAAAGTTTGAAATTTCTAAATCATTGATTGCACATGGTTCCAACAAAAAGAAGAATTCAAAACCCAGACACCGCTAATCTGGCTAGAGACAAAGCTGACATTTTTGTGGCCTATGTGAAACTTATGTTGTGCCTGCCACAGCAAATTCTGAAACTGGACAATTTTTTGCATGATTTAGATTATGACGTGGATGCTCAATATACCTCTTGGGTTTTTGGGGGAGGATCTTTCCTTTTAAACATGTTTCAAATAAAATTACTACATCTTGTAACAGAGCCAGAATTTGGAATTTATATCTAAGTCATAGGCAAAACCACACAGCCCCAGAAGCATTGAGGTGAGTCTTATTATTGTGCAACCAGACTCTGAAAGTGCCTTTTAACCTTTTTTAAATTTTTTTTTCAGTATAAACCGCTCCATGTTTACACTTTTTATTGAACTAACAATCATCTTCTTTGTTTATAATTTTTTAAAATGTTTGTATCTTACAATTTAGAATTCCCTATTACTATAGGTAGCAGGATGAATCTTATCAAAAGTCTTGCAGATCTGACCCGGGTTAAGCCCAGCTGGGTCCTCTGAAGGGCCAGAAGGTCTTACTGGAATAGAATAGAATAGAATAGAATAGAATAGAATAGAATAGAATAGAATAGAATAGAATAGAATAGAATAGAA
>JANZLQ010000079.1:5317555-5344337 GCA_026212715.1 Elanus axillaris | reverse complement strand
CCAGAAGGTCTTACTGGAATAGAATAGAATAGAAGAGAATAGAATAGAATAGAATAGAATAGAATAGAATAGAATAGAATAGAATGGAAAAGAAGGTCTATAGAACAGAAGGTCACCTGCGTTGTATCACAAGTTTGTGAACTATGGTGGAAAGCTCTAACTCACAGTAAGTGTGAGTGAGTGCAGTTCCTTTGAAGTGTATTAGGAATCTGGCCCCAGTATAGAAAATGGTATTGCACATGTGAATCCTTGCACAGAATTTTGTTTGGGAAAGAGTTGAGCTTAAATTTTGTCAGATGAAACATCTCTTCTCAAAACAGACTAAACCAAAATAAGTCTTAAAAAAAAAAATAAATGTGATGACAAGTCATCAGGTGCTCTTGAATTACCTAAGACTTTTCCACAGATATAAATGTCATCTATAGCTTTTCAGTCCCACCAGTGAATACCATTCATTCACTAGTGCTCAGAAGTCCTCTGCTCACCCGAGTGGGCTGTGCAAGCATTTCTAGCAAAGCCAGCAGCCATTTCAGGTCTGTATGCATGCATAAAACTGAGCCAAAAAAATGCAATTTAAAAATGGCAAACTTTTCCTTAGATATTTGAATTGAAATAATTTTAAAACCATCTTAAAAGCCACAATTGGCATGGCTCCTAATAACTTTGATGTTATGATTTTGACAGATGTTAGTGCTCCCTAGTAGGGCTACAGAACAATCGTATCTGTCCCTCTCATTTAACCCCACTGCTCTGGGAATAGCCAGGGAAAAGTACAAAGCGCAGAGGCTCTAGTTAAGCTGATGATTAAAGGTAGGGCTATGAAAAGGAAATAAAGCAATCCTTCTGTTGCACCTGTGCACAAATAGCAAGACATCTGCAAGGGCTTTTAACTGCATTAGCTGATGTTTTGCTTTGTATTATACTTTTCATAGGAAATAGACTAATTTATTTGAAATATCTCTCCTCTGGCTATGAACTTTCCCTCCTACGTTTGCACAGCAGACACACTGACATAAATAAGGACTGGTATTTTTCTCTTTCTTTGGGTTTTTGTGTGGCCTTGGGATTTGATCTCGGTTAGCTTATCTTGCTGAATTACTGCTGAAAATTAACTCTGTAACTACCAAGTGCATATATCAAATGCTGCTGCACTGTGTATCAATGCATACAGTTGTATTAATCCCTGAACTTCTCTTCCTGACAATGTAGCTGTGCAGAAAAGTAAGTACCTCCCTCTGCCCCTCCCCAAGAAAAAAAAAATCCAGAAAAAATGCTGCTTTTTTATTAGGAAAGAAAAAACTCCTACATTTTTTATGATTTTGAAATATAAGAATACTGTTACAGACTCCATTTCAATTTCTTTTAAACAATTCAAAATCTACTAAAAGCAAAATAACATAAATGTCCAGTAAACAAAGAGTATTCAGCCAGCTACCAGCCAGCCACAATGGGTCAAACACAACCAAAGGCAGCTCTGTTGAAAGGCAGGTATTTTTCTTTCTTGCTAAAGAAAAAACTAAATTCACAGTAGCATAGCAGCTCTTTTAAATACAGTATTTCAAATTCTTAACACACAAAATAAAGAAGAAAAGAAAATTAAGGGACACAGTTAATGCTTTTGAACTTTTTCTTATTCACAGGGACACTTGCGCTTCCTTCATCTTGTGCCATCGCAGCAAATGAACTCAACAGACACACTAATGCTGCCCTCAAAAACAACATGCAGCTACCTGACGAGTCTTCTCCTAGCAGCTTTCCACGTGTTTTTTTATGAAGTCCCATTCACCTTACAAGCTGCCTAAGGCTACTGGTCTCCAGCAAAGCTCAGCCTGGCCAATAGGCAAAAAATAACTTAATACAGCTAGCTGCCAATAAGTGACTTTCCAAAGATTTTGGGTTTTTTGAAAGAAACAAGAGTGGGAAAACTCTTATTGCTTTTCTGTTATGCCCGGCAATCAAGGTGAAGGAGATGCCTTCAGCAATGTTGTCGCTGCTGGTTAGCCTGCTGGGGTCAGCAGCATCATAAAGCTACAAACATCCCATCTTTTCTGGTGTAGCCTTTATTTACAAAGTGGGTCTGAGGGGACCTGGAGAAGCAGACCCCTCCCTCCGCTGCAATGCTTAAGCCAGGGCTGAGGAGCTTGAGAAGGAAAGCATCACCTCTTCACAAGGCAAACACCAGCAGACACAAAAATGGGGCAGAAAGGACCAGAGTAGAGGAATTATTTCTCCTGTTGCTGCAGGCGAAAGCCATGGAGAGCAGGGCTGGCTGCTGTCCCGTCCAGCGTACTCCTGCAACACCAGCTGTCACCATGGCCACTGGTGCTGAGCGAGGAAAGCGACGGTTTTGTGAGTCTGGATCAGCACTGTGGCCATGCAGGGCCAGCTGTTCTTAAAAGTATCATCAGAGAGTCTTCTTCATAGGGAGGAGATTTAAAATGGAGCCCTGGGGTTTGACACCAGTTATGATGGCAGGCAGTGACATCTGACTTCTGCATGGTATCTCTCATACACCTTATATTAGAATGGGAAACACACAAGTGCAGTAATAAATGTAGCTACCATGGGCATAAAATGTTAACAACATAGTGATCCTTACTGTATAAAAAAGTAGAAGTACTTTGTCCTATGCAGCAAACCATGACTGCCAACAAGAGACACTGTTTTTGTGTTAAACCTTGGTTACTGGTGCTGTTACTGCTGGTTATCTACTGGCCCTCTGAGCCAGCTAATGGTTGGTTGATTCAGGAGACGAAATCATCCTTCCACTAGCACTGATGGCAAATTGGACTTTAAGTGCAAAAGGACAGGATTTCACTCAGGACACTTACGAAAAGGAGAGAGGGGAAGATACTGACAAATCCATTAGGCCATACATAGGTGCCAAATTAATTAATGTGCAGTATGGGAAGACAGCTTGATTTAAACATGTGCTTGCATTTCATCTGGGTAGTTTTGTTCATAACACCCACATAGAGAAACTGTAGCAAGCAGCAGTGTTGTGCACATATGGGCAAGGTACTTTCTTGCTGGGAACCCCCATTGTGGTTTCCCTCTGCCTTCTCTAAACCATTATTACAGCATCCCTGTTCTTTTGTGCCCTATCCCACTGTATCCCACATGCAACACTTTTTCCTACTCAACACTGAATAATCTTAGCATAATATCTAGCCTAAACGAATCAGAAAGTTTGATGCTCTCTGCCCAAAATTAGACTCTCCCCTTTCAAATGAGGCACAGCTGAATATATTTTTGTTCTCTCTTGTCCCAGCTCTGCTTTGCAGGATAGCATTTATAAAGAACAGCTCCTTCATATGACATTTTTAAAATGCATTATGTCACCTTCCTCTGAAAACAGAGCTTTAGTTTTAAGGCAAGATTGGAAGTATTTATCATTCAAAGTACAAAACAACGTTCATGGGATTTATTGCAAAATAGTCCTGTGGAACCTGGAAAGCTTTCCACTGGCATTCATGGACAGTGCTTAAGGGGCTTTAAGAGTCTCACTGTATTTCTGTAAGTCCTTTCAGATAGTACCTCCTAAAAAAAAAAAAAATTATAGAAATTAGTAGAGTAGTTAGTATTTTTTAAAATATTTGTAAATCTGATCATTTCCATAGACTGGATTACCTTCTGAAAGAGCACTGTCCCTTATCCAATGCAAAGTATCATCTCATGTGGCTGTGTCATAGACCATTTGCCTAAAAGACACTCTTACATGAAAAAAAAAGGAGAGAATGCAGCTATTTGCCAACAGGAGAGTGAAAAACCATGTCACTGTTTTGTCTTTTTCTCTTTTTTAAAATCTGCAGTAAAAATGTGAAAACTGGCAGTTTAGTCTCAACTATTAGTACAATTGCTGTTTAAAACAATAAAAGTATACATGATTACATTAGCAATATTTCATAATACAACATTTATTTCCTCTCATCTAATATATAATATGTAAAAGTAGGGGTACGGGTATACCTGCCGACTCTGGTACCTTCTGCCTGTGCTGTCTTAGGTATAACAATTCTTCTTTGACCATTTCTGTTTTGTAGAGTACCCTAATTATAGCACAAAATATGTACCTTTCTGCTGAAATACGTAAATGACGCAAGAGTGAGTCTAATAGTAAAAATGCAATTTTTAAGAGAAAAATACATAAACAGACATGATGTGAGATATTCTTCTTTTCAGAGAATAACATCCATGCAGTAGAAGGTAGACAAATAATGCAGAGAATGGAATGAATGAATGTATCTTCAAAAGGGCACAAGCTCTCTTTTGACATGCAAGCAATTCACTAAGGAGGAAAAAGGCTAGAATAAAATTTAGCTGATGCAAATGAAATTAAAGCTAAATTGGTTGTCACATCAAGATGATGTTAACTATGTAAATGTTTGCTATTTATTAAGCCACTGTTTAGAATGTAGACTGTGATAAAACTGTAAGACTCTCTTGTCGTACATTTAAGATACAAACTGTGGTTTTAAAAGAGCATATATATAGATTATTCACCCATTTCACACCTTTGAGAATTAAACTTAAAATCTCTTTTGTTTTTTTCTAGTATTTTTCTGTAATTGTAGCTCACGTGCTGTAGTTCCAAGCTACCAAAAACAACCAAAACAAAACCAAATAAAACCCAAACCACCAGGCTTTGCTAGCTAAGCAGTATCCCATTACATCATTGCTTCAGATGCATTCATTCTCTACAATAATGTTGGCTGTTTCAGGTTAACTACTAAAATCATGTGCCTGAGAAGCAAGATTTAATTGTCTTACAACTACCTTGGTGAACTACAATAGGGATTACAAGTACTCATTGATCATACTATTGGGTAGAATAGGGGACTCTTATTCTATCATTTCTCATTCATTTTGTCATTGCATTCTCTTTGAAAGAGACCAAATGGGTCCCAGCAGGTGAAAGCAAAGAAACCTGAAAGGCCCCTTTGATGAATGACAATACCACAACTGCCCTCCCCCCATTTTTGGAGATTATAAAACCTTATTAAATCACGCCCTGTTAGATATTGATTGAGAGGGAGCTAAACTAAAACCAACAATAGCAGCATGGATCAGAGAACAGTGCTTTCATCAATGGGCACAGAACACAGCCAAGCTTTCCCGTCCTTCTGCTGTGTGGGTTTTGGTTTTGTTTTTTTTTTTTTTTTTAAAGTATTTACTTTTGTTTAAACCATTATACAAGAAAGTCATACAATTATACCAGCTTTATCAATCACAGATAGCCAGCCAGTAGCTGTCCCTGTAGTACTGGTGATTCATCTTTCAGACTGTCACAAGAAATCCCACAAACAGTGTTAAGACTCTTGGGTTTTTTCATTTTGATTTTTTTTTACTGTTCTGAACAATTATTGCAACTGTCACTGACTTCAGGATGCCCTTAATTATTACAAGGCTGGTTTTGAACAAACCATGTGAATGGAACAAATGAAACTATTTAGTAAAGATGGGTTCTGGATAGCAATGAAAAAAACCATTTAAAAAAAATAATATTTTATTTTAGGCTACTTTTATTACTTGCATCTCATGTCATCCATTTATGAAACCCACTACAAAAATTCCCTTCATGATAGTCATCTCTTGAATCTGCCTGCTTTAGAGGACACCTCTTTAATAGGACTGTGTGTTAATTAACTGTCAGTGATTTATTTATATTTAAAGCACAGTGCATTTCACATCATGGTAGGAAATGATGAAACATGAATAAGCGCACATTTAATCCTCCATGTATCTGATATCTTTCTTCTGATAACAGGACCTTGGGCAAGCCTCTAAAGAATTTATTTGCTTTAAATATTTTGCTAGGGATTTCATTTCCTTTTTTCCTACCACAGGTCTACAGGTGCTCCTTGTCATAGGCAGAAGGTCCCTGAATCAAGGACATTATTTAAAGGAATAAAAATAAAATAATGATGAAAACAATCTGGTTTTAAACAGCACCATTGTTCTATGTAATAGGTGATTCTGAAATTCAATAAACTGTGTAAAAATTTTTGGTTTTGAATTAATTTTCGGTGAAGAATCAAATCATCATCCAGGTCATAATGATCTAATTATTAATATTATTATTCATCAGTATCAAAGAAATGCAGTTTGTCTGTTTATTATTAATATTCTTATTTGAGGGAGTTGCACTATTCTGTATGAAAAGCCTCTTTCAGTAACCGAACATGTATTACTAGAATAGCTGAAATTGTTGTAGAATGTCTGAACCCATTATTCAGAGCCAAAAGTTGTTTTGATAGTTGTAAAATAAAATTAGAGGATTAAAAATAATGTGTTCATACTATGAATATGGGAAATAAACCAGCTTTTATTGCTGAAAATTTGGTATATTTCACTAGTGCTGTGAAAGCATCTGAAGCAATTCCTGGGGAAAAAAAAAGATAAAATGACACGGAGTAATGGAAATAATGCACTTTTGAAAAGGACAGAAAGAAATTAATTAATTATATTATAATCATATGTTTATGTCCATATTCATTTTTGGTTGATTTACACTATCCTTATCCTAATAGCTGCCATGCTGCTATTTAGTGTTTTTCATTTGTTTGCCTTCTCCATGTCAAGTCCATCAGAATTATCCTGTGATTTCATACTGTAACTTGCATTAATCTAAAACATTAATAAATACTTATTACAATCCTCCCCTATTAAGCTAACTGTACATTCCTGTGTCTAAAAATTACAAAGGTTAATTGCTATTTAAATTAAAACCAAAGTACTAAGTTTTACAGCTATCTGTTTTGTTGTTGGGATTTTTTTTATGCAATTTGTTAAATGGCAAATTTGTTAATGGTAAAATCCATATGTAACAAAGACGAGATTTAAACCAGAGCGTTTCAAGTCATATTGTGAAAACTACAGCTAATCTTGAGCGTACAATATCTTGAACAGGTTTTATAAATACAGCTTTCCTGTTACAGAGCTTTAAATTTTTATGTGCTGCTCAGGATGAATAATTAACTGGCTGAAATCTATGGCTAATTGTATTTTCATTTGACTTGACTTTTCAAGCACAAGTGTTACATGCTAGTTTTATACTAATGATTACTGATTTATAGGCAGATCTGTGCTTCCAGGAAGAACATCTAACATCATTCTTTCGTTTGTAAGGGAATGTGGTAATTCAACCATCAGCAACTGCTTTGCAAAGTCTGTCTTCCTTAAAGAGCTCTATGAAAATATAATCTGATGGCCCAGGACTTTACAAGATTTTTCCTGTCTTACATTCTCCACTAGGTATAGATCTGTAGTAATTCTTCAAACTCTGTTCCAGAAAACAATATATAGGCACAGAAATATGATTGTAAATTACTTGATGGTAAACTACATCAAACTATTCCATTTCAATCTATCTTCCCCCAGTTGTTGGCAATTATAATTTTTAGCATAGGAGGTACTTTTAGTTATCTGTTAATTTTTCCTCTTGTGTTGCATTTTAACAGTGTCCTTCAAAACCCATGAATTTTAAATAGTCTAGCTCTCAGGAAGAGGCTGCACTTGAAAGTTTCTAAGCTGAATCATTTGTTGTCTTTTTAACCTTACATTTTAAATAATTTGCCATACCTTTAAGGCAGCAATAATATAATGGAAGCAGTATTTTGATGTCAAGCATTCACTTTAGTATTTCAATAGTGTTTAAGTTTTAGTGCTTTCAGGTCTCCTGGGACTAGAGTGGGCTGGAGTCTGTTGTCTAATCATACAAACCCACCAACTGTCATGCCCTATGACATTACTATAACAGCAATTTTTATTTAATAGCAGAAGGTATCAATTAGGTCATGATGCTGCTTCAGCCAACATGAAATGAGAGTAAACACTCATGAGTTCAGGTATTTAAGTTGTTTAAATATGAATCTGAAGTTACCATAAAATGCATGCTGTCAAAATAAGAAGTATGTTTATAGATCTTAAATATATTCACTAAATTGTTTCAATGGCATTCATGGAATTCATGTAAATTTTTAAACCTGTCTCCCATTACTTTATTACACATTTTCTAGCAAGGAAGAATTGCTTTACATGATCATTTCCATTTTTAGGTATATCTACAGGACAAACATGCAGACCTACATATGCACACAAATGCATATGCATTGTTTACTGGTCAAAGTTTAATTGAATAGCTTTCATCAGAGATAATATGGTGAAGGCATGAACTTTTTAGGGGAATTCTCACCCTGTGCTTTTATGGGTTGAAGATTTTTTTAAGGTCTCTGTATACTCCAGAGAGGAAAATAGGTCTCTCCAGAGAGCCATTCAGAGCAGGGACCTCATTATGTGCTCTCAGAGAGGACTAAACTTCTCGCGATGCTGGTTACTCAAATGCTGGTGGTTGAGCTCCTCTACTTCCCTCCCCTTTCCCTTTCCACTTCCCAGGGAGAAGGACACTCACCTCACCTTCCTAAAACACACCTCTAGCACGCTGCCAGCCTCCCATCAGCGTTTTGAATGCCAGCACCTCCACAGATGAGACACCCACCCATAACACGCCAGCAGTTGCTAACGCAGGAGACAGAAGGCGTTTTTCTTTGAAATCATCTTAGGTGTTCAATCTAACAAATATTTTGGATTCATACTTTACCCTCCTATAGCTTTGGGTTAATTATCAGGTTTATCAGATATTTTTTTTTTCCAGGCACCATAGTCCTCTCAGGACATGGTATTGCCAAGCCTACGTTCCTAAGCAACACACTGGAATTCAGCTAGTATAACTCAAAGTACAAAAAATTTCAGCTTATCTCATCCAGGTTCAGAAGGCAGGCTTCTTTAATGTTCCCTAGATAACTGAATGCTAAACTTAAGCTAAAGTAAAAGATATAAAATGTTAAGTTACCAACATCAGCTTTAACTTGGATACATTAAAAGAATGAAGCCCATGTAATGAATATATGCCTTTTCAGGTATAACAACTCTTTTGCTTAGACTTTCAATCAGTGCAGACTGAAGAGCCCATATTCAGTTGCAGCAGGAAGTGTAACTTCAATTTTCAACTCCTGTGTTTAAATTCTGAACTATGTCATGATATTAGCATAATTTGTGCCTTTAATTTTCTCTATTAAAGAAAAGATATGAAGCTGATTACACTTCTATAAACACACATTCAAAAGTGCCTGTTAAATTTTCATCTATAGCATCACATTAATGTTTTTCACATTTCTTATTTTTTTATTCCCCCCTCTAAATTTCTTTGAGTACCCTTTCCATGAATATTGGTGACGATGAAGCATTTATCAGCTACTCTTGTTTGCTGAATAGATGGTTGTTCCAGTCAAGGAACTCAATTTTCATACATTAAAATTACTTAGGATTGTTACTAATGTATGATAATGTAAGGAAAGTGTAGACTTGTACGATATCTTGGGAGGAGTCATTTAATATCATTAAATTACAGTATCTTCGCTTTGTAGAAATTCCATAAAACTATTGCTGGCTGACTACTTGAATGCAAAAGAGTGAAAAAAATCTCCAAACTTGTTCTGTATTGCTTCTAAGTACTATTCATATATGTGTTTATCTTGCTTGTATGTATGGTTGGCTACATCTCTGTTTCCGCACTTAAACCATCACCGTTGTACCTAGAAATTACAGTAAAATCTTCAATATCTCCAATGTCAAGATAGTAACCCATGAAAAATTAGTCAAGGAATAGTTTTTAAATGAACTCTAACCCCTTACTGAATGCCTGTAAAATTAGAGGTGTGATAATCTGTTAGACAGATCTAATATACTAAATACACACAACAACCCAGAGGCATCATAGTGATTTTAACATGAGTTTACAGAGATAGTACTTGGAGGGTGGGGTGTGTTTTGGTTTGAAATTGCACTAAACTGATGAACTGAATTTGCAGGGTATGGTTTTCCCAGGTGATGGCATCTTTTATTCCTGTTGAAATCCATAGTAGTTAGGGACTTCAACCCTCTTGCAGACCATTAATCAGCTCAGCTCTGTGAAGCCAAAGTTGATATCTTAAAAAGAGAAACAAAAAGAGTTAAGAACTGTCTCTTGGCTAGGCTATTTAAGCAGGATGAGACTGGACAGAAGAGCAGAAATACCATAATACCTCCAGGAAGTTGCATTAAGTTGTGTGGTAATTACATGTGCTGTTAGTAGTCAACTGTAAAAACTAAAAATGCTTGCTTGGTGGGGTGAGTGTCTCATTTGATCACCAATTTTGATGTCATTTTTTGGCATAAGACATTGAAGAAAGGCTTGCTCAAAGTTTCAGATATTAGTATATGTATTTTAAATAATAGCCCACTGATGTATGAAAAAGCACGACTTCCTTCTGTCAAGAGAAAAAAACAAAAATATTCCCACAGCTACTCTCAGCCTTTGCTGCACAATCCTTGTTTCTCAGCAAACTTAATCCTGACCACTTGGAAGTAATAGTTTGCTTCTTCAGTAAGAAAGACATCAGCCTTCTCTATGGCACAGCAGCAGCAGAAGCAGGGCTGGTATTTTGTTATTATTTACTATTTCCATGCACTGACTGATGGTGACACCAGTTTAGAAGGTGGAACATGGCCTCCTGCTTGAAGCAAACATTACTGAGGTCTGATCTGGTAAATTGGATAGGCAAGCATGCTAAAATGACTGTTTTGAAAGGAGTCCCTCTGCTGATGTTGTACCTGGGAACTTACTGCACCTTTCTAGTTCTCAATAAGCCACATGTACACCCAGTTCTAAGGTTGCTGCATTTTTTGATTGTGCTTCTTTCTATATCATGTTTATGTGGTAGAAGAAAAAAATTTTTAATCTATTTTTTTCCTTTCCTTAGCTTGTCTGTCTCTAAGTACATTTACAGAATATGCTTCACAGGGTACTTCCATATTTTGAGGACTATTCCCATCTAATTCCTTGTAACAAAATGGCTCTGCTGTCTGTTATTAAAATATCACCTGAAAGTTAAAACTATCATAATGCATTGGTAATTTAAAATGATTAGATTTAAAAACACAGATGAGTGCCAAAAGGAAAAGCATATATTTAATCATGAGTGAAAAGGGAACAATAGGATGTACACGCAGCAACAACAAAACTGTTCTTACTCTGTTGTGATAAAAGAGTTAGCTGAGACTTGTGTAGTGAAGGGCATCTAGGAGACAAAAAGCTTACCAGAGTTAGCTTGGTTCTTCCCTAGGTTAATTAATACCTGGTTAATTTCTGGGATAACAGGGAAGATCACTTCCAAGAAGCCTATTTTTCAACAGAAAGCAAACAGCATAACCACTGGTTTTGTGTCATGTTCAGCTTGTAGGCAGCCAATTTATAATTGGTAGCAATAAAAATGACAGACATTATAATTTCTGGTTTGGGGGAAGAAAAAAAGAGCAACTCTTGCTGTGGGTTTTTTTCCCACATCTTGCTCTGTGATAAATGTTCAAAAGAGTGGTACCTAAAGACTACTCCTTATCCCTTACCCAAAGTCTTTGAAATAAAGTTTGCATGACACCTTATATTTGATTCTCAGCAAAAGGGCAGAGATGTAAGGTATATAATATTTTGAGGCAGTATAGCATGGCTACTATTCAAAGCAGTTGCTCTATCTGTTATGATTTTCTATTTATAGTTGTTACTAACACACACACTGCTTAAAGGATGACTGCAAATAACAGTGCTGCGCTCCTTGCACACCTGAAGCCTCATCTGCCACTGGTTTATGGGCAAATAGGGGGTATGTCATGCAAGTGTGTATTAACTTAATTCAAATATTCCAAAATACCGTAGAGCCTTGATGGCATTTACTTAAGTAATCAGCTGATCTGACTTTGTGTGTGTGTGTGCATGTATTTATTCTTCGCTAAATTCAAACCCTTATTACTCTGAGGCTGTGAAAAGTAGTTGTAAAGGTACTTTGTTTCTTAGCTAATTAGAGTGATTTTTTAACTCTATTGTCTTTCACACCTATCCTTTTCTGTTGCTCCTGTCAATCTTGCCTTTATAAATTTCTTAGCACCAGTGTTAAAAATGGCTCCAGCTGGTGGCAGCTTCACCACAGCAATGCATTACTATCACAAAAACAATGTCTCAGAGTGCTAATTCATCAGTGTAATTTCATACCAGACCCTTTCTGACCTCCTACAGAAAATGTCGCTTCCCAGTCAAGCCAATATTAAGAAATCCTTGATGAGACAATTCATACTGTCTGAGGTTACACTTTAGAATAAGAAAGAAAAGAGGGGGAAAACAAATAATGAAAACCATGTAATGTGTTATTTATCTGTCTTGCATAGGCAATACATGATGCAAAGAAAGGAGAGATATAGAAGGAAAATGAGTGTAAAATGCCACATATTATGACTTTTGAGGGAGAATCCAGGCATTGACAAGACCTTCTCTCTTTGCATCCTGTCCTCAGTGACTTCTGCAGGCACCCTGAGAATGCAGGGACCTACTCAGAGTCCTAGCAACAGGAAGGGGATCATTGGAAGCTTCCTAAATATCAGCTTTTAAAACACAGGCTTTCAGGCATGAACACACTTAGGGACAACCAGGATAATATGTTTCCTTTTAAAAAATGTTGAAGTATATTGGCATATTTGATTAGCAAAAGTACTGCAGTGCTGTATCACTGTGAACTCAAAATGAGATTTGAAGGCTTGGAGAAACACTCAGCTGACAAAAATGCAATGCCATTTTTAGGATGGATGAACTCTAAACAAGGAATTGGTTTAAATCAAACCTAAAATACAGCAATTTCAAACTCTCAACTTTAAAAAGATTTATTTTATTTTATTTTTCCTGTTCTTCTCATCTTTTTTATTGAAGTTCCATCTCTTCAATCTCTTATTTTTTCCATTTGCAGAAAACCTTCCAACAGTGTATTAAGGTACATGGCTAATATCAGTCATTTATGGTTTGTTTTCTCTTTCTTAATTTTGCTGCATGTTTAAGAAATATGAGGAGACGATGAGGAATAATCAGAAAGAAAAACTATTCTTGTGATATATCCAACATGTTCAGAATCCAAAACTGCTGCAATAGGTTCTTGCAAAAAAAAAATACTACAGCCTCATAGTTCCAGAATAATTTATGGACAAAGAACATACATCGTGGAGTAGGGGATTTTTTTTTCCTTAATAATACCTTTTCTTTTCAAAGCCTTTAAACTATTTTTTTTTTTAATTTCTTGTGTTTGATCATTCAGTAATTTGGACATTCAGATTTTTAGCTGAATATTTTACAACAATTCCAAAGAGAAACGATACACAGAAAAGATGTGGAGCGGATTAAAACAATTTATTTGCATAAGTGATGAGTAAGGAGGTCAATTAAGGAATGAAAGCAACTGAACCACATGCACAGTGTGATCAAAAAAGACCAAAAATCTTATAGCTCGTGCTTGATACAGCAGGCACATCTTCAACAGCACATAGCTGTGAAGATGGAAATGTTTTGTGGTATGAAAATAGCTGCCAAAACCTTACCGTTGGTGATCTCCATCAGGGATTGCACCTTCATACCCAGGCTCAAAGGAGCGCAACTTGTTTGGTTCATGGTAATTGCTGGATAAAATGGACCCATTCAACTGATGGCAGCCAAAAATTAAGGTATGGGATGTGGAGAGGTTGGAGCTGCACATGTACCAGCTCCTGGGCTGGTCAGGGTGCAATTTGGCTGGATGAATAAAAATACGACAAAAATAATGCCCAATATGGTTTTCTGTTGGACTATATTGGACTGGGGGTTTTTATTGCAGCATGGGCAGCAGGTAAGCTCCCAACAATATCTATTATTTCTCCTACAGCACCAGTGCTCACTGAAATCAATACTTGAGACTAGAGAGAAATAAAACATAAATGCTTATGAAGCCCAGGTTTAGCAAAATCAAATTTCATCTGCCTGCTGTGAAGTGGTATCAATAGCACACATCCAAGGCTGATGTGGTGAGTTATAGCTAAATAATATATCTACTGTAAAGAAAACTGAAAAATCAATGGAAGATTATTAATCAGTCTGCATCAAGGCACAGAATCAGTTGTCCATCTAAATATCAATAAATTCTTTGGCATATCTTCTGTCACAAGCTCTTTTAACCCAACTGTCTTACTATATAGAAGAGCTGTCCCCATGCCTTCCCAATGAAGCCTGAATACTTCAGCAGAAATTTCTAGGCTTAGGGTGCTGCACTCCTAAAATTGAGGATGAACTTCATGAAAGATTTTTACATGTTGACTTTTTTGAGGGCAAGTAAGCTGTTGTGAAAAAAAATATGGGTTTGGAAGCACAGAGATGATCGTAAAATCACCAAATCACATAATGGTTGAGATTGAAATGGAAAAAAAATGAATATTTGTTTTAGTTGATCTCCTCCCTTCCCCAAATCCTTCTGAAATCTGAATTATTTTATTGCCCCATGATAAAGCATTATTCCTGACAACTGACGAAAATATTTTAAAAGTTTGAAAAGGAGATTTTAGACAGCCTGATGCCACTATGTCTTTTCTCATAGTTTAGAAAATCCTGAAATGTCACTTTGGCTCAACCAAACCCAGGTTCTAAAGTTGGTTAAAGAAATGGTGTTGCTTTGGGCTGGAAAATAATTATTATCACAGTTCTACTTCAAAGACAAATGAGAACTAATTCAATTTTTCTACTACATTTGACTGTACAGGTTGTTGCTCCCTGCTGTTGTTGGAGTTTTATTCCAACTGGGCAAAGCATAATAGGGCCAGTAAGGAGTAATATAGTAGTCTAAAATGGCTATTCCTTGTATGAAAATGAGGCCAAATGGCTTCTATCAGTGCTGTCTACCCTCAGGAAAATAAAAATCACTGCCATTCAAATTATAACTAATGCACTTCAAAATAAAAATGAGTGGCAATTAAAAAAATTAACTTCATTTTCTTTTTTTACACAATCTTATATTTACATGTGTATATAAAATGATGACAAAGTCATAATTTAGCACAATTGTTTCAATTATGTGAATGCGTTTTGCTTAGAAGTAAACACATTGTGCTATGAGTATTACACCCAGCTTCAGTGGTGTTATTTTCCAGCCTGACTCGTAGCATTTAAACCTGTAAACAGTGAGCTGCAGGAGGAGGAACAGCTGACATTTTACAAGATGCACTTTCTTTTCCTGATGAATCTGTAGGTGTAGCTCAAATAAAGTCACTTTCTTGAAGCTGAGCATACTGATATAAATTTTCTGCTGTATATTTCATTGCTAATTTCTCAAATAATTTGTGCTGCATGAAAAGTCAGGTGAAAAGGCAACTGGGTATCTTCATGCAGGGAAAGGTTAGTTATTGTGTTGCTTATCCTTTTTTTTCTTTTTTTTTTTTTTTATTAATAGCATTCAACACCTTCAGAGTTGCACCATGCTTCCACATGATTTTCTTTTGCAAGCCCTCCTCTGCTTTCAGTTCTGACTCCTTCCTCTGTTCTGCCAGCTAATTAAACACAAAAACCTGTGAGAAAGCCACAGTTAAACCCACCCTGCTAACAAAGACAATTTCTCAATAGGCCTAATGTCAAATATATTTCAGATGCCTGATGAAACCTCTTCATGAAGCAATACATTTAGCCACATGGCTGCCACTTGAGGTTGGTGATTACCCGAAACTATAAGGCAGGGATTGAGCACTGCATCTACATGCAGAAAAGTTTTAATGAATGCCCCAACTATGGGTCTAAAAATGTGATGCTTGTGTGCAGGCATTGGTACAAGCGAGAACTTTATGGAGTGGACACTTACAACATTATGCTTATTGTTGCTAAATAAACTCATTCCTGCCATTAGCAGTAAGCTGTAATGGAAAAGGGAGCTCATTCTGTAGCACTTGTCACTAATTAGAATGTAGATGCCAAAATGATAATGCCTTAAAATACCTTGGATAGTTGGAGGGAGGGAGAGAGGTACTTCCTTTAGAGTCAAAACCACTTCTGCACTTTGTCCACTTCAAATAGCAAGTTTGTGAGCCCTGTGTGCCTGACTTATTAAATATAACCACTGTATATTTGCTCTTTAAACTCATCTGTTTTTACAGTTATAATATGATCTGCAAGAATATTTACTATCTGCACTAAGTATAATTAATTAGTCCTGGTACACATAATTTTAATTTTATTTGGTGATGATATATCATTTCTGATTCATCAAATTGTACTATAGAAAGCCTGGTAAACTAAATGCTGTTTCACTTAACATTGCTAAATAATTGAATAAAAAGAAGTGCTGGGTAAATGGCATGGAAGTAATATCTAGCATCACTCTTATCAAAATGAAAGTTCTTTAAAGCCAAACCTTATTTTCAACAGCAAACAAAAAGCCTAGGAAAAAAAACCAAAAACTATTTCCTTACTTCTTTTAGAACAAAAGACATATTTTAACCAAATATATAATATACAACATTTTAATTTTAGCAGAAATTGCATTTTATGCCAGTTATGGCATTAACTTCCTGCAGAACTGTTGGTAGCGCATACTGGAGTTTCATATTTGGAATGACCAAGCATTTCCCTGATTTCCTTGACTTATATGATAGTCAGAAATAGTTTAATGAATGAGCTAAGTGGGGAGCATTCTTGGAAATTGCTCTCCTAAACTTCCAATCCCTTCACTGTTACAGTATTTCTCCAAGTAAGCAACAGACAGGCACAGACACACAATGTCTGCAGAGGATATAAAACATGTATACTTATTTAGTAATAAGTTAGTGAGTAACATAAAACTATGTGATAGTTCTTGCCAGAATCATGTTTAAAATGCTCATTTAAATATTTATTGAGTAAATTGGCCAACAATATCAGTCAATCAGTTTTATTAAGAAAATGATCTGTAGCTGGCAGCTAAATTAAAGGAAATGAAATAATGGCAAGGGGACTTACATAAGCTTTAGAAGATTAGGGTTCACAAAACCTCATGAGAGGACCTGGGTAATACTATAAAAGTACAGAATTATTTACCTGTAATGAAAATACAGCAAAAAAACCTCAGCAGAGGTATTCATGATACTAAAATAGCTTGATTAATCCATGGCCTTTGAAACAGGCTCCTTAAGTGATCAGCTTAACCACTTCTCCACGTGGAAAGTAAGGCATATTAGCTGTGTGTATTTTTGTACCAAGCAGTAGTTAATGAAGACAAAACTGAAACTGCTGACCAATTTCTGTTTCACTTGTGCCAGAGGAGAAGATCATAAGTTTTGTGAGTGTGAGACTGTAAGAAGACATTCACATGAATGTTGGACCTGCTGGTCATTAAAATCTATATAATAAAGTTTCAGGTCATCTGTTCCATGGTGGTAAGTGATCCCTTTAAACATACATATATTGATAATTTTAAAATATTGCAAGCTTGGTTCTGTTTGGAAGAGGCATATGAGCCAGTCTTGGCAGAATGAATGTAGGTGGAAGTGGGAAAAAGAGCCATGAGGTCATGCTGGAAACAACACTGGTGCATGCTGCGTGTGGTTTCTGGGTGCTGTTGGGAGAGAGTGGTCACTCCTGTCAATGCAACATCATCATCATCATCATCATCATGCTAAGCTTTGCAGGGAGACAAAGGCCCTTAAACTTGTTGTGCTGTAATAACCAGTGTCACGCCCTCGGAAAGGAGGTCACATCACTACAGGTCTCCAACCCCTGTGTAATCCATCTGTAGACTTCTTGAAGCATCATCATGGGTGACACCATCAAGATACTGACAAGGCTTCTTGGCACGTACTTCTGAATCACCTTTCTACTTGCAAGGTTTCCATCTCAGAATGTTTTCTGGATGATTTTTTTAACATAGTTAAAAATTTCTAAGTGCACTTATAACCAGTGGCTGTAGCTAAGCTCTTTGCAAGGACAGAGGAATTCAGACAGGTTGCATATTTCAGTGTAGAATCAGTTGATGTACACAGCTTTATTACCTAATGTTGTGGTTTAACCCCAGCCAGCAACTAAATACCACACAGCCGCTCACGCACTCCCCCCACCCACCCAGTGGGATGGGGGAGAAAATCAGGAAAAAGAAGTAAAACTCATGGGTTGAGATAAGAACGGTTTAATAGAACAGAAAAGAAGAAAGTAATTATAATGATAACAACACTAATAAAATGACAACAGTAATAGTAAAAGGTTTGGAATGTACAAATGGTGCACAGAGTAATTGCTCACCACCCGCCAATCGACACCCAGTTAGTCCCCGAGCGGCAATCCCAACTCCCCCACCACCCAGTTATTTCCTGAATGTGACATCCCATGGTCTGGAATACCTCGTTGGTCAGTTTGGGTCAGCTGCCCTGGCTGTGTTCCCTCCCAACTTCTTGTGCTCCTCCAGCCTTCTTGCTGGCTGGGCATGAGAAGCTGAAAAATCCTTGACTTTAGTCTAAACATTACTTAGCAGCAACCGAAAACATCAGAGTGTTATCAACATTCTTCTCATACTGAACTCCAAACACAGCACTGTACAAGCTACTAGGAAGACACTTAACTCTATCCCAGCTGAAACCAGGACACTTATATACCATTATTTATAAACTACTTATTTATTTAAAAGTTACCTCACTCGTTACCATGAGTATATGTTTACAAAGCTCTTCTTTATAGGTTCACGACTTTTTATACTTTTTAAGGTAGTGAAACTTTTCTGCCAGTATAGATTTCTGTTGGAAAGATAGCAGCCTAGCTCCATGCCATCCAATGCAAGATCAAAGGCAGAGAGATCATAAAAGTGTAAGGAAAAAAATCACAATTCTACAATCTACCACACATATAATAAAGTTTTATCAACAGAATGTATGAACCAGAAATAGCCACTGCAACATAATTTTTTGACAAAATCCATCACTATTGGCTGTTAAGGAAAAAAAAGATATTTTGATGTAAAAACCCAAAATCCTGAAATCAATGAGATAGATTATCTATGAACAGACAATGGATTGAAGGGCAGAAAGGAGTACAAATACACAGATTTTTATTTTAGCAAAGTATAATAGTTAAATGCTTTAAGTCCTGTACAATAATAGAAGTAATCTATTTCCTAATGATCAAGAAAAGGCTAACAAGGTCTGCAATTAACAAAAAAGAATTCAGGTTAGTCAAGACAAGACAAGTGGCTAAGAAAGACTGTGTTTATAGAAGTCAAAGCCAGGTGGAATTCAGCATCCAGATGTGTAAATGAAGATGCTCTGGAAACAAAATGGCTCAAAGTACTTCTAACATACCCAGGTTCTGATTGAAATGCAGGTATTCACATGGGGAAAAAAAAAAGCCAATATTGCAAGTAGGACAGCAAAATATTCTCTGTACTGAGAATACCATACCAACTGTTAAAAACATATCATTCCCTCACTCAGAATAGTCTGAAGAAAAACCGTGGAAGTAACAGAAATAATTAAATATGTAAAGTGTTTCCTGTCTGAAAGGTGGCTAAAAAAGTAAGAATCCTCTTTTAAAAGGGAATCCAATAAAAGACTGCGTAATAGATGCCCATAAGACAAGCTGCATGCAGAAGGTGAATCATACTCATGACACGTGACAAGGATGTTAGTTGAAAATGTAATGATAAACAGTAAAGTCTTGTTTTGTAGTATCTGTAATCTACCTCTGGAAATCATTGCCATCAGATATGACACAGGTTACAGCTTAATGCTATTAAACCAGATTTGTGTGCTGGTATAAATATTGAGGATATCTGTAGTTGTATTAGATAGGGTCTCTATTAATTAAAGGATAAACACCCGACTGCTTCTGCTGTATGAGACAGTTTTGGACTCACAGCAATAGGGATAAAGGCAGCAAGGGGAATATTCTGCATGGCCATAAGTGTTTGCCCTTCCCTGCGAAGAATATGGCCTGGACCAGTGTTGCTTAGGATGGTGACGGGAAAACATGTGGCATGATCCGCCAAGGTACTATAAATGTCCTTGTTTTCATGTTTAGAATTGGGTTAACAGTGAGAAAGTTCTTATTTCCAATTAAATCCAATCCTGGTTTTAAAATGCAGGGACTAATTCTTCTTAGCTTACTTTTTCAAATCTGTTACAGGGGCTTTGAACAATGATACTGAAATAACATTTCAAGTACATCACTGTGCCTAATGAATTACAGAGCTCTTGATTAATGGCACTTATTCAACATCACACTGACAGTAGTATGAGGTGTAAAAAAAACGGTGTTTCTGCCTGATGTGTTTTATCCTATGAGACAGACCAGCCATCATCTGAGCAGATTATTTTTTCTTTTCCTTTTTTTTTAATTGCCTCTTTTTTTCTCTTTGTCTCCTGTTGTATTTTTCATTTTGCAAGTATGTTCTTTTATGGTGCACTGGAGCTTGGATGAGATATCATTCAGGCAGTCTGCAGTAGGTTTTGCTGAAGAATTGACTCTGCAGGTGGAAAACCACAGTCCTGTATCCAGATGGACAGCACAGCCTTGGGGAGGCAAAAAGGAGGAAGAAGAAAGGAGCTGAAGGCATGCGCTGGTCAGATCCATCAGCAACAAACCAAACTGCTGGCATATCCATCATGATGCCACTAGTGAATTGCAGTTGACTGGAGGCATACTTCACCACATAGTATCAGAGTTTATGTATTTTACTAACCTTATTTCATCGGGTTGAGGAAGTACAGCTTTATGGGGCCCCCAATATCCACCAGTTTGGAATAAATTCCTGCTGAGCTGTACATCACAGCCTGATAAGGGTTGCAGGGCAATCCTTGTATTTACAGTTGTTGCCCATATTTCTTCTGCCGCTTCTGGACCAGGAGGTCACTCTCTTCCAGGATGAGTGGGGAGGCATGCTGTAGGACTAAGAGATAATAGCAATTTTCAGCCTTTTGTTAGAGTCTTGAAAGCTGCCCACAGTGCTGGTGACAGGGAGAGTTTGTGCTATTGCAGCTATCTCCATTCTACAGCTTCTCCCTCTCCTCCCAGCAGCATCAGTGACACAGATTTTACAGCAGCAATAAGCCTAGTTTTGTCTGCAGAATTTCTTTCCCATTCATTATTTTGTTGTCTTGGCTAATGAACACAACTGATCTCCGTGGGAAAATGCTGCTGATGCATCCAGGTCCTGTCTTGTCATCCTTGGGTGTCTCCCATTCTTGTAAAAAAACCCAACCAAGCCTGATTCTGGGCCTGAGTAAGAAGTGCTACAGAGGGCTAGAGTTGAATTAAAATAGCTCTTGGAAATATAGCAGTTGATGGAATCATATGAGCAATCTATTTTTATGGTTTTGGGGGAATGATCTCCACTAAGTATCAGGAAAGGATTCTTCACCTTAATATGTATAGTACTGCAAGAGGAGCATACTACTGAAGAAAGTAGGAACAGGATGAAGTCCATTGAAAAAAGCATTCTTTTTTCTTTGGCAGTGCCTCTGGGCTTTAAAGTAGTTTTTTGTAGTTAAAGATATTTCCATGGCTGAAGCAATGCTACATAATCTGTAATGTCTGATGAAGTAATGTCCTTACTTACTCTTTCTTCAGCTGAAACACTCAGACCCTGATTTCCAGCAATGACATCTCTTTGGTGGATACAATTTCATACTGGCCGTGAGTACCAGTGCTTCCATCATTAATTTGAGCCTGTGATTTCTTGCTCCACCAAAAATAGATAAAACTGGTAAAAACTTGAGCCATAAAGCTGAAGCACAAGCTCCTGCCTTGTCTTTGTTTGAAAACAGATGTGACCCACTGTAGATCGAGAGCCCTGAGTTTTGTCCCTTTTCTCTACAACCATGCTGTTTGGCTCTTAGTAATGCCTCTCTCAGTTTCCTCATGCAAAATGGAGCAATATCATCAAAGCTCCTCAGAGAGAGGCAGCGAGGGCTCATAGTGCACAAAGAGGACAGTGAGATCTTTGGGCTTTGCAGTCAGTAAAAAGTCAAGGTAGTGCGAGCACTACAATATTGTTAATACACAGGCAAAACGCCAGTAAGTTTTGTATCCAAAGGAGACAGAAATATGCACATTCTCCTTTTCTTTGCCTCAAAAGACATATCCCATTTTAACACATACAACATAGAGAGAAGCTGAGAGCATGGCTTAACAAGAGAAGCTTTATTCTAGCAATTATTAACTACATCATCCTGACTGACCAGCATGTTTTTGAGGCAATGTGGGGAAGGATGGAGAATCATACCCGAGCTATGAAGAGGAAAACCAGGGCTTATGAAGGAAATTAAAATGGTATTGGATAAGGAAACAGTGTAGTGCACAAAGCCATAGTGAGATTATAATTTTGCTTATTTTTTTATTAAAGTTGACAGCTTATCTGTATGTCAGACAAGCAGTAGTTTCCAAGTAGCAGCCATGGTCATCCATAGGCAGAAATAATCACAGCAGTTTCACCTAAAAGTAATGAAACATAACCCAGTGGTAGAGAAATGTAATCCAGGTATTTAGTTAGAGGGATTAACCTGAATAATGAATTTACAAAGTCTCACAGCTACCTAACAATGTCTCTGTATTTTTCTGTAAAACAAGAGCCTGGGTGAGATTCATCTCTAAAGCACTTTTCTTTTGCTGAGAGACCAGAGTGCTTCCTGGACACACCGTTGCCAAATGTAGATTTTATTAGATATTGATTTTTTATTTCTTCCTAGAAAAAAAAAAAAAGAAGGTATTTCTACTCTTTATTGTTGTATTTATTTATTTTAAGCTATTTCATGGGTGTGGTGTATTTTGACTTCCCAATAGTAGCTCATACTGTGGCATTAATGTGATTTCAACAACTCTGCACTTAAGAAGCAGATTTCAGCATTCTAACTGCCTCTGCTGAAATTGCTGGAGGCTGAATTTTGTCTTTGCAGAGTCCCTTCCGCGTGACGCCTTTGGTGAAATTGCAGGCTGTCGGGACGTACAGGGTTTTATCAATATGCCTTCAGGAACACCCACATTGTAGGACATCTGCAGCATGCCCTAACACAATAAAAGAGTTTTCGGTCGATGGATGCCTTTATCAGGGAAGCGAAAGATCAGAACAGGGAAAATTTTAACATCGCCCACAGCTGGTGATTTAGGGCATGTCGAGTATGTTTGAGCTTACCCAGTGTTCATCTTCAGACACTTAGAGTAGTGCTTTCCTTTTTGCTGTATTGGATTTTCTCTATGAATACTCCTTGGATATTGCCAAGATAAAAGAGATGTCATGTGTTGTGACTGATATGTAAGTGTGGACAAGAGCTGAGTGAAAACAGACCCAAGAGCTGCTTATTGGAGACATAAGGCGGATTTAAGACTAGAAACGCATTTCAGCAGCCCCTGCTCGGAGGAGCAGCTTTCCAATGCCTGGCTTTTAGGAGAATCTCAGGGGATTGCGTGCTTTAATAAGTGACATTACCAACCCCAGAGGCTCCTGATTTAACCAGGGCACCAGTTGGAGCAGGATTGAGAGAACATGCACAAACAGAGGCTTTTTCTTGACCTTCAGAGGGACAGGCAGATTATGACCTTTCTACCTGTGGGTGGTCCCTCTGCCTCCTCTCTTCTCCCCCATGCTCTCTAGGGGCACATTTAGGAGGTGAAGGGTTCCTTTCTGCACTCTCCATACAGACAAACAATTACCTGCTTCAGCATCTGTAGTTTTTCAGCAGTCAACAGATTCAAAGCAGAAGGAAGCCCTGGTGTTGGGACAGAAGAAGGATGCCTTGGCTGATGTTTACATCAGCCTTATGTTAGGAATAACTACCCGGGGGGGGGCGAAAAAAACCAAAACAACAACAACAACAACCAAAAAACCCGCCAGAAACAGCCCAGTGCACTTTCTGCCCGGTAAAAAAAAATTAAAAAATGATTGCTTTCTTTCAAAATCAGTGCTGTTTGAGATGCCTAGTGGAAATCTGTAGCTCCTGTACAAGCAAATTCAATACCCATTCATGGAGGGCAATGGCTATCTCCAGCAGGTATTCATTACAGTTGCCTGACAACACTTATTGCAGAATGGCAAGTTTAATTTTTTGTGCTGGGTGAACAGAAAAAAGCAGAATGAAAAGTATGTGAGTGTCTGCTTTATTTTTTTCACTGTGAGTGAAGATAGTTTTTCACCAGAGAGATGCTTTGTACTCAGTAAAAACAAAATTTACACATTATACTGGCTAAAGACAGCTGAAGTTCAGAGAGCCAATTCCAGTTCCCATGATACTTCCTTTCAGGTTGGTCTTTAGCACTGTTTAAGAAGAGAAAACTTCTGTCAGCAGAGAGCCTGTAGAAAAGGAAATTATGTATTGCTTTTTGGAAGAAAAATAGCACAAGAACAAAAATTCTAGCTGAGAAGCCACACTAGCTACATGTTGAATATTTTAGAACTATTCACTCTACTTTCTGTCTTTGGCAAAAGATAAATTTATTTTCCTGAACAAAAGAAATTAATAAATTATACAAGAACAGACATTTTTTTACAAGGAGAAGTTTCAACATTGGAGATGCAATTTTACTATTTTGCAGGGAGAGCCTTTAAACTTCAGTGACAAAGTGTAGAAGATAAAGAAAGGAAAAGGGAAAGCTCTCTTTACTAATAAGAACTGGGAGGAATTGGCAAATGCAACTACATACTGCAACAACCCTTCCCTCCTGTAGTGGCTCTCTAACAGAAGGAGATGTGAGAAGCCAGTCTGTAGTAGGAGCATGCACCAGGTCTGACAGCAGTAATTCCCTGCAAACTGCATGACTGTAGCTGCAGGCAGAGCTTTGTATCCCCTCAGGCTCTACCATTGCTGTGACTGGCTTTACTAGGATAATGCCGCTGTGTAAGGAGCAACCTAGACTGCGTGCATAAATTTGGAGGGAGAGGGAGATGGGCAGGATGTGGTTCCAGCCCTAGGCTCTGTATCACCTTCCTGCAGATGAAAGCAGAGAAGACATCTACAGGCAGTGATTCTAAAATCATTAGTTTCCCACTCAGCTCTACCTCTGCCACCCTTGGGAAGGCAGAGCAATAAAACGGTGCCTGTAATTGCACCTCAGTGTGGGGCTGACACTGTATGATGCTTTCCCTGCCCTCCTGCTCCCCACACACCTTTTCTTCTGTGACAGTCAGGCAACCTTCATATGTTTTGGTGTGCACTTCCAAGTGGCTGCTTGTGCTCTTCAGTAAAAAAGATAAGACTAAGGAGGTATTGAGCACTGCAGGTTGTTTTTCAGCCTTGGAGAGGCACAGAGATACAATGGTGGAAGGTGATATGGGGAAACCTATAAACTATGAAATAACCACAAATAAAACTATTGCAGTACCAAAGTTTATTGTGATACTTGATCTGTCTTCCCTTTCTTTATTTCCAGCAATGTCTTTTTTCTGGCCATGAGTTGCCTCCAGGCAAGTTTGTTGGAGCACTGCCTCCCTGCTTTCCCATTTGAGGTGCCTATGACCCTCTCTGCATTTAGCATGCCAGTCACCATGATGCTTAAGCACCATCTACACAATTTTGAAGGTTTCACAATTCCCTCATCACAGCAGCTGCATTTCTCTGGCCTTCATTGGGAAAGGAGGTCCTTCCACTCTGCCAATGCCACTCTTGAGGAAAGGGATGTTGCAGAAAGTTGTACTCTGTTCTAAAGGAGATGTGTCCTACTTTCAGTTTGGCCCTGCAAGGATTTCAAAGCACATGTGCTTCAGCTAGTTCAGGCTGCTTTACCCTGAACACAGTTAATGCATCCCTCCTTGGTGTGTTTGGGTATGGGGCACAAGGGGACAGGATAGATAACAGCTTGCCCTTTGAGAAGATACTTCAATGGGGATATTATCAATAGGGAAATTATCACTCCTGCCTGAAGATATGGTAGGGTCTCTAAGGGGCTTCTGCACAGCAGAGCTATGAGCTATCCTCTCAGCACCCTGTAGGCTATAGGATAGGTGGTGTATGGTAGCTGGAGGCACAAGAGACCTGCTACAACCATGACCTTGCAGCGTGTTGCTGTAGAGATTGCCCTGCTCCTCTCAGGCTGCCTCATCACTTGGAAAGTGTCCAGTGGAGCTAGGGTTAATTATCCCCTCATAGGAGCTCTGCACTGCATCATCAGAGCAGCAGAAGCAGGAAGCATTACCTGTCTGTGGAGAGGATGCTTGTGCTAAGGCATGCCATCCTCTCCATGGCCTTCACTGAGCTTCCTGTTTGTAGGACTGCAGTAAAAAGGTGGACCCACTCCAGTTCTTAGGGCATTTTCCCATGTCCCTCCCAAGCTTTGGAAATGAAGGTGGGAATTTAGATGAGTTCACCAACGGCTCCCCTCCAAAATATAAACACACAACCTCTCCCCTACCCCCTCCAAATCAGACTAACAGATTTTACAAGCAACATGAAAAAGCTTCATGTCTCTTGCTCGGTTTATCACCTAACACTGACAATGATTTTAAGGTACCAATCTGAATGATTGTATTGGGTCTGGCTGAGATGGAATGAATTTTCCCCATAGCAGCCCTCACAGTGCTGTGTTCTGCACTGGTAGCTAGAAAGGTGTTGATAACACAACTGTAGCACAGTCGATATTGCCAATGCATTTTTCTCCATACCTTTGGCAGCAGAGTGCAGGCCACAGTTTGCTTTCACGTGGAGAGGTGTCCAATACACTTGGAATCGACTGCCCCAGGGGTGGAAGCACAGCCCTACGATTTGTCACGGACTAATCCAAACTGCACTGGAACAAGGCAATGCCCCTGAACATTTACAATACATAGATGACACCATCATGTGGGGCAACAAGGCAGAAGAACTGTTTGAGAAGGGAAAAAGAGTAATTCAGATTCTTATGAAAGCTGGTTTTGCCATAAAGAAAAGCAAGGTCAAGGGACCAGCACGGGAGATTCAGTTCTTGGGAATAAAATGG
>JANZLQ010000079.1:5277020-5317455 GCA_026212715.1 Elanus axillaris | reverse complement strand
TGCACTGGTAGCTGGAAAGGTGTAGATAACACACCAGTGTTTTGGCTACTGCTGAGCAGTGCTGGCACAGCATCAAGTCTCTGTCTCCAACGGTTTTTGCCCCCCTCAGTGGCAGGCTGGGGCTGGGCAAGATCTTGGGAGGGGAAATAACCAGGACAGCTGACCTGAACTAACCAAACAGATATTCCATACCATATGACATCAGCTCAGGTAGAAAAGCCAAGTAAAGGGAAATGGAATGGGGGACATTTTTCCATCTTCCAGAGCAACCACTACGCATGCTGGAGCCCTGCTTCCCGGTAGTGGCCAGACATCGCCTGCTGATGGGAAGTAGAGGATAACATCATTTGTTTTCTCTCTGCATTTTGCGCGCGACCTCTGCTTTCACTTATTAAACTGTCCTTATCTTGACCCACAAGCCTGTTGTTATATTTTCTTCCCCCTGTATAACTGAGGAGGGGGAGTGATAGAGCGGCTTTGGTGGGCACCTGGCGTTCAGCCAGGGTCAGCCCATCACAATGATACACATCTTCACATGCCACTAACAAGTTTATGTCAGTAGCAAAAGCTGAAAGGCTTTTTAACAGCCTTGACTTTTACCAGCACCAGAAAAGCCCAGAATTAGACAGTTTCTGATAGCAAACACCCTCTTTTGCAGATTTGGTCTTTATCTTCCCATACAAAGTTAGAAATTTGCTATGCAAAAAATTGTCAGTTACTATACCCCAATAAAATGACATTAATAGTCTGTACTAGGGTTTCCCAGAATTACTACTATTGCTGCTAAAGGGGCTGCTTTACAAAAGAAAGGGACACAGCAGGTGGTTCCCCTACAACAGCAGTAGCAGCAGCAATTATTAGCAGTGAACAAGACATATAATGCAAAACTGGGTTTTAGAAGGCCTTGTCTGTGGTAAAATCACAGCTGTGACAGGGGACAAAGTTACAACATAGTTATCCCCTGACCCAAATACAATATGGTCTTATTTTATAGTGTTGATGGGTCCATAACTATGTTCCACAGCAAGGCTTAAAGGTTAAGGTTACCAGCTGCACTCTACAATGAAATTGTATTGTAAGTGGGTCCCATGACACAATTGTATTTCACATATAGAAAAACCCTAAATAGGCTAGATGTTACAGATCTCTCCCTTTTTCTCCATCTTCCTTGTGTATGCATACACATTTTGCCCTAAGGATATCTCTAGACAGCAATACTTCTCCACTTACTGTAATAGGAAGTGCTTTGGTATGATGACAGGGTCATTGTCTATCAAATCAGGAGATCAAAAGTTTCACAGTTAACTAGTAACATGTCACCAAAACACTTTATGACAAACTTTGAAAGAGCCAGGCCCTTCTTCTCATTAAGCACTGACAAAGCAAACATTTTTTCATTGTCTTTTCTAGGAATTAAATTGCTATTTTGCAGTTTACTCAGGCTGCTTCATCAAATATACCTGATATTTCAACTCTGTGCAAATAGAGAAAGCATTGTTAGTTTTATCAAGGCACAGCTGAAAATAGAGAAAAAAATTAAGAAGCAGCCTGACCTTTATAATGGCTGTCAATACCTTAATAGATACCTTTCAGCTCTTCAACACTTACATGCCAAGTACTGGCTGTAAGACAAGAGGCAGGGGAAGAAGGATGGGAGCTACCCTGGTAGTGGCAAATTTCTAGGGAACTGAACACTGTTGGTCTGATCAAGACATGGAGATGCATGCCAGCTGCAACCTCACTCTTTTGCCTCACTAGAGTTCTTCCACTTGATGGTGTTATGTGCCTTATAAATGGCATGTTTAAGAAACACAGATATAATAGGAAGTAAATACTAGAAGTCAGAAGGCTAAGGAAATGAATTTAAAAGGTTCTGATACAGGGTCTGTGCAATTCAGTATCTTCCAGATTTCTTTGACATCTATTTTTAGGGCATACAGTACCAGTTTTCATTGTTATGCCAATGTGTCCTCACCAAGGTCTTCTTGCTCCATTGTCTGATCTTCACAAGAGGTCTCCACTCTGCCATCATGCCAGCTGAAGTGCAAATGTGGATGTCAGTGGATTTCTCACAAGTCCTAGCTGAAACATTGAAAATTGTCTCCCTCCTAATTTACTAAAATCTGCCCTGAATTTTAAAAAGGTTTTTTTTTCCCCTTCCTGGCCACTAATCTGATCATCCCTTCCCAATTTAATTTCTTTAATGCTAAATGACATCGCAGGCTTGTGGGGAAAACCGCTTGTCGCCTTAGGCACCTGTTCTTTCATAACGTGGTGCTAGAAATTGCTGCTGTAGAATGTGTGTGACCCAACAGCAGTGAAGGATCTCAACACAAGTTTGGCCCTACTCCTTTTACATTACCACCTAATAATAATGGTGGATCAAGACATTGCTTAATCCAGACAGACAGAAAAGTGGTGCTCCATATTTTCCTGGCTTTGAGAAACAATTACATCTACCTGTCTGTCTCCATAAAAATACCTGAAGTGTTTTGTGACTGTTTCAGATTTTGTATCTATTGCATCTCCCCAGGTTGAACACAAACCTTAAGAAAAAGAGTTGCTTGTTATTGTCATATGGCAATGATAGAGAACCCCAAAGTGGGTGAGATGTATCCCACTGTTTCTTTTTATGCTGCTAGCAGCTACATGTGAGGTGATTGCTTTGACTCTGTGTCAGTGTGCGAGTGGGAGAAGAGGAACCAGAGGCATTCAGGCAAGTGAAGCTCAATTCTCTCTTATTTTGTTGGTTTTCAATGCCAAGGTGTGTTTTAAAGTATGGCTCAGCAAAAAGCTTCTTAAAAAATACTTTTGGGTTCTGCATCAGCTAGGGGTCTTGACATCTGGTAAAGGTGTTAAATGAATTAGATAAACCTTGGATAAATAGGTGGGAATTATTAACAAATTATTAAATGCATGTTAAAGGTCATAAAATTTAAGTATGCTTCGAAGTGCTTTGCTGAATGGCAGCTTTCAGGTATCTGTTGCCGGGCAGTACTGTGGAAACTATGATATAAAAGGCATAATAAAATTCAGACTGAGATTCATAGGCAGACAGACTGCTTACAAAAGTGTACGTAGGAGTCAATGAAACCCATGAAAATTGGGCAGTGGATTAGTTACATCCCTCAGGTATTTGCCCTGTCTCTCCCATGACATTTTTTAACCCTGAAGCAAAACCTCCAGTCCATTCATGAGTCAGCTCCTGAAGTGACACTGGTTTCAGCATGGTTTATTAAGAAAAAGCAAAATCTGAGTTAGTTCACATTAGTGTGCCAGGCTGAAAACTGGCAAGTCAGGAACTGATTTGTGAGTAGATCTGTTCATTCTGAGTTGGTCATCCATCTGTTTGAAAGATGGGTCAAAATGCTGAAGGTAGTAGCAGCTTTAGGATCCTGATTTTAATTCACTGTCACAAGTCTATCAGCCCTCCCAGACACATTAAAGGGTCCCTCTTCCCCTTCTGCAGGCTAAGCTCTGTTATTTCAGCACTACTTTTATTTTCAGAGGCACTTCACAGGAACTATCCTAACCCAGTTTAAAAAAAAAAGAAAAAAAAAGAAACAAAGAAAAGAACAAAATTCTGAGGGAACTTCCCAGGGGTGTTATTTGTTTTAAACAACATATAAAGTGTGAGAATATTCCTGTGAGCTCTTTCCAATTATTTACTCTTTTTTGGTATTTGCCTAAAAGAAGTCAGACATAGAATAAGTGTATTACACATAATTTACAGAGGAAGTTTTAAAATTAGCATTATACCATAAAAAACTGTATGTGAACTAAATGGCTAATTAGCTATATATTTTATGCCTTACTAGTAAAGCAGACTCACTGCCTATGCTACCATACTTCAGTTACAAGTAATTTGAAGACTTGAGGCACATCTCTGAAAAACTAAGAAAGAGTAGATATATACCTGAATTTAAGCATATGAACTGTCTAAAAAGGACAAATAGCAGTTTACTGGACCGAATGTGTTGTTAATCCCATCACTGGTTTGTATCCTATACAAACTGAAAAAAGCAGCCTCCACCACAACTGATTTATGTTTTGCAATCATCTACTGGAGTTTCTTCTGAACAAATGGGAAGAAACAGCAACAGAGAAGGCTCAAGTGTGTGGCTTCCTCATTCCACTAAATTTACAAGAAATTTTTTACATTAATTTGAGAGGGGCTTGGAGGTCACCTCGTATTCAAACTGGTAGCAATATCAAATGCAATCAGCTCTCACATATTTGAAAGTCAACTTTTTCAGAGTAGTCACAATCTATTAATGAGTGGGCCAGAACTGGGGTAGGTTCATTTGGGGTTTCCATTTTTGGAATGATTCTGCCAGCAATTAGTAAATCACTAAGCATAGCCCTCCCTAGCCATTTAGGTAATTTAATATTATTAAATGTTTCTAAAATAAGAAGTGGGTTATAAAGTGTATCATTTAACTTCAGAGTAATTTGTTTCATTATTTAAATTTCCCCAAAGGATTTTATCATGGTACCATCTTGCACTTTATGTACAATGCTACTGTGCCCGTAACACTTGGGTCTTTAATTCCAGAAGGTGCCATCATAACAACTTATCTTAGTTTTGATCATTTCTAGCCCATATGTTTCTTTCCCCCTTATAATCATAGTCAGCTGCAGTACCCATCACAGGTCCAGGTTGCCATTTTTTTCATACCTCCATAAAGGTTTGTTCTGTGTGGAGTAATCCAGATTGCATAGAAGAACATACTTGAGATGTGTTTGTGTGAGCACAGAGGTGTACAGATACAGATGGCTCCTTTTTATCACCTTCTTCAATATGAAAGCAATTCTGATGAGAAATGTTATTTAAAGAGGTATTGCCAGAGCATCATAAACAGGAATGCTTTGCTCTGAAGACCATAACTAATCTCTTACCTTAGTTGTGTTTCACATTATCATGTCAAAGTCTTGATCCCATTTTAACCCTGCTAGCCTCAATCCTTACTTTGCTGCTTTTTTAATTCCTTATGCTCCTGCTGCTTTCATGCCCTGTATCACTGGGATAAATGCCTTACTGAAACTACCATTGGACTCTGATTTTCAGCTTGGGTCTCCTGAGGTACACAGTGGAAAAATATAACCTTTGGCAAATTAATTAATAATTATTCATTAATAATTTTCTTCCAAGTTTGAATCATACTTCTAAGCTGTAATAAAAAATATATTTTAAACAGTATGATTCTTTATCCAGACATGACACTGCCGACTGTGGTCCTGTCAGATGCCATAAACTCAGTTGCATCAGGCAGAGTAATGTCGTAGAGAACCTCTTAACACCATAAAAACTGGTGTGACAAGAGTTGGCACAATGTTCCTGTGACTCAGTTATGAATAGGTGGCAGACCCTGCCATAAGGTTGAAAGTGCATTCATTTGAAAAGTAAAATGAAGATCCTCCACCCTCACAGACATTTAAATATCTTGTCATATATTGTATATGAGCAAGTTACTCCACATGACCTGGCAAAAATCCCCAGGGTAATCTTGCTGACCGAAACCTTTTCTTTGGAGTTTCCTTTGGAAATGATTTCTACAGGGCTGGCTCTTATCTGGGTGGTCACAGGGAGTGGGCGTCTAGCTTACTTATTTTGGTGGAACAAAAATTAACTATTTGATTGAGTGTTAATTCTCCCTTTGAACTGGTAGCTTCATTCCCTCCTCATCCTCTTTGGAGATGTGTTACTTTAAATGAAAATCTGCAGGACAGATATTTTTAAAAAAGAAAACTGTGCCTGTAAAATTTTTCCTCTAGGAGACACCTATAAGAGCAAACTCACACTGCTATGTGGCCTCCCCTGCTATCTAGAAGGATGGCCTTCCCTGGGGACACATTCACTCCTAATATTTCTCTCCCCAGTACATATGCCCACAACTGCAGCATTGCGTGTTTTTGAGATGCATACAATACCTCAAACCCTGGGGTGTCCCCAAGGAATTAAGTGGACCTGCTAGACCTTTAACAAATGCCAGCAGGCAATTAAGATATTCTATTCCCAGCAAAAGCTGAGTACTTTCCATCCTGTTTATTTTTCTGAAAATCAGTCCTTGTTCCATCAAGTATAACCCAGCAGTAGGTAGAGTCATCACAATAAAATTTTTGTTGCCAGAGAAGTTTGCTCTTCTAAAGCAGCAACTATTTCTACATTCCCTTTCTGCCTGGGGTCTCTCCTCCTCTTCCTGCTTTACTTCTGTCCTTTGGTCTTTCTCTAACTGCCCCACAGGGTTATGTACCAAAGTCAGTAATATCCAACTGCAGAGGGTAGGGAGGACCAGGGGCAGGGTCTGGGCCTGAGCATCCTGATGGTGGATAACGGCCATGCTGTGGACAAGCTGTGCTGGTGGTTGGATTTAATTGGTAATGGTTCTGTGTGTTTAATGCATCTCTTCAGTTCCATTTTCTGATAAGATACCTTAACGAATACAAATCACAAGGATATAAAGTGTGTCGCCATTGATTTTGATGATTAAAGCTAAGCACGTTCTTAAGAAATCTGCTTATTGTGTGCAGGCTGACATAAGCACAGCTATAAGTACATGTTTATACGTTGGAAATGTTTTGTTGAGTCAAAATAAATGTTATACCTATGAAGTGAAATTTCAGAGCTATGTCCTCCCTTTTTTAGTTCATACCATAAACATTTCAAAAGACCAAGACTAATGATTTCTCCATCAGTTAAAAAAATATATTTTGAACATGAATTTCTGTACTATTAATGCTCCCAGAAATACATATACTACCAATATCAACATTTTGCTTTAACATGTAAATGCTTTGGGTTTAGAAATTACTATTTTCATTATCTAATGGTGTCTTCTTGGGTTTTTTTTTCTGGAATCTGAAGGCTTAGGAGTGGATTTATAAATAAAGGACTCTTGCGTGCTCATAAGCCACCAGGTTGCTCCAGGTTTGATAAAATCATTGTAATTGTGGCCTCTGAATAAGATTGCAGTTCTTTGCTACTCTTATTTATTTCTCATTATAGAGATGATTTTGAAACATTTTACTCCTACTTTCAAATGTGATGATCAAGTTAAATTTATAATTTGCTATTTTTGGTTTTGTAATTTATTGCATGTTTTTCCTTGAAAGTGTCTTTATTATACATTGATCTTTTTGATAAAAGAAGAAGTCTACATTTACCCAGGCAACATGTGTTGAAATGTGATGTGGGTCCTTGATTTTATTTCTGCTGTGCCTTTAAATTTTGTGTATTTCTGTGACCCACTACTTTTCCAACTGATTAGTTATGGTGTGATTCCTTTCAGTTTTTATACAGCAGCTATCATCCTGTGATAATCTTGTAGTTTTGTATTCTGCTAGCGCAATTACAGGAACTGTTAACATAATGGTAAAATCTCTATATACCCAAAATAACCTCTAAATGTTTTTAGTATTTTGGAGCTTTTCACTGAGGGCAACAACATAGAATTGCCTTTGTTATTGATTTTAATTACAGTGCATGCAGCTGTTTTCTCTCATCACTGAGGGGCAGAGCTGGCAGCTATACTGTGTGCAGACCATGCTTCAGCAGCGATGCTGGCAGGACCTCGCTCATCTGTCCAGCTGTTTATCATGAATGTAGAAGCAGCTGTGCACAGTTAGACAAAGTGGCCAGCAAGATTCAGCAGAGGCCAATAGAGAATGGAGTCACAGCAAGGCAAGCAGATGGCAATACCTTGTTTTCTTATAAGACTTGTAGGAATATAATGACTTCAGACCACGCACTCTTTGCAGTTTCACTAAAATTGGCACAAAGGGTGTCAGGAAGGAAGAGACACACATGCACACATGCAGGTAGGAGTCAATGCTTACACCCTGTGAGAATGTGAGCTTTGTCTCTTTAGAGAAGCAGGTAAGAATGAAATTTCAAGCCAATCTCATCTCCTTGCATCTCTCTCTTGCCTATTGTCTACTTCATCTGCATGGCCAAATCGTCATCTTTATCGCTTTGCCCACTTCAGATATATCAGTTTGACAACTGATGCAGAGAAGCAGGAGTAAAAATCATAATTCTAAAATATTAGTTAAGCCTCCTCATTTTTTTCTTTGATGAGGCCTTTCTTAAAGAAATCTTCTTGCATGCCAGTCTGTGACTCTGTGGTGAAGTTTGTTTTGCCATGCACACTCATTGCTTATTAAAAAGCCAGTATTTGCCCTCTGTCTCAGTGTGTTTCCCTACTGGCAGAGGCAGCAAAAAAATGGACTTCAGAGCAGGGGCAGCTAAAATAACCAATGGGGAAGACAGTCCCCTACTTTCCTTGGTGGTCTAGATAGGTGGCAGAGAGCATTTTGTGCCTCCAAAAGAGCATGCTGGGAAGGGGAGGGAAAGATCTGCAAGAACGTGGAAGGCAAAAAGTGAACAGGAAGGGCTGGGAGGACTTAGGAGGACAAGAGGGAACAGTGGTTTGGAGTTTGAAAGGTACAAGAAGTCCCTTGAAGACTGAAGTTTGACTCACGTGTGGGAAGAATCCTAAAGGATCTGGCACCTCCACTGCAGACCTCACATCAATTTTAATTTCTTTAGCTGACTTCCACTTTTGTAGAATTAACTTCTTTCCAATTAGACTTGCCCTTAAAATAAAATGCCTTTGATCTTTGCTAATATTTGTAATGGAATCAAAATCCCCAAGGATAAAGATATTAGGATTCAGAGGCAAGTCTGTGATCATTTTTGTATTTACTTTTCTATTACTTTTCTTTAGAATTAATACTCTTCTCAGCCTGGATTCATGCTTGGAAGTCCACAAGGACCAGCTACAAAACAGTCCTCCCACGCTCCCACTCTCCCCACACATCCCTGTAATGGGGAGGCAGCAGTCTCCTCTTCATCAGAGAGACACTTTTTGGGTGTCGTCAGAATAAGCCTGTTTCTGAAGTTTCAGATGGAAATTCAAGTAGTATCTTCTTCTCATAAACATAGAGCTTAGAGAAGAGAGGAAATCATGGCCACATTTCCACTGTGACTTGTGAAAACTGACTTTGTCCTCAAAGTCGGTTCTTCGTCTTCAAGCCTACAGAGCTGGTCAGACATTTGGACGCAATGGTGGTGAAGACCACATTGCCCTGGTACTTTGGGCAGGACTGCTAAGTCTAAGCTATCCAAAATAATTATGCTTTCCTCCATCAAAGCACTTTTTCTATCAAAGGCATCCTCATTTCAGGAACCATTTGAAAGTGTTTTCCAGTTCCTATATGTAAAATGCAATTTATCTTCAAAATTCTGTTGATATATCTCATCACAATTTGCTTGCACGAATCTTTTACCTCAGAGTCCCCAGTTATTACCAATACCACTACTTCTGGTGGCATAGTCTGGGAGTGAAATACCTAATCAGAGGATGGGCATTTATTGGTATAGTGAGGAGAGAAGGAATGGGTCACAGGAGGCTGGGAATATCCAGCTATTCCGGGAGATGAAATGGTCTGTAAAGCATTTTAGGCTGAGCTCAAAATGAATGAAAGCACAAAACCAGATTAAATTGCCAATCTCTTTCCATGACAAATTTATCCAGAAGTTACATACCAGACCATCCTGAATGCTCTTCTAACCCAAATTGTTTGTACACCAGTCTTGAAACACTGCTCTGATGATGGCAACTCAAAGCTTGCACAGAAATTTAAGTCAGGTCATGTTTCCATGTATTGCCAGCTCAGAGGAAGGGCAACACCCTTTCATTTCCCACATGCAGGTAACTGCTCTCTGCTACTTGGCTGTCAAAGACAGAGTAGCAGGAGACAGGAGTTTACATGTTCAGGTTGCTGTTGTCCCTGCTGCTGCCCAGGAAAATGAGCTGAAAAACCATGGGACTGTACTAAATCTTGGTGGTGGCAGCAGCTGTATCAAGCTCAAGGGAAAAAGAGGAAAATGCAAGAAAGAAACTGACATGAAAATGGCATTATGGCATTATTCCATTTCTTGGACATTAACCCCCAGTATATCATGGCAATTTCATAGACAGCTGCACACACTGAGACAAAAAGGCGATGTGCCCTTTGTTTGAGGTGCTTTTCCATTCCCATTTGTCTGAGGCCATGACAGACCTGGCAATGCCTCATTACAGACCTGCTCATTGAGCGAGTTAATGAGCAAGCATGTGGAAAAAACATGGCCAAAACTTCCAGGAGTTGTTAATCTCCGAGTGTAAAATTGTCCAGTGGTGGTAAGAGTGACTTGCAGCCTGCTGCTGCAACCCAGTCATATGAAATGGTCTAGGCTATGTGTATCACCCCATCATTTAACTGAAGTTCAGCTGGAAGACGTGCAAGTTCCTCCACCCCCTGGTAGGACTCAAGGCATCATTTCCAGAGCTCAGCCTCCTTTCCCACCCGATCCAGTCCCTTTCCTCTTGCGAGTAAGAAAACAGACACAGAGACTTGACTCTTACCCCAATGTCCTGTCGATAGTGATGTCCAGTGTTTAACCTAATTACACTCACACACAGCTACCACAGGGGCTGGGGCAAGGCTGCTTCGTGTATGGCACCATCCATGATGCAATGACTCTTGTAGGCAAGACCAAGGCCAGTAGGGGAAGGTGACTTGTTGCTTCTTTGTCACTGTTGAGTCAATTGTCATTAACTGTATGCCCTTTCACCCCTGTGTAGTGGCCATGTTCACCAGGGACCCACTTTAATATACTTAATATGTATACACGCATCTGTCATTCCCTCCTGCTCATCTGCTTCTTTCTCTTATTTTCCAGGCAGCAGCCCCTGGTGTGTCACCGGGAGCTTTCACAGGGAGCTGCACACCAGAAAAGGAAAGGTGATGTGCTGTTTGTCAGAGCCAGCTTTTCCATGCCCAGGGCATTTCTGTAAATGAAAGGAGTTTTAAGACTCTAATAAAAGTCAGATAAAGGGAAAGGATGAAGGAGTGTAATGAATGAAACTGTCATTAAGCATAATGTAAGCAGTTTCTTCATGTTATCTGAGGTTATCCAGACTGACAAGTAAGCAATGCTGTTGTCAAGCACTTTAACACAATGGGATGCCATCTGTGTGCAATGCACTGGAGCCACAGATGTGCCATGTTTAAATAAACTAAACCATAAAAGAAAGCTCTTGACCAACCCAGTGCATAAAATCAGTGAGTCTGCTTTTTCAATTAGCATGGTGAGAAGCACTCTCCTCTCCCTCCTGCTTCCCCAATTAAAAATGTTTTACTTCTTAGGACCATTGCCCTCGAAATGCTCTTGCACTAATTCAAGTGAAAAGTTTCACTTTCCATCAATTGGGAATTTTGCCATAGGAAACATGGCCACTTTTTCTGTCACAATTACATTTTCTTCTGCTTGCTGCTTTGGTGATTTAAACCAGCTCTCACTTCCAATGGCCGCTCAAGGACTGTCTCCCGTACTCTTAAAATCCTCAGGGGGAGGGTCCATGTGATTCTTTTGCCAACTCTGGGAGTTGCTGTACTGGAAAGAGATGAGGAATTCTTTGGTAAGAAAAAGGATCCAGCTTTACATTTGTTTACATCCCTTCCAGGAGGCAGCAATTCAACAATCACAGGTCCTGCAGCTCAGGAGGAAAAATTATCAGCACATTGACAATATTTGGTCAGGAGCAGAAGCTCTTCTCACAGTGATCATCAGGGCATTGCATGTCCTCCCAGGACAGACCCACACAGCATTTGGGAGCTTACATCCACTCTGAGAGCCTTCCCACACATGGGAGGTAGCTGCTCTGGGTCTGGGATTTTTGCACTACGATAGGAAAAAAATATGCATTTATGGAGGGGTGGGAGAGGAGAAGGAAAGGGGGAAATCACACAGTGATGGCTAATAACCTGAGGCTAGAGCCCCTTCTAGGCATATGTAGGACCGTTAAAATTTAGGGAGGAGTAAGAAAGCAAATATGAATTCCTCCCTGTAAATTTTCAAAGCAGGGCTTAGGAGGGCTGGGTTTACAATCCTTCTGTTTTCCTGATGTCTCTGCAGATGTTAGCCTTGGGTCTATGCTCATTCTCTGTATTAAAACAAATGGCAGTGCATGAGGAGAAAAAACCCACACACCTTAACAAAGGACTCAATATACATGAGATTAGGGCAGCGGTTAAATACTGCCATGTAACTGATCACTTCTTTTAAAAGCAGATTTTATGCTATAAAATCAGTAACGAAACGTCTCTGGGTTTAGTTGACCTCCACACTTGAGTCTGAATATCCAAGATGTATGTTACCTCTTCTGTAGCTTTGATCTTGTGTTAGAAAGAAAAATACAATTATTATCATGTTGTTCAATTCAGTTGACAGAGCTTCTGATATTTTAGGAATGCTTTTGAGATTCCTAAGTTGAGAACAGAAGGATGCTGCATTCCTAATTAAAAGGAATAAGAGGTACAGTTTGATCAGCATGATGCTCTAGGTGAAAATAAAGTACCTAAAGACACTGAAGCTAATAGCTAATGAAAGAATTGTTTGCACATTAGATGAATACTGAGCGATTGGCCAAATGTCTCCCTGACAGAGACAATTTAATTACATTTCTTCACAATAACATTGCCACTTGCAGGACTGTAGGGGTCTATCAGTTCCCAATTTAGATCATGATTTTTGAGGTTGAAAATATTGTTCCATCCCAAAACAGAACAGGCACAGACATGACATATCATATGAAGTGCCAGCCAAAAGATACATGTATTTTTTTAACAAGTAAAAAATACTTTAATCCATTGAAGCATGATTGAACTTCAAATACAATGCAGCATCGTCAGTCTTCAGTGCTTCAAAAAAATGCTGTGTTATACTCTCCCCTTCCAAATTCAAGGTGTTAAGTCAGAACATTATTTACATATATATACACAGAGAGTTATAAACATATACACACATACATATATGTATGTACATGTGTACATATCTGTGCATGTATACATATATATATATACACACACACATAAAAGGAGCTCCTCATTTCTCCTTTTCATTTGTGAGCTGTTATTAGGTACCGGCTTGTCAAGTAGAGAACTTCTTTTTTTTTAGTCACTAGTCAAGGTAGATTACTTTTTTTCCTTGGTTTTTCAGTCTTTGGGGGTTTTGGAGGTTTTTTTTGGTTGGGGGGGGGGCTGTTTGGTTGTTGTTTCAGTTTTTTTAACACAGTCTGAAATTTTAGGACTTTGAAAAACTGTTCCAGACATCACATCACATTCATAAGGACTTGAGTGCTGAAAATGGAAGTTAAGTGCAATGTAGGCTTAGTAGATTATTTGGTTTAGCTAAAAAAGAAATAAACCCTTCAGTTCAGAGGAATGGGAATTAATTTCATTACTCTTCACAATTATTTTTAAGACTGTGTGTGCAAGCACAGTTAAAAATATCAGTTGAAATTAAAACACTTTACTCTGAAAATGTCAGCAAATGAGGTTTCAACAAGATTTAAAAAAAATAATTTTCCAGATTCCTTCTAAAGTAGGTGTTCAGTTAAAGCCTTCATTCCCCAGAAGATATCTGTGTGACCAGGGCCATCTCTGTAGCTGTTACAGGGTGGGTATAGTTGTTGCTTCAGCCACTGAGACCAAAGGCTGGATGGAGACTGCCACTGGGATGGGGCAGCTCTGTGTCTCACCATGGTCTCACCCTGTCTGCAGGTCACACACATCTGCTACAAAGATTGCATCTTACCCATAGATCTTACTGTTAACGTGACATTTTGTGAGGGCTGTGTTAATTAAAGGCATGTTGATTCTTTTGTGTAAGGGACAGATGCCCAGGTTAGAACAAGTTGGCTGCCAGCAACAATCTCACTGTGGCCACTGGAGTTTGGTGCAAACCTCCTCTGACGATGCTGCTGGTACACCTCAGGGTAAAGACTATCCCAAGTTAAAAGTCATCCCCTGGATCTCCTGCACTGGTCCTTGGTCTTACATGGTGGAATTTCTAAAGTACAAATGAGCTAAGGCTCTTGGAGCAAATACAAATTTGGTCAGTATGTCTACTCAGTAGATTTCTGTTGGTAGCACATGCAAACGTGGAACTTGCTGGCAGCCAGCACTCGTATGTGCTAATGTTTGTTTTAACCTCAGTTTTAATGTTTGATGTAATTATTTAAAATGCTGCAATATGAAATGAAATGAGATACTGCTTCCTTTAACATTCGTTTTAAAAGATAAGGATGTTTCATTTTTTTCACTTGGAACTGGTGGAAAAATCTTGATTGAAATGAAGTTTCAGCAAAACTAAGGAAAAATATTAAAGCTTTGAGTGAATATTTTCTCCTGGCTTCAGACAAGCTCTGCTTTCATTGCACAGGAGTGACTAAGAGAACCTGAGTTTCTCCTTCCCTCAAAGAAATTAACACCCTTACACATAATCTGAAATTATCATCTTCTTTTAATTCAACACAAAAAAAAAGGCATATTCATCTTCTAAGCAATGATACAGAAAACATTAAAACATTAATTTCAGCAAGCATATGGAGCTTTTATTTGTTCTAATCTGCATGACATAGTTTCCCTCATTTCATAACAATATATTCACTTTGAATGGGACTTTAGATACTGTACGTGTTGCAAAAGATAAGGAATTAAACCAACTCAAAGTTGCCTAAAAGGATCTTGTGAAAATAAATACCATAGTAGTGAAACCTGCTTTAGAACTTGGCCCTTTATTTATCTACCTCCACTTATATTTACACCATGATAGGCATAAATACATATTACTTATTAGGCTTATGGTTGCAATTGCCTGGTGTAGGGAAAGCAAAACAAAGAGCCCATTTCAATGTTTTCAACAAGAAAAAGATGTACAATTTTTGTATGCCTCTGACTTTGGGTATTTTTTCTTCCCAGTCCCTTTTATGTCTTCATGCTGCAATGGTGGTGTAAGTGATGGTAACCACAAGTAACGTAGTGCTACGCTTTCAAGAACTGAAGACCCATTATGCAATCAGTAAGGAATCATAGAGGGTAAAAAGAAAACAGTCATGGTCTGAGTCAACACAAACCAAACTGGACAGACCAAATCCTCTGATCCACTGCACATATCACCCTTTTTAAGGTTTATTGGCATCTTCCCACTAGAAGGTACCAAAAAATAAATTGCTGCTAGTGAGGCTCTGTTCAGCAGCAGTGGGAAAACCATGGGCTCATTACCAGTACTGGTGCAATTCCATGTGGACATGAGGTTTGCTGTTTCTAAAGAACTGTGCTTTTCATGGGGCACTCCCTTAAGAAGCATCACCAGTGGGAATAAAAGTGAATATGCCTAAAACAAGGACAGTGTCCCTAAGACTTTATGTCTATATCTGCCTGCTTCCTATCTGACACAAATTAGTCCTCAGAAGGTGTAGTATTTAGTACAGATACCGGGTACAAGGTACCTTCTCACAATTAGTAGAAAGTGCTGCTTTGTGTTTAAAGGGTGAAGTGGGGCATGATGAACATACGGAAAAGGAGACCCTTTATAAGTGATGGAGCCTTCAAAAGAAATTGTTAATTAGTATGCATTTGATGTGTACTATACCAATTTTAAGACTTTGCGTGGAATAAATTGCTATGTTGGGTGTTCGAAGGAGTGGTGAGATTAGCATTTACAAAGGGGGCAATTTTCTGTCTTCTTGACTCTGTTAAATGGAGGAAATAACTTCCAAGACTGAAGCAGTAGTTAGCCCATCAATCACCCTCACAGCTGGAAACTGGGGATCCCAAATGCCAAGATGAGTTAATCCGTCAGTTAATAAGTTCATAGTGGCACCATATGGTGCTGGGCCGCTCCACACTGGGGCAAGGACAGCACTGTTTACACAGGCATGCTGCTTTCTCAGGTACCTCCCCGCTGGCAGATCCCTTTGTTCTGGAGGATCAATTTACTTTGCACAGTAAATTGACTGAATTGATCAGTTCAGAGCACGTAATTGTTGGCTAATCCCAGGGAATCATGTCCTGCCCATATGGGAGAGACAAAGGGTGCTGGCAGTGGGCGAGTTTCTTGCTCCATCCTGAAGGCTATTTTCTCTGGACTTGATGGACATTGATTAAAGCTGCTGGTAGGTGAATATGCAGCCTGTATTGACTTTAAGTGACAGAGGTAATGGGAGGACTGGCTTCCTTCAGTGAGGCTGCTTTAGGTGTCTTAGCCCGGCTGCTGTAGCTAATTGTCCCAGGGGAGGAAAGCATACGAAATCCGTACCACTGGTTCAAGTGCCAAACAGCACTTCCTTAAAACCCAAACACCAAATCATAGGCTAGCAAACAAACAAACAATCAAACAAACAAAAATCAAGGTGTTTAAAGCCACATCAGCAGGGCAATTTAGTACAAGGCACAAATAGGCCATCTCTCTGAATCAGATAAGGGCTCACCCAGATGTGCCTAGCCACTGCAGAACATGTAACTTCCTAGCTTTAACCTTGAAATTCCTCAGTTGCAAGTATGTTTTAATATATCATTTCAAAATATGATGATTATGTTTTAACTTAAGTAATAAAACTCAAATCAGTCTGCAAATGTACAAAAGTACCCCATTTAATCTTTTCTTTTTAATTAAGATTCTTTTCTATAACCAATGCCTTTATGATTAGTTTCCAACAGAAGTGGTAGAATCACTTTACAAAAAAAAAATCTTTTTTTTTAGCAAGCATAATAAATAGCATATTTCAAAATATCAAAACTAGACGTATTTGGAAACTGTGATGTAGTATTAAGTACAGCTTCCCAAAGGTGGGACTGCAGCACTGATCAAATACAAACCCACATTTGTTAAAGGGTTTCCCTGTCTTGTCTCTACAGCAACTTTTTAGTGTAGGTAGTGGGAACTTTTCTTAATTTATAACTCGCTGTACATTTCAGTCCCTTGAAATCTGTGGACTGAATTTGATTGATAAGTATGACCTAGTATATATAAAACCCACTCTCTCTTCAGTATATTTCAAATCTGAATGGAAAGAGCTAACTCATATACAATTGACTTGTGAATTTAATTATTTTGGAGCTATTATGTTCATTTTATGGTATGTTGCTTTTAGATATTCATCTCAGTGTGCAGAAGTCATCATTCTGACAGCCAAACAACTCTAAAAGGTAAATGTCTATTCCCTTCCCTCTTCCCCCTTTCCCCTTCCCTCTTCCATCTTTCCCTCTTCCCTCTTCCCCTCCCTTTCCCCTTCCCCAAAACCTGTATATTTATTTTAACAAAGAGGTGCTGGAAGGAGACTTGGGTTCTCATGAATTGTTGCCTGAATTTTACTGAACTTCAAGGAAAGTTTGTTTTGTCTCTTTTCAGCAGTGAGAGCTAAAGTTTAGAAAACTACTGTTCAGGAACCTTCTAGGATGAATTTGAAAGCATTAGTGGCAAATACCTTGTGTATCCAACTTCCACAGCACTATATAAAAGTAAGATGTGCTTTTTTTCCAAGACACAGAGCAGAGGAAGGCACAGTGGACAAGCTCAGTTCATCCAGCAAAAAAACCATCTCTTCACGTGCATGGAGGGGGGGAGAAAGTGGAAATAACTGAATATATGTCCCCTTTCTGCTCCTGTTGCCCTTAAAGAAAAGAACCTCAAAAGAACCTTCTTAAGACTAATTAATTTTATGCATAAAATAGAAAAGATTTTCTGTATGTTAGTGACTGCTTTTAAATCCCATAAAAGATTAGGTCATACCTAGTGTAACATTAACTATAATAGAAAATTCTGATTGCAGGGTCTGACTTTATGTTTAAATGAATGATGAACTTTTGGGGGAAAAGACAGAAGAGAGGGCTTTGTAGATATTAATATTGGGAATGGGTCTATTTTTAAAATAGCAGACAAAAATATACATTGATGGAAGCTTCTTTCATTAGATTATGTCATATTTAAAGAAAATAATGTTGACATACAAACCCCTCAAAATTCCTGAAGTAGTAACCACTAGCTTTTTGAGAAACAAAATCAAAATTTAGTATCCTATAAATCCCCTTAGCATATTTATAACATGTACAGTATTGTATAAATGAAGTATGTAATATATAAAAAGATAGGTTGTTTTAAACTAAGTTTAATTTCAAAGCAAGTATTTTGTAGCTGAGCTTTGCAAACCTCTCAAAAGCTGGCTTTCTAATGGGAATATGGAGGTATCTTCATATGGAAAGCATTTAAAATCACCACTACAACAAAATAAGATGCACCTTATGATTATCTTTTTTTTCTGAAGGTTGTTGTGGTTTGAAAATTTATGGCGTCATCACTGGGCAAGGACAGTGACTGACACATTGACAGGCATCTTGCTCTTCCTTGACCTAGATTCAGCAAGGGAGAGTGTGTAAAGGGGAAGAAAAAGCTACTTCACATGATTACTCTCAGTCCATCAGCACTCCCTGCACTCCCTGCAATGCTGCTGGTAACAAATGCTGCAAATAAATGTGTTTAATGAAGCTCTCTGTACCACTCCTGCTTGCTAAGCTGTGTAGCCTGTCTTCCTCCCACAAACACCCAGGCAAAAATTGATGACCCCAGGTAAGAAAGTTGCTTCTGCAGTGGGGTTGGACCCAATTCCTTTTGTGGAGATGTGAAAAATAAAATATATCACACCATCCTGCTAGGCTGCACTGTCGAGTTTGCATAGTACATAGCAACAAGTGACCTGTTAAATGATGACAAATCCTTTAGCTCCTGGCTTTAGACCTCTGACCTCTTGACTCCCTGCCTGTATCCAGGGAGCAGTCTAGGGAGAAGAATGCAATAAACAGCTTGTAATCTAGTGGTCTCAAAAGAAATTACATCAAAACCAGCTGTTATACCACTAGTCGTTAAAGACTGACAACATGTTAACTAAAATAGGGCTTTATATTGTGTGGGCTTTTGCAATTGCTGAAGGTCTAGTGCTGCTCCCCCCTCCCCCCCCCCCCTTTACGGAAACAGCAGTAAATATCATTCCAAGTAACTATGTTCTATCATCCTTTAAACTATGAGTAAGTTGTGTTTTATTGCAACCTTTTCTTTCTCATTTTAATTAACTCTGTTGGGCTGTGTTTCTCAACTCTAAGCTTTACGATGTGTTCCCAACTTCAGAGCACAGGGCTCACTCAACACCTAATTTCTGCATTTCCTGTTGCCTCTGACTGATATTTATACTTTTTTTTAATTATAATTTAGAATTTCTCTCTCTTTGTTTTTCTTTTGGAAACATTACATACAGGTACGCAGGATTTATGATGAAATAAAGGCTACATTTGCCTCACTGGTTTTGGCACTGGTACCTGAAATTATTCAGGTACAAGTTAAAACAGACTGGGCCTGAAAGTGAATGTCAAAATTTTACCATGTTCATCTATGCATGCATCCAAAATACGGCAAACCACTAAGCATAACTGGAAAGAAAACCAAAAAAATGAAGAAACACGTTGGTGTTGGAAGAGCCCACAGAGGAATGCACGCTGCTAAGCACATCTTAGAGTAATTTCAAACCCAAAGCAGTTGTGTACCACATATTTGAGCAAGGGTACAGATGAAAAGGAGAAAGCCTGGGAAGGAGTATTAAACCTTTCTTGCCACCTGACCCTTCCTCATCTCAATGTTTTTCTTCAAATCTCCACTTGTAGTCATTCCCTCTATCCAAGCGCTGTACTATATATAACCTAAAAGGAAAAAAATATATATTGGAAGTTCAGCCAGCAACTTCAGTGAAGCTATAAATTTACCTATGCTGTCTGTAAGATGCAGTGGTAACAATTTAAAAAAAAAACAAAAAAAACCCCAAAAAAAACAACCTCGGGGGGTGGGGAGGAGTGGTATTATTTTAAGTCAGAGAATAATTATTTCCAGAAAGAGATTGTCTAAAGGGTCAGTTATGTCTCCTGCTGATGCTTGTGAAGAGTCATTAAAAGCTGAGGAATGCTGGCAGGATGAGGCAGCTACAGTGAGTTAATGTGAAGCCAAATGATATTCCCAAAACACAGAATATTCTGTATCTTTTATTTTGGTGGAGAAGAGGTAGAGAGTAACATCTAACCTGCAGAAAATATGTCTGGTAATAGATACAGAGTCCTCCGAAATCAGCCTACGCTGCCTCTGTAGATGCCTAGGACCTGCCTCTTTCCCTGTCAGCAATGCAGTCTGCCTACTTTTCCAAGACTTAGGATACAGAGACATTCTCAAAAGGGTTTGTCCTGGAAAAACAGGCACATACCTCTTGATATTCGTTATAATATAGGATTAAACAGATAACCGTTTAATCCAACTAGTTAGTACTCCACTGGAGCAGCTGTTCGATCCTTCACTCAGAGACTGCAGGTCTGGTTTGGGGAAGATCTCAGCTTGTATCCAAAGGGAGATTCCTGATCACCACGTATGCTGGATGAAATACCTTTTCCTCCAAACCAGGCCATTAAATTTCTGGAAATGAACAAGTGAGCAGAGAATAGACAGCTTGATATCTTTAGGGACCCGGTTTGGGGTCTTCATCTTCAGAATAGGAATGCCCTGGGATCCTGCTCCTTGTTTTCCTGATCTCCTGATCTATGGCCCATGCAACCCAACTCAGTGGTCTGGGTCCAGAGCCGTGCTATATATCACCTGACAGTCACCTCTCTTCTTGTCCTCTTTTTTCATCAGCCCCCAGGATCTTGCTTTTCCAGCCCTCTGCTAGGGGACTCCCTTAGGACGAGGAGCTGGGAGGATGGCTTCCAAAAAAGAAGGGTTTAAACCACCAGTTTCTGTTATTGCTTCTACTGTTTCCCATTGTTATAAATGTGGGAGACCAGATACCAAGTCATCAGTATTTCCTCTTGTTTCAGTAGTCTAACTAGGGGCTGACACTTAATTGAAGTTAACCCTGTTCCACACACTGACTCGGGAGTTTGGTATTTGGTTTGGAGGAATGGATCGCTTCTGAGCCTATGCACTAAAATTTTGGCAAAACAATGTTCCTGGTGCACAGTGGATCTCATGAAAAATAGAAAATAAGCTGGACAAGATAATAGAATTACATTTTAGGTTTTCAAAAGCGCATATGCTTTAGAGAAGTTTTACAGATCTGAGTAGAAACAAAGTGGTTTATGTACCCAAAACATATTTCTTTACATTTCAAACTCTATCAGATGTAGGACCCAACTGATCTGTCTTCAAGAAGGACTCTTATTTTTGTTCTACTCTATATTTAAGATGATACCTCACTCGGTATGTGCATATATAGGCTAGAAATGTCTGCTTTTGACTGTTTGCTTTAATGATCTGCAAGAAGAGAACTAAAGCTCATTCTTCCTATGATGAGGCAGAACACCTACTGAAAATTCACTTGCAAAAATAATCCAATATAAAATTTCTTTGATTTTGAAACGATTTTCTATTTGCATTGATCTTGGCCTTAAGAAGATTTATGTTGTAAGAAAATAGAAGAGAATATTTTTACCTTCTTTAAGTATAAAGCAAAGGGATTTATCTGTACAAGATAGAAGGAACATTTGGCTGCTGATGGTTTGGAAAGTGACACCTCATGCAGTGGACCAGTAGGAAGGGAAGTTGACATAACGTATGTAGGTTATAAGTAGAGGAGTAGAAAGCAGGAAATGACAGCTTTTGTTCATTTCAGAGAAACACAAAAAAGCAAAAAGATTATTGTCCTGAGGCTTCCCTTTCTCTAGCTTTACATTTGCCTCCGTTTCTTTTTTTTCATACATAAAACCAAAAAGGACTGAGAAATATGTTTGCAGGAGTAGTTCATCCCTGCAATGTGAAGGGTTGAAAAGTTAATTCCTTGATATTGCCCAGGAAGTCCACGTACAAATCTTTTGGTTTATTCATTTGTTTCAGGCCTGGTGTTACCTACAGGGTGATTTGGGAGTCACTTCCACTGTCATATATCTGACTTTCAATTTGCTTAAAAATCCTGTCAGACTTCAGCTACCCTATGCATCACTGTGAACTACCAAGGCATAAGGCAAGCAGCAGGTGAGACTTGCTTCCTCCCCCCAAAGCCCTGTGATGGACACTGACACCATGTTGGGCTTGTAGCTGAAGTTGGAAGCCAAAACATTTACATCCTGTAGAAGGACATCAGGTGCAAGGAGTGCTTCAGAGAAATGCTCCTGCTCCATATCTGCATCAGGGAATGGACCTCAGCTGATCCAAAGGGAGGGCAAGTAAAAAACAGAGAACCTGTAATTTTCTCACAACAAGGAGTTGGTGTCAGAGGTGCTCCCTACACCCGGCTGGGGGACCAGGTCAAACATGGGTGCTGGTCTGCCCCACAGCCTAAACCCACCACTCATTCCTACCAAAACAGGGCAAAAGGTGGTGAAAGGGGGAGCCTCCATACAGTTCCATCAGTCAGCACGCTGTGGGGCATGCAGCTACCCCCAGCAGCTGGGGAACTCTCCAGGCGCCTCATTACCCTGAGATAATCTTATTTTAGCTCCTTTAGTGCTGAGCCAATGCCTTTTTTGTTGGTTAAATTAAACCCTTCAGTTTCATTTGAAGATGGGCTGTATAAGGAGTTGTATGTGATTCATTAAGCTGCATGCTTCTCTGAAATCTGTATAAACCCCTAGGAGACACACATGAATATCTGTTCAGGTTTTCACAAGGCACAGAAAAGAATTCAGGGAATAGCATTACTGGGAAAGCTCACATCCTGAATCACACTTCTGTTTATACCTGTGTATGGCTGAAGGGAGCTGATACAAAATGGGGACTTTCCACCGTGTGAGAAAAAAAAAATCCCTTTTCTTCTGGAAGCTGGTGCAGATCTCAGTGCTGATGTGTAAAGCATCCGCTCTGAGAAATGGTGTGTACCAGTGGGAGTGCATCCCCTCCTAGCTTAGCATGAACCAGCTTACCTGTCCCTGGATGCCACAGCTGCAGGAACCTGATGAGAAGCAGTGTTATGGCCAAGGACTATTGGTCTACTGCAGCTGAAGAGGCCTATTAATACTATACTATTACCAAAGTAATAATTTCCTCGGATTTTTTTGGCTCCAAACCTGTTCACTTTAAGAATACACTGAGAACTATGAAAGCCAGAATTTTCCAGTGGCCTACTTGAGGGTGCACTTGGTACAGGAATACTAATCCAAAAACGCTTAATGGGTCAGAGGCCCTTGGTTTTGCAAAGAAACAGTGTCAATTCTTTTTTTTTTTTCTTCTTTGCTAAATCACCTCTGTGATTTCCCTAAATAGTTCCTGATGCTCTAAACAAAATACTCCCAGGACCGCTTCTCCTCCTCCTGAGTAATTTAGCTTTCAGAGGGGAATTAATAAGTCACCAGTCCATGGATGTCTCGTGTTCAGCTAAACATCATCATGTACAATTGCTGAGAAAATACTGAAATATTCTAGAGCAGAAAATACAGCACCCATGAAAATGCTGTTTACTCCGTCACATATTTTGTGCAAGTTTTTGGTGCTCTGAACTGGATCAATATTTGTATAACTCAAAAATGCACTTTGTGCAAGGAAAAACATTATTTTATAAATGCAGAATTGAGGGAATCAAAGTTTATACGCTTCTCTGTACCTACCTTTATATAGCTAATACCATGCACTTGCAGACTGATTTTCTTTTTATAAACCAATACAGCTATGAGCCAGTCAAGCTCTTCTGGAAATGTACTGAGACAACTGCTCATTTGTATTAAGGCTTCCTTAAACCTCTCCTCATATCTGTAAGGCCTGTAAAGGGACTTTAAAATGTGTGGAAATGTCATTTAGTCCCAGATGAATGACCTCTGCCCTCCATAAGGTGTAAAGTAGCATTAACACAAATGCCTGTTAACTGCACTATCTTTAACAGAAAGCATATGAATGAGCTTGCAAAATTATCTTTTGTAGTTCTGCAGTGAGCTGAATTTTCATTTTAGATTATTATCTTAGTAATAGGAATAACCTTTGCATTTTTTTCAGTATCATCTCAGTTGTATAGTGTGGGCCCTGGCGAGGTTTTTCTACCATTATTAGTGAAAGCCAAGCTTGACCCTCTGTTGCTCTCTAAAGAATTATTTTATAGACTGAAATGTATGCTTTAGAGACCACTGATGTAGAAACTGACAGCCTTCAGGGTGTAGGCATCTTTGGCAGAGTCACTTTTAAACTACTGCAACTAAATGACAGTTTACCAGCGTGTAAAGCCATTAGAAATGCTGATTAAGAAACTACCGAGAGGAAACTAGTTGTTTCTTGCTGAACTTAATCTAATCTTCATATTAATTTTCCAAAGAAAACTTAATTTTTTTTAAAACCTTGTTTCATGTAAGGTTCATTTTATTCAACATGAAAATAATTTCCATTTACTTACTAGAACCGGTTATTCTCAGCTGTGGAAGGATTAGAAGTGGCAAGAAAATTTGTTATTTCATTTTATTGATGCAAAAATAAAGAATAATTTTTTACAAATATTTTTGTCAGAAATGTGAGTACACTTCTTTAGCATTTCCCTTCTCTTTTGACAGCTCATTGAGAACTCTGACAACTTTTTAGGTATGGTAATACTACCCATTAATTAATAGCTTTTCTCTGCTCACAGTTTTGATGAATTTGCAAGAGTTGTTAACACAACAGTTATAACCACAATTGTTCATGTTTCATCTGCATGTGCACTGGCTCTGGATATTAAATGGTGGCTGAAGGGGAAATGAATGTAGAATCATGAGAAGAAAATGAATATATTTTAAATTTTGTCTCTAAAAGAAACATTTCTGCATTACATTTCATTATTTCATTGGCATGTTGGCAAACCATGCTAAAATATATTTTTGTGTAAGTCGGTGGAGAACTTGGCTGCGTTTACATTTTTAACTTTCAAGAAAGACTAGAGAGTTTTAAGGCTGTAGTTATAATAGCATCAATATTGTCTCATTAATTTCCCCTTCAGGTCAGGATCTAATTCTGCAGGCTTTTGTTTTATGCTCTAGGACAGGAGCATCGTTTTGTTGTACCTGAAGGAGTAAAATATTTCATTAGTTCAACACCCCCACTAATGCACATACTATTAACAATTTATTTCTAACATATTTTTGCTGACTTATTTGTGGAGAGGGCATTCCACCTTTATTTCTTAAAAGCATTTCTTTGGGAGTTGGGAACAATGAGTGGACAAACTGGAGAAAAAAGATGGAAGAGAAATTTTAACAATGGTAAATTCAGTAGACAGGTATTGATTTTAATGAAGTCAGTCTAAAATATGCAATTATCAAATGACCTTCAGAAATAATAAGTCAAAATTGCCATCAGATGGGGTCAATAAAAACACTTGATAGTTTCATTGTACTGAGTCAGAACTGTGCTTATTTATGCTTTTTGACTATAGAATACTCATTGACTTTTTTACCTGCAAGTCAGCAAATTACATAAATTGTAAAAGTGGTACAGTGACGATCCACAAATCCAGGACAAGACCAAAGCTAGGAAAAGTCAAGTGTTTTAACTTTATTATTTCTTCCCTCAATGAGGTGTATGCTGAGGGAGCTGCCCAATGAAATTGACAAAATGCTTAGCAGAGTAAAAAACTTTCAAAATGTAATATATTAATGTAAATAGCATCCATAGCTGAAAACTGCACACACACATCAGCTTATTGCAGACCTAGAAATGTTCTCCTGAACAGAGTTGCTGACCAGCCGATATGCACCTCCTTTTCTGAATGGAGAAAGTATGTGCAGAACAAAATGAAACACATATTTGAAAACTCTGTCAAAAAATATGACTAGCCTTTTGACTCTTTGCAAAATAAACGTAGTCATTCCCTTTGCCTAATTCAAAGGGAAAGACTTGAGAGATAATTTTTTTTTAAAAATTAATCTATTCCTTGCTGAGATGATATTTCATGTGACTATGAGCAAATCCCTAGATTTTGCCTACATAGTTGAATCTGTGTGGTATCTCTAATGCTGAATGTTTTGCTTTCTTGGCAATAAACATCGTTATGGATAATATTTTTTAATAAAACTATGGCAGGTCCAGGACAAACAGGGGATCAGGCCCAGTCAGCATGAGTTTACGAAGGGCAGGTCCTGCTTAACCAACCTGATCTCCTCCTATGACCAAATGACCTGCCTAGTGGATGAGAAAAAGGCTGTGGATGTTATCTACCTGGACTTCGGCAAGGCCTTTGACACTGTCTCATGGCATACTCCTTGAGAAGTTGCTGTCTCATGGCTTGGACAAATGCACTCTACGCTGGGTGAAAAACTGGCTGGATGAATGAGCCCAGAGGGTTTTGGTGAATGGAGTTAAATCCAGGTGGCGGTGGGTCACAAGTGGTGTTCCCCAGGGCTCAGTGTTGGGGCTAGTTCTCTTTAATATCTTTATTAATGATCTGGAGGAGGAGATCGAGTGCACCCTCAGCAAGTTGGATGACACCAAGCTGGGAGGCAGGGTCAGTCTGCTTGAGGGTAGGAAGGTTCTGCAGAGATACTTGGACAGGCTGGATCGATGGGATGAGGCCAACTGTGTGAAGTTCAACAAGGCCAAGTGTCAGGTCCTGCACTTGGGTCACAACAACCACGTGCACCGCTACAGGCTTGAGGAAGAGTGGCTGGAAAGCTACCCGGCAGAGAAAGACCTGGGGGTGCTGGTTGACAGCTGACTAAATATGAGCCAGCAGTGTGCCCAGGTGGCCAAGAAGGCCAACACCATCCTGGCCTGTATCAGAAATTCTGTGGCCAGCAGGAGCAGGGAGGTGATTGTTCCCCCTGTACTCAGCACTGGTGAGGCCGCACCTCGAGTACCGGGTTCAGTTTTGGGCCCCTCACTGCAGGAAAGACATTGAGGTGCTGGAAGGTGTCCAGAGAAGGGCAACCAAGCTGGTGAGGGGCCTGGAGCACAAGTCTTATGAGGAGCAGCTGAGGGAACTGGGGCTGTTTAGTCTGGAGAAAAGGAGGCTGAGGGGGGACTTTATCGCTCTCTACAACTGCCTGAAAGGGGGTTGTAGTTGGGTGGGGGCTGGTCTCTTCTGTCAGGTGGCTAGAGATAGGATGAGAGGAAATGGTCTCAAGTTGTGGCAAGGGAGGTTTAGGTTAGATATTAGCAAAAATTTCTTCACTGAGAAGCTTGTCAGACACTGGAACAGGCTTCCCAGGGAAGTGGTTGAGTCACCATCCCTGGAGGTATTCAAAAAGTGCGTAGACAAGGCACTCAAGACATGGTCTAGTGGGCATGGACCATGTTTGGACTCGATGATCTTGAAGGTCTTTCCAACCTAAATGATTCTATGATTCTATCATATTCTGAAATAATTACTGTGGATTTTGAATGAAAGAATTACCCCAAAGAAAAGTTTAATCCCAAATAGATAGTTCCCCTGTAATGACTATTAAATTGTCTGCAAAAGAGATGCTGCTCAATATTTTTCATGTAGACAGCATCTGAAAAAGCAATGTTTCATTTGTTAGGGTGTGCAAGAGGGACAACAGCACTTCCCTACATCATGACAGTATTCTAAGGATAAGTACACTTGCAGACATGGAGGGCTTTGCAGTGGCAGGCACACCAGTATCTAAAATTAAGAGAAGTAAGCAGTTGAATAGGATATTAACTTCTGTTTCTTCATCCAGACTACCATTGCCATCATGTAATAGTCCTGCTGCATAACATTTTTTCAGTTAGGAATTTGGAGCCTCACTTACATTTGTCATCCAGTGACTGGAAGAGAGGCAGAATTTTATGCCTTTTTGCCAGCTGTAAAACAGCAAAGATGTCAAAGGAAAAAGTTCTGATGGGCTTCACTGATATTTTGGATTGATAATGTCATGGCCTATCTTCAGGTGCAGAGTGTGAATTTCTAATATACAGAAGGCAAAACCTCTGAAAATGTGGAAGCCAGAATGTTGCATTTACTTATAGGAAGTGTTTTAACAAAATGCCCATGGCTTCTTATTCCAGAACTCAGAAAAGAAACTGTCCAGTTACATATATTTGGGGGAAGAAAAATAAATAAAATGACAAAGAAAAGCACAGTAATTTCATGTCAGAGACACTGCTGCCAAAACAGAGCTTTCTTCTGTTAGCTAGTATTTCTATGCCAGTCGACTACTTCCGTTCAAGGTGTCATCCAAGTTAAGCTAAATTTTAACCTAATACCAAGAATGTGGAAAGTTTTTACACTCAGTAGTTGTTCTAATTTTTCAGCAAAAATTAAACTGTCTCTTGATTTGCAGTCAGATTTGCAATCAAAGATCTGATACTTGCCATTCCTATTGGGAAACTGTAGGTGTTGCTGAAGCTGCATAGTTGCATAAGAGAGGCAGGTGACCTAATGATGTCCTGGAAGTATTGGTTAATACTTTTAGCACCCTCTCAAGCAATCTATTTTCCTACTTCTGTGTGATACTTGAAAATGCATTTGCATTTGATGTATTCCTCATTATTTGGGTTTTTTGGTTTGGGTGTAGGGTGTTTTTCCCAGAACAGCAGCCTGTGTGGATTTTAGCTTGTTAGTGAAACATGCCCTACAAGAAGTTCTGTAATGTAGGGAGCAATCTGCAAGAGTTATGAATTTCATTTTCATTTAAAGGGGAAAATAAACCAAGGTCTGTTAAAAGCTGCTTATATTCCAGGGACTTTAGAGTACATGGAGGTGAGTATCTTTATTATTCTTTAAAAGAAAGTTGGTTAACAATACACTTTAGATAATACTGGGAGTTTAGTCTTCCAGTTTATCACTCTTGCTATCCCAGAACAATTCTCCAAGCACAATCTGTTTTCAGTCTTTTTGTCATCAGAGTGGAAAGATCAGTGGCCTTTGACATGGCATGAGCTGCCAAGTGAATTAAGGGGGACCACGCCACCAGGACAAAGGAAAACAGGCTGAAAACAGCTTTGGAGCCTGCCAAGCATAAGAAGTTGCACAGAGACCCCAGGGAGCTCGGTTTTTGCTTGGAACTTGGTTTTTCTGGATGCAAACACCTTTCAGAACTTTGTACTGTAATGTGCACACTTGAGGCACTCCTTCCTGAGATATCACTGTGTCACTCACTCTAAGCATCTTCAGAATGGCCTAAAAATAGGCCTGTCACTCACAACAGTAAGAAAACAGAAAATTTCAATGGTCTGACATAGCTGAATAGAAAGATTTACATTTCTTACCATGGGAGAAAACATAGAACAAAATATGATAAAAATATGGTGTTTTCTAGACAGATCAAGTGAAAGAATGACTATAATTATCTCTGTACTGATGTCGCCTGTCTCATCGAAACAGCCTCAAACCATTCCTTCCCAAAGCATAATTTTCTGTAGTATAACTTATTTGTAACTTAGACAAGAATTAGGTTGCAATATAAAGCAAAAAATGTATGTGTCTTTACTTGTCTTTCTCCTTTTGCATGCAAAGTCAAATAAAAAAAAATGCTAAATTTTATTCTACCAGTAAAAAGGAGAAATTTAAAAAAAAAGATTTTTTAATGTGGAGTATATACATGGTGTACCTATACTTTTCAAAGTATGTCTGCCTTAGAAAAGCTTATTAACAATAGTCCTCTTTTCAGTATTTAGGCTCTCCAGGCAAAGTTCAAGTATTATAAGTCAAACTGTTGGCTGAGTTACTGTACAGCCTCCTCCTCTCTGTGCAGCATTGGCCAAGCCAACATGCATGACTGTCAATGGTGAAGCCTGGTGGGTTCCCCATTTCTCTGTAAGCTGCCTCTGCTGCTGTGGTACCAGAGCAACCAATGCCAATGATGGCTACTCCCCATTCATGCTTATCATCCTTAAATGAGCTTCCACCCATAGTATCCTCCAAAATCACCACTACTTTGCAACAAATGGAGGAGCAAATAAACTCAACTTTGTTCAAAGGTACCTAAGCTTCTCTGTAATTCATCGAAGAGTACTGGTGGGTGAGGGATGATCCTAAAACCTTTCAAGTGCAGTCTTGGGCAGTCTTATCTGTCTTGATAAATAAGTATTTCTTTTCCTTCACCAGACTACCTTTCTCTATCAAAACACAGCAGACTTGTTAAAGATCTCCCAGATGCCGTAGACTGGTTACTGTTTTGAACTTGAATGCTTTCTGCCTGCCAGGAGTTTTCAGTGTGATTGAAGAAGCAGTGCAGCAGAAAGAAGAAAATGTGACTTATTTTTCTTTTTCTTACCTCCTCTTTTCCCACCCTCCCTGAATGAGCTGTGTTTATTTACATAAGTTAAGTTTGTGAGAAACACTTCACTGGCTGCTCGTAGGACAGATCATTGGTCTGGTCTTGCTGGCTGTTGGAGACCATAAAATTCCCTATTAGGGACACCATTTTGCTCACAATGCTTGCATGTGCCTTTGCTCACTCTTCGTTAAAAAACAAGTAAAATCATTTAACAGTAGTACTTATCAGTAGTTACCTCATTTTCTATATGGGTCATTGTACTGTGGCACATACAACAGAATAACATATAAAATCTTACATCTTCAGTATTCTACTCTGTTTTAAATTATGCATATTTAAACATGTGCTTTTGTAGGAGAAAGTTTGGCCAAACACAACTCACTAACTCTTATCTGAATGTATTAATTGATTCAAGACATGACAAAGAGACTTTATTTGGTCTGCAGCTGGTCCTGCTCCAATTCAAAACATGTTTAATTTCATTTGGGACGACAGCATGTTGTCTATTCAGTTGAAGTTTTTATATTTATGCCACTATCCTTTTTTCCACCCACCCCATATGAAAGAAGTGGTTATCATTAGATGGATGTCTTCTGACACTATGAAACTTAAAAGAGAAAATCTAATCCAGGACAGATCACTTATCTTCATCAAATGAGCTTCAAGCTGACTGTGTAACATTATCAGAAAGTTGGGCAGAGGGAACCCAGTGAAATACCCTTTAGAGCCTGTCAAAATGATTTTTAATTTGGGAACTGGATTAAGAAATACTTGATTGCATTACCCTTTTCTTCTTTTTAATGCCTCAGTTTTAAGATATGTAAGTATCTGTCTCTGTAGATTATCCAGTAAGTACATCACTGGCAATGTGCACTGCAAGGAGGGATTTGGCTAAAGGGTGCCCGTAAGAACTAGAAAAAAAATTTATTATCAAAGAGTAGCAACAGAAATAGACAAAGGTATATGTTTGATACAACACAAAGTTCAAAGTATGGCTTCATGATTTTTTGACATTTTTATGTCTTGCTTAGAATTCTTGACCTATTTAAGGCAAAAAGATGGTTTTAGGAAATGACAAGCAAATGATAATTTGAAGAACTTTTAATGTTTTGGTGAGCGCAAAAAACACTTTTATGAAATATTTTTGTCAGACTTCCTGAGGCTGGTGTTTTGGTACACTGAGTTGATGTACCGAATAAATGTTTTGGTACATTGGTTTTCTGATAGCATTTCTTTCAGGAAATGATAACAAGCAGTGCAGAATTTGGGGTTTTTGCCTTCAACTGTCTCAAATATTGAAAGAAAAAAAATCCTAAAAATCAAACAGGTGTCTCTGTGATTCCTGAAGAAGGGGCTTGCACACATGCTGTTTGTGAGTTTCCTCATGCCAGGATCAGAGGGCTGCAGATACAATAAACTGCACTCTCTTATTTTCCTGCACTGATTTCTCTCTTGATGCAAAGCCATGTTATAAGGCTCTTGCACTAGCCACAGCACAGCAGAGCTGACAGTGTCTCTTAAAAAACTTGTTAATAACCTATGATTTCTTCTTTATTTCTAGCAGACATTTTTCAAGTAAAACCTGTTATTTATTTGATTAATGTGAGCTCTCCATGACTGTGGACTGGTGCTCTGCAGTTTGGACAATTCCTCCTTAAGGTTCCTCAAAGTTTTATAAGCTCAGAGTCAGGCTGACCCTTCCTGGTCTCTATACTACACCTATATACACTACTACTGTGTGTATACACAGTACTACATACTGCCATATTGGTTATATAGTGTACATACAATTTGTGCAGAATTTACAAAGTGATAATGACCTTACAAACAATACACTATTGCCCAAAGAAGTCAGTAATGTAGTTAAAAGGATAATTATGCAACTGCATGTTGTTTAAAAGCATAAGTGAAATTATGAGCATGTGTCTGATTTACATGTCCTCTAAACAAAAAACAAAGGATCTGGAAATGTGGCATGGAGAAATAACAAATACGTAGAGCAGCATAATGCCTTCCTAGCAATTGTGGCATAAAAGATACTCTTTCCAGTTTTCACAGAATTTATTTACATGATTATTATGACAAAGTAATCTCCTTGACTATGTACATTTAGGCTTAAAAAAATATTGTAAAAATACTACCATCCTACTCAGTAGTCTCCTTCTTACCTGTTGGCCTTAAAGACTAACCATTTTAGTTTATTTAATCTCATTAATCCTGGATGACCAATACAGCTAAGAAAGAGTGAGCTAGGTTTTTTTTCCGTAGCTCACTTTCAATTTCCTGCATTTATATATGCCAGTATGCTGGGATGTGCACCCCCTGTGGTCAGACTCTGAGCCCTTGTTTATGTTTTACTTTTTCAAGAGGCTACCAGTTGCAAAACTAATTTCTATTGTTTGGACATACTCCTCTTTCCTCCTTCCCCGATGTGAACTTGTTCTGATGATTTCAAAGCAAGAGTTCAGGATGTCCAAACTGGATGCTTATTTCATGCCATAATCCATCTTGATGATTAGCAAGTGAGGTTAAATAACAATCAGGGCATTTAAATTATATCCATAGCTCCTTCTAAATTTTTCTAAAATCTCATATTACTTGAAAGTTACAAAGCCAGAGGATGAAGAGACAGGAGAAAACAATGTCTGATAGCTCTAGCAGTCTTTACTTATAAAAATAATATTTCTGCCTAGTGACACTGTGTGCAGTGCTTTGTTCTGTATTGGTTAGAGGTTGAATTCTGCTTTTATTATAGAATATTAGAGATGGTATAATTGTAAATGAGTCAAAAAGGGAGAAATGTGTCAGTGGACATTTCTTTCTATACCTAGAATACAGCCAACAACAAGCAACAGAATAAAAAGCTTGTAATTTGTAAAAAAAAAAAGAAAGAAACTTGAAAGACAACAGTGGCTAAAGCTAAGTATTTCCAATAAACAGGGCTGAACAACTAAAATCATAGAATCCTAGCTGAACTACACAAGGTACTCTCTGAATAGTAAATCACTGTTTCTAATGAATATTAATAAACTGGCAGAGGATTTCCAAAGGAGATCTACAACACAGGGTGCAAAGCTTGACTTGGATTGAAGTTCTACATCAGATCAGTTAGAGCAACTTTAGGTAAAGTTACACAAAAGTAGCATTGAAAAAAATGCTAATTTGGGAAGTAACAAGAGAATTAGAGTCTAGAATTAGAGACAATCAGTACAATCGTAACAATGCTTTCATGAAAGGCAGAAGTTATAAAATTCTTGATTAATTTTTTGCATGATCACGTATCTGGTCAATAAAATAGTTTTGATGTAGGATATAATACGATACGCATGACTCTAACCAAGACTTGGTGTTGCATGATGTTCCGGGGTTTTTAAATGGGCACTAGCTGAAACTGAGGGAGCTTACCCTGTTTAGATTAAAATCTGACTCATCTTTTATATTTTGAGATCAATCAGTAAGGAGACATCAAAGATGGACCTTCCTAATGAGATCCCCCATGGACTAGTTCTTGTTCCAAAACTATTCAGTATTTTTATTAACACCAGCCTCTATAGATTGTCAGTGGTACACAGACTCATAGAGCAGTACGCAGCTATGGCAATGAATTATAGAATAACCATGTCTTGAATAATGATGTTGCAAGATCACAATTAAGAGAACGTGTTTCAATAAAATCAAATGTAACCAAGAAAAATTCCTACAAAACCCCTCTGAGGACAGGGGACAAACTTTAAGGTTTTCAAAGGTAGCAGACTCTATGTGAATTTGAGGTTACATATAGTGGCGGAGGAACTAACATGGTCCTTGACATACAATAAAAGTTAAATGCCACACTGGCCTTGCTCTGTGCGTATGTTGATGAGACTGGCATTGCAATACTTTGCCCCATCCCTGCTTGATTGGAGGGATGACAAAACCTGAAAAGACGTCAGCAGAGAGTCACAAATGATGACCAAGGATGCTGTGGAAAGGGCACACAGCGAGTGCCTGAGCTGTCTTTTTGCAGGCAGATGGGACCTTGCTGTGCTCACACCTCAAGTGGATTGACACAGCCAGCCCAGACTCAGGAAGGCATCTTACAACAGACACTGATGCAGATTTTGGTGGGCAAAGAGGCACCCAGGGGCCTATGACTGGGCTTTTTGGCAGTGCAACCTCCGATCCTGTGCCATCAGCACACTGGGAGCTGGACAGCTGCTCCAGACCCCTGCTGCCTTTGAACAGATAAGCTTAGCTCAGGGCTGGCATGCTTTTCTCATGGGCTCAGGATTATGCCAGGTCAAGAAGCAGCCTTGTTCCAGTTCAGACTAGCAAAACCCACTGAGACATTTTGCATTCTGCAGAGTGAAGCGATGGTTGTTGCACTGGAACAAGCTAGCATCGCTTGGGGAAGCCACTGCATTGCCAAATCTTGCTATTTTATCACAAGGCTTGTCTAATTTGATATTAACTGTTGCATTTACAGAGACTAAGGAATCTTACCTTCTACCCGAAGATAAATAATTCAGTGTTTAGCTGTTAGAGATGGGGAGGAAAGTCAGCACCTGTGACCTCTCCTCTTTGAGGAGAGAAGCTGTTTGACAGCCTGAAACCTCACAACAGGAGGCAATAGTCAAAATTCAGACATATTTAAAAATCAACTCAGAGCAGAGCTAAGCTTGCCCTGCCTTGTACAGGAGTTGGAGCAGGTAATGTCCAGAGGTCTCCTCCAGCCTTTGTGGCCATGTGACTCTAGATGAACCAGTCCTAACCACTTCCTAACCTCTACCATCTTAAAATCAGATATCCAATTTGTGCTGGTCATTCAAGCTCACCTTCACAACAAGGAAGGACAATTATTTCTAAGTGCTTTTTAGACAACTGGACAGGAGATGAGATGAGATGGACCACAGTCTGGAGGTAACCTCTCCCACACTAGTGGGACACTTAACTTGCATGAGATGTTTAACTTATGGAAGGTCAGATGTAGGGATCCGAGATCTGGCCAAAGCCTAAATAGCATGCATTTAAATTCAAGACTTTAAAGCCCAACTATCTGATTAACAAATGTGACATAGAGCTCGCCAAGACCTTCAGGTATTATTTGGGATTTCTTTGTTTGTGTAACTTTTTTTTTTATACGATCAGTCTCATGCTTATGCAAATTAGTTACATATGTGGCACTTGTGGATTATTTGTTCCCAGAAAATAGTATTTTTCCTTTCATATTTCTAAAGACCCCTAAGTACTTGCAAATTTGGAAAAACACCTATAAAAATAGGTTAAGTTCCTTAAACTTGGGGGTGGATGTGACATTAGCTGGGCGCTCAGTACAATTATTATATTTATTTTAAAGGAAGCCTCTAGACAGCACTGACTTAGTACTGCTAATGATGTCTGGCAGAAAGATTGCATACTAATATGGAAAATGACAGGGTGGAATACATTTATCTTCACAGTTCATTCATGAGGCTTCAGGGCATCATAACTGCTTCAGGCTTTATTGCCTGTGAGTTAGGGACCCCACATTCACCAGAAAGCAGTTAGCAAATGGTGTATCACAGTGCACTCCCTACTCTGTCTTGCACATGGAGCCTTAACGTTCAGTTAAGACTAAGTAACTCAGAAATGGAACGCATGTATTGAAATATATGAGACAGAAAGCTAAATGCGCAGAGGCACAACCCTACATGCAGATACCTACAGACAAAGCAAAGTGCCAGAAGCTACCCCAATTCACACTGAAAACATTCTAGGAAATACCTGTTTTATACTTACAAAGTGATATTGCAGAGGGTTCGGAAGAGCCCCATGTTCTACAGCATCAAAAAGCTGCAATAAGGATCAAGAAGAATTAAAAGTGATGTGACTGAAGTAATCCACCTTGCAGCATAAGGTCATTACACCCACCTTCTCTATTGAAGTCATCTCAGCTCCGAGGCCTGAGCTAAAGCTCCCTGGCCTGAAAATGCTTCTAATTAGTGTATTAGTATGAAGATGAATCAGACCTGCATTTACTTCTGCATGACCATTTCCAGGGCATTTGCAGACAGGCTGTAAGTTCAGAAACTCCTGGTCACAAGTGCTCTGTCTGACAGGCTTAAATGAATTCCCACTCAAAAAACTTGTTTAGCAAAGAGAGAAAGGGCCCGATTCTGGCCTCAGACTAGTTTAACAGAATGATGTTTGCATAAAGTCAATGAGAGGCTAGAATTATGTATAACTGCCAATAAACATTATGTAGTACACACAAGCACAAAGATCCCTAAATTACACTAGTTTAAGCAAAACCAATCTAATATTAAAGGACTGAAAACAGCCAATGAAGTTAAATATTCTAAATTATAAGTAAATATTCTATTATTATTAGAATTCATAATAGTCAGATAAAAATGACAAAGCTAGCCTATGAAAACTCATTTCACAGAGCATTATGATAAGAAACATTTGCAGCTACCATCAATTTATGCATGACTAAAGTCTACACGTAAGTCCTGATATGTCTATTAGGCTGGTACAGTCAACAACACAAAGTCAGCCTGCCATTTGGGAGGCAGCCACTAGAAGTCTGGATTTATGTACAAATAACTCACAGGAAACCTTCCACACTTCCAGTCTCACACAGCCTGAGCCCTAATAAACTGCAAAGGAAATTAACTTATTCACTATATGTATGTGAACTGATAGAAAGCCTCTCCTGCTTATTGCACTGCCACGGGCTCCTTCAGTCTCAAGAAACAGAAACATACATGTACACTTTCTACTTTGCTCTGTTCTTAATGTAACATCTTCATTAACTTTCTGTCTTCCTCCCACCTGGTTTTCCTGAATGGCATCTCATGCTAAAACACTGCACTTCAGATTTTTTTTGCTATGACACATAAAAAAGTGCTGCTATTTGAGAGTGGCAATTTTGTGTGCCATAGTACAGTGCAGAGAAAGCTAGCAAATTAGTAAATCAGTTTGTACCAAGTTGTGTGTTGCTGTGGTTGGTGAGCCTGTGCTATCAAACAGGATATGCTCTTGATAAAAAGAGGAAAGTGATTTGACAGTTATATCACCAAAAGAACCCCAAAACCAAACCAAAACAAAACCCACAAAATCAACCAACCAACCAAACAAACAAACAAAACCGCAAAACAACCAACATTTTTCAAAGTTCTGCCTTGACAGGAAAGGAAATTCCAAAGCTTCTTTTCACAAATTCCACTGGGCAATATTTCTAAACCAGTATTTTCCCTGATCTCGGAGACACTTGTCTCACAACTAGATGGCTGCAAGGACTTATTGGATCCACAGCTCTAGGGCAGCACTGCCTACAATTTGACCTCATGCTGAGGACTATAGCATTGCCTTACTCTAGCTGGTCCCCTAAAATGCCTTACAACATTTTTTCTTAATCACAAAACAGAGACAAGTGGTACAGGAGTCTTTGACTGTAAGGCAGAAATTTTAGATCCTCCATTAAAAAAAATCACGTATCTCACTACATCTCTGCCTTAGTAAGATTCAAGGATCCAAAATGACAATATAACAAAGAGCTGTAGACACTGATAAAGTCCAGTATTTCTTAACCGTGCACTAGGGTTGCCCTGAAAGACTAAATCTAGGCTGTTTTCTGTAGGAACAGTTGCATGAGGGTCAAAAATTTCATCAAAACAGGCACGTTTGCAGACCTTCATCTCTGAAAATCAACATTTTCCAATAGAACATTTTTGTGTAAATAGTCCAGACAGGCTTTACTGATGACTAAAATCGCCCAGATGATCTTTCTAATGGGTACAGGAATATTCAAAACCAAGAAATCAAAACACAGCTGGTCAACATGAAAAACAGTGAAGGAAACGTTCAAGCTTTGATTTTCTTGCAGACCTAAAATAACTTTGTTTTTTAAATTTCATGCACATTTCTTCTTTGGAACTGCTTCTTAAAAAAAAAACAATTAAATTTTGGGTTTCACAAGAAGGCCATGGAATTGAAAGAAATGTCAGTTCAAGTCACCCAGACAAAACATCTCATGGACATTGGTGTACTTTTTCCCCTTTGTACACCATCATTCTTCCCAGTTTATTCTTTGAAGTGGTTTATTTACATGACCCCTGACTTTATCTGAGCCCTCATATCTGCCCTTGAAGAAGTATCTGTCAGGGACTAAAATTCCCTGACATACTTCCCAGTCTCTTACCCCAACACAACTTAGTTGACATCAATGGGTTCATACCACTGAAAAATGAAACAAGTCAGCGCAGAACCAGATCCAGGAAAACAAATAAACTCCCAAGCAAAAGGTAAATCAACTATCCTGGATATGTAAAATGGGAAAGACAGTTTGAAGAATATGCTCAAGAACCAAAAGGTGCTGAGACTGAGAGAGCGCTGTATCAGCATTGGACAACTGAGCTCTTAGTCACAGTTTCTTAAAAAAACAATTGGAAAAATGCTGATATTCTTTTATGAAGAGACACAATCGGTTTTTGAGTGAACAGGACCAAAGTACAAAATTGCAGTGATGATTTTAAATCATCCCATATATTTTCTGTCTGATGCAGAGTAGGAGTTGGCACTACTTGCCAGAACATTTTGTACCAAATGGAGAAGCTTTCTTCTGGATGGTGTCGTTATAAGCACAGTGGACTGTTTCAAATGTAAAAATACCAATATTAATGCAAACTTCGGCAATTCAAACTGTTCATCTCTAAGCAGAGCTGTAAAGAAGAAATTTTAAGCTCAATAAATGCCAGTAAAGTACAGATAATTCATGAAATTGTATCATTTATTAATACTACTCAGCCCAGACTCACCAACTCCCTGATTTCTTTCTTCATTGTTACCACTGGTTTTGAAGATAAATTTTCTAAAAAGAAAACCAGATATAACAGCTGGGGTGGACATGCTGGTGTATCCTAGGGTAATTCAGTCTGCATGAAAGCTGCATTCCCTTTCTAGGCCATGGGAAGATGTAAGTCACCAAATCACAAAAGCTGTAAAAGTTGGGGGAAGGGAAGACAAGGAAGTAAGTAGGGGAAGATGAGTGTAGACTGAATGACTGACAGAGATCTTCCAGTTAGTCAGTCTGTTTCCCTGCAAGTCCCTTGCTCTACCATCAAATGCTATCACATCATGTGATTATTTTAATAAATGTCTCCTGAAAACTCTTACAGTTCTAGAAGATCATTCCCCAGATGATTCACAATCTTCAGCTGATTTTCAATTTATACATAGCAATTTTTAACCATTTATTTCTGCACTAGTCCTACCTTTTTCTGTAAATAGCTTTTTTCCTTCCCTGGCTTTTGCCTCTGCCACATAAACAGAGGCAATAATATGGTCTTTTGGCTATTGCTTTGTTGGGTTAAATAAGCAAAGCTGTTTTCTTCCCTTCCTCCAGGACAGCCTGTTTGCTCTCTTACCTTCCATCTCAGCCTCCGGGATCTCTTCTGGTTTGATTTCATCCTTCTCACATAGGAACAACCAGAGCCTTACAAAGTGTTGCAGATGGGTTGCCCCTTGTAGAAATACTTCACTTGTGCTTTTCCAATGGCTATATCAACACTGATGGCTTCAAGTCATCCAATGAAAAACATCTTCAGATTTTTTAGGGAAAAAAAATTAATAGTTAAAAAAACATACTATGTTATTAGTCCTTAAATTAAATGCTCTGCACTCCTTACCTTAAATTGTATCTAGTTCTTATTATTCAGTTTATCAAGATTCATCACTCCCCTTGTTGTACTCCAAGCTTCCAGTGTTGCTCCTAATTTTGAGCATTTTCAAATTTCCATTAGTACAGTATTACTTCTGCCAAGTTGCCAAGGTGACTAATGATTAAGTCACTATTGATGAAGACTGGACTGAATACCAGTGCCATAAGGAAGTCAACTCTTATTGCCCTCCTGTCTGATGCTTCTCCTTTCAACACAAACATCAGTCACCTTCTTTTTCAGTTCCATGTTCGTGTCACACTTTGCCAACTAATCTTCATTTTGCCAGTTTAACTGAGAATTTCCATTATAGCCACATATCAGGAGTTTTACTGAACTCAGACAGATTTTATCTTTCCATATCTCTACCTCTACCTTTACCTCTACCTCTATCTCTAATCTATATCTATTTATAGATTAGCTTTCTCATAAGTAGTAAGTTTAACTAAAACTTCTGAAGATACCCTGTTAGTTTGGCAAAAGATTACTTTCAGGGAAACCACCTTGCATTTCACTTCTGTCCTGGTTTCAGCTGGGATAGAGTTAAGTGTCTTCCTAGTAGCTGGTAGGGTGCTGTGTTTTGGGTTCAGTATGAGAAGAATGTTGATAACACTCTGATGTTTTCGGTTGCTGCTGTGTGGTGTTAGTACTAAATCAAGGATTTTTCAGCTTCTCATGCCCAGCCAGCAAGAAGGCTGGAGGAGCACAAGAAGTTGGGAGGGAACACAGCC
>JANZLQ010000079.1:5244559-5276920 GCA_026212715.1 Elanus axillaris | reverse complement strand
GGTGAGCAATTACTCTGTGCACCATTTGTACATTCCAATCCTTTTACTATTACTGTTGTAATTTTATTAGTGTTGTTGTCATTATAATTACTTTCTTCTTTTCTGTTCTATTAAACTGTCCTTATCTCAACCCACGAGTTTTACTTTTTTTTTGCCAATTTTCTCCCCCATCCCACTTGGCAGGGGGAAAGGAGTGAGCGGCTGCGTGGTGTTAGTTGCTCGCTGGCATTAAACCACAACAACTTCACCTTCCATTTACTAATACCTCCTAATACTTTTTCATTTATTCTTTCCTTCAAAATGTCTTTTAATGCTCTAATGCCTACTGTCTGGTTTACTCTGGAGCTCAAATCATGGCTCTCGAATTTTCCCCTTTCTGCCACAGAACAATTTTCTACAAGAAAAAATGTGCCACTTGAATTTCAGCATGTGCCAAAAAAAAACCCAAAACCAAAACTTCTCAAGATAAATATAGAAGACACAAGAAGTGATTATGCCTAAGGAATTTAGCTGGGGAACTAAAATTAGGGGGCTCTTCTAGCTGAGAGTAGAAAGTCAGTAAAAAAAGTTGACTTACTGTTAATTTTCTGAGGAATTTTGAATGAATTATGAAATGATAATGGAATCAGCAGTAAAAGGTATAGTTAATCTGTTGAGTTTATTCAATAGCTACTCCACCTAGACAGGATTCAGTGGGCAATACATGATCACCCCAGTGACCAAAAAAAAGAAAGATACGTGTAAGTCTTTGAGATATCTATGTATTTACTAGGATTAAAAAAGCTTCATATGATCCATTCGTCAAACAGCACAAGCAAGTTGTCCCATCCACATCTCTGAAACCTAGATTATAATTAAATTTATATCTGAGACATAGTGCCAGAGAAGCCATAGCTTCATTGAGTAGCACCCTAGAAATATAAAATATCCATTTAACTTTTTGCAATCTTTCTCATTAAACAAGATGTACTCATTATTCTCACACTCCCCTTTGGTGAGATGCTGGCAAATATTCAGTGAGAGTTTTGTGACAACTTGAGGCAGAAGGTACATCTGAAGTCATAACACTTTCTATGCTGCAGAAGCATAGGGTACAGTTCCAAGTACCATTTCTCAGAGCTTGACAGACAGTAAAGCTAAGCTACCCACTTACATCAAAACATGAGGAAGTACTGATTTCTCTTAGTTAAAATAAGTCCAGCTTACAGCTAATCACATTGATGGAATAGCAGAGTTACATAACATAATATATAATGTCATCTAATGTCATCTAATGTCATATCATATCATATCATATCATATCCACAAAACAAAAGCACTGGAAAACAAAGTTTCACTCTCTAAAACAGTTTAAGAAACAGAGGTGTGAATCTGTTGATGATGGAGAAATTGTTCTTTAAGCAGTTGACATTTCTCCTTAAAAGTATTAACCATATCTTTAGACAGATGGTGTGATTCCATCTGCTACTAATATTATTAATAAGATGGCTGGCTCCTTTTACTAGGCAATTCTAATTTATAAAAAATTATTAGTCCTATCATCTAATGGAGGCTTCTTCCTTTGAAGTGTGCCTACTCCTTTGACACGTCTGTTCCTTAGGAATATTTCCAAGCACAATAGTAACAAAATGCATTTCTTACTTTCCAAATAGAATATTAGTCCCATAGCCAATATCTAAAATGTGCTATTTTAGTGTAAAGTGCAATTGTATTTTATCCATGAACTGACATAACAGTTTTAAAAGCAGAACCCAAAAGGTGACACTAACAATACGTAACTTAAATATACGGAAAAATTCTATGAAACAGTAATTCCCTGATGATTTTTTTTCCAGTGTACCAATTCTTGCAATTTCATTATACGTCTCACAGTATATGCTATTTTGCTTAAAATAACAACTACATGTGTCAGGAAATTTCACGAGAATCTCAGCTTTCATTAAAAAGTAGAATTCTGGGCCTCGTGGCTGCAAAGAAATGCTTTGTAACATGCTGTGTGCCAGAAAGACTAAGAAATAGGGAGCAGAGAAATAAAACACAACAGACATTATTTTATAAATCGTTTTGTTTCACCCACCTGTGTGATTCTGTGGGCGTGACTAATGATATTTGAATGGGCTAGTCTGGATAAAAACCAACATCAAAATATATACCTGATGGATTTTTTTATTTATAATAAATTTATGACTGGAAATAAGTAGATTTCTAAATGCATTTAATAGTTCATTTGAAAAAGATAACTTCTATGACTACAATGGATAAAAATGGATAAAAAGCTTTTCAATTTATAAGAAAAAGTGTATTGAAGAGATGCATGTTTGTTATCAAGGTTTTGACTGGACTGAAGTAATCAACATCCAGAACCAGACTGCCAAACTGCTAAACTACAGTTGGCAGCTATTGTCTCCTCTGTGGTTTCAGACAGCCCATGATGTCCCTTCATCCCAGCAGTTTGCAAAATCATTGTATTCTGACAAACCTGATAGTAATTTAAATGCTCTTATAAGCACAGATAGGAAACGGTGAGTTTGGGATCAACAAGAAGATGCAAAGCATCACATCACATTGTACCACTATTGCCTGTGAACAAGGATATCTCAGAGATGCATTGAGCCAAAATCACTCGTATGCATCTCTGCTGGGCCCCAGGAGACTATTTATTTCACATTGGGACACCATAACTCTGCTGGTAATGGCCCACCAGAAAAGGAGGTTGTGAAGGCAGTCTATAGGAATAAAAAGATATAAGAACCAAAAGAGGTTCTGGAGGGCACAGGGAGCACCAGGGCAGAAGTCCAGTAGTCTCAGAGTTGGCCCCAAAGGCAAGAAGCAAATAGAAAATAAATTCCTTATGTGTAAAGTATCAAGCAAATTTAACTAGTTGTGGCACTTTGAACCTGCCTGCAATGAGCAAGTGGATAAGGGTCCAGATCCTGCCCAATAATTCAACATTCCTCCTTTGACACCTTCATTTCACAGTTGCTTTAATCCCAACTGACATTTTGGTCTGGCAGTGCCATTAAATTTCCATTTTATTTATTGCTTCATAATACATAAGCCAGGATTTTAAAGAGTTACAAAAGAAACCGTATCTTCTGTGGTCACTGCAGTGTTCTCAGGGTTCACATGGCAAGAAGCATTTGTCAGTTTGGAGAAGCTGGGAATCATATTTGAAAATACTTTTTTAATTTAAATCTCACACTTCTGAGCCTTTTGTGTTATCAGCTAACATCTTGCTGACAATTCATATGATATGTGACTGTAGCAGTATGAGAGGTCAATATCAGAAATTATATATCTGTTTTCAATTTGCTCAAACCCTTCATTGCTATTCTTCACACTTCCACAGCCACAGCAGCCTGCATTACTGGCACTGCAGTCAAGCAGGGAGATGTCAGGTGCAAACCCAGCACTAAGATTATGGCAGAAGTGGGGAACCCCCTCTCCTGCCTGTTTCTTTCGTGGCCACTAGGAAATTCAGGAAGGGTTCTGCCAAGATCTCTGGTGCAATACTTTTTTTTCTAATTTTTGGAGCACCAAAGGCCAAAGTGACTGAAGAACCTATGTCCTACCAGGGCAAGTCCACGTGCACCAAATCACCTATAGAAACCTGACACATGGACCAGAACTAAAAATCATTTATAGACTGATGCATAGTATTGCATGGTAGAAATAGGAGTCCCCTAACATCAGCAGGTCCTCAGGGAAACAAACAGTTTGCAACAGTTCAGGTGGCTACAAGCAATACAATGCAATTTTAAGGGGCTAATACTGTTTCCAGAACATCTAAGAAGTATTTTATTTGGTAGAAGGGGATTTGTTGTTCTTCTGGAGAGGGACAGAGGTGAAAAATCAAGAACTGGATTCTTCCCAGGTGCCATCCAAGTTTCCAGCACGCTAGGAAAAATGAATATCCTTAGTTGCCAGCTCTGGATTCACATGCCTTGTACATGCTTAGCATTCACTTAAAATATCAGTGGGGTTATGAGTATGGGTTTTGAAGACATGTGCTTTAATATTTAAATAAATGTTTAAACATTCATGTCCTTCCTTCAGGTGACAGACCCATCTTGGATCACACTCATAACAGATTCATAGCCTCTTGGAGACTGTGCTTTCTGCTGCATGAGGATAATACTTTGCACTTCAATGGTAGATTTCATTTTGTGATCTCACTTTGCAAGGGCACAATAATTAGTTAATCCTTGCAACACAACTCTGTGGAGGTTACTGTGCTATGATGTCCATTTAATGGATGTCAAAAATGGTGATGTTAACTCCTAATGTCAAATAGAATAGGCATGGTTGCAATGTGCTATAGACACAGCCAGACCAAAAGGGACACTTACTCCAAATATCATCTCCAACATTTTTAAAATCTCCAACATGACATGAAACCAGACTAACTGCTAGAATTTCACCCTGTGCCTGCCATCCCGTTGGTGTGGATGGAAAGCTTTTGCATAACAAAGCCAGCAGTATAAGGGTCAGCTCCTGCAGCAGTCTAGTAAAGGCTCTATTTTGCACACTTTGTGGCATGGGGAGCCCGACTTGCTGGAGGCCACTTACCCTCATGAACAGTATGGTGTGTGCAGCAGGAGTGGCTATTTTGCCAGCAGCATTTTCTTTTCAGGTAATCTACTTTAACCTATTCATAGGTTGTTTCAGAATTTTCCTGTAAGCACTCCAGCCTGAAGCAAACACCTAGATGCTGTTAAAGACTTCCAGTGAGGAGGAAGCCTTCCTGTTTCTGCAGCTCGTGGCTCAGACACGCTGCAGGTGGGCAAGCACCTTGTGAAGCCGATGTTGTTCAGCTGAATGGGTATAGCAGGAAACAACAAGGATCTCGAGATTTCCCATGGAAAAGGACCATAAGCAATGATAGCAAGTTTATGGCATGTATGAAGAAAATGCAGAAGACACCTAGCAGTCCAGGATGCTATGAAACTAATTGAATTGTCCATTTCCCTGAATAAGATCAAGGAAGAAAACATAGCTAGACTGGTCAGCAAGATGAGGACACAGACCAGAAGATGCCAGAAATGTTGCTGAGATCTCAATGATGTCTGCTGGGATCACAAGGAAGGAAGTCTGAGGATGAATAGGTGGTAGAGTAGAAATGATTTACTTTGTTCATTAAAAAAACCAAGAATTATGGGTTTCAGGGCTTGCTGCAATTAGTACCCTTTCAGTCTAAATTAATTGCTCATTGCAGTAATAAATTCAGGAATGGCTGCTTTCAGTCTGCCCTTTTCACAGGCAAGAGACACAGAGATGGCACAAGCCCAAGGCAAAACCTGAAATATGACTTTTTACATATCAGTGTGTGTCATAGTATAACAAGCATGGATTTCTCTAATAATTCCCTCCTTTCCTTCTCACTATTCCAGATATCACCAGAATACTTTCACTGCTATGTCAGAACCTTTGTTAGCTCCAGAAAATCTGTATTCTTGGTCAGAAAGTGTCCTGAGAGGATTATGAAATGGGACTATGAGGTTCCCAGGCAATTAGGCACATATGGTCACTTTTCATGACAACCTGAAATTTTTTTAAAAACTTCTTAAAAGGTATTATGAAGCTTATTAAAAATACAAGGAAGAACAGGATATTAAAAAAAACCCACATTAATAAAGACTAAATCTTCACCTGAACTGCTTTCACCTGTGTAGCCATGCTGCATCATTGCCTTTTCACCACTTGCATTATCAGAGATTCTTTCCTGTGGTGCAGACACTGAAAGAGTTTTTGTTTGACTCTTTTTATATGAATATGATTAGAGCAAGAAAAAAATCCAGAAGCTATGCAACAGTCTTTTTCTTTTCTTCTTAAATTATTTAATTTCTGAAAGCAAAAATCCATGTAGCAATCAGAGAAGAACTCAGCAATCCATTAAATACCATTAGTCTTTCATCTTCCAGAGCAGTCTTGAATCATAGCATCTGAGAGAGTGAAGATAGAAACAACCAGGTCCTCTCACTGCCTAGCACAGGATTATTCCCTAGGCAGCACGTTGTAGTACTTTTTTTCAATCTGACGTTGATTGTATAATGTAAAGGGGCTTTCACTACTTCTTTGAGACAGTTACTGTATCCCTAGAAAAACATCTCCTCTAGGAATTTTTCTTGATCTAAAGAGCTGTGCTGAAATCTACATCTTAAATGAGTTTCTAGTTTTGTTACATAATTTCTGATTTTGGTTTCTCATACAATCCTGCCCAATAGCTATTGTTGTTTCTCATCAAAGCTGTTTATTTGATAAAAGGTTGATAAAAAAATTGACTGCTACCATGATTCTTCCGTGTTTACTCACTTCATTTGAAAAGTGAGAGCTAATGCACTAAGTCTCCAAGTCTAGTAAGGAAAAATTGGCAGAAAATGTTGAAATGGAAAAGGCAAACATTAACATACAAGAAAACATGAAAAGTTTTGTCATATTCTATTAGTAGTTTACATGCTGGCATCTGAGTGTATTAACCTTTATTTTCACTAATCTGATAAAAAATTGCTTGAATGATTGCAAGGCATTATTAGCACAATCAAATGCTAAAATTCTATGATATTAATGTGACATGATAGAAAATGGCTAATACCATAGACAGCTGCTAACACGTTACTATAGGTCATGTAGATAAAGTCTATATTGTTTTCACATACTTTGCTGGAGTATATTTACTCCTTTTCTGCAATGAGATGGAAGGTGATAAAGGGACAAGAATGCAGAGATTGCTGAATGTCTTGAGTGCCCTTTCTTGTGAATTTCATTAATACTGATGATACTCCTTGGTTGAAATCCCACCAAATTCAGTGGGAGCTGTTCTGGATTTGTTGTATTTTCTTCAGTTCAGGACACTGTATCAGTTCCTTAATTATCTGCAGTTTTATTAGGAAAAGATGGTTGTCAAAAATAAAGGTATAACTTTTTTTTTTAACTTTTTGGGCAATAGTCCATCTAATTACTGACACAGAGTATGGACAAGGGTTGCCCAAAATTTCAGACAAATGGTAGCTGTCTATGCTGGAGGCAAGTAATAAAAGTTACTTGCCTGTGCTTATACTTCACAGTCAGAAGTTTCTTGGTTGCCTGCAAGTTCTTTCTCATGAGCTTTAAGGTGACCATCCGGGCTACTAATCAGAAGGGTTAAGCCTTTCCTTTTCTTCTTCTCTAAAACCTTATCCCGAACATTTCAGATAATGTAAGTTTTGTCACATAGAGAAGATTTTACTTGGCCTACATCTCTGAAAGACTCTGTCTCCACCAGCCCGGTGCCCCAGCAGCTGTGATGTCCCACAGCCAGCAGGGACATCTTCAGATGCTTCCTGAAGGAAAAAGCTCCTGATCCAGCTGATGAAAATGACCTCTCCAAAGGCAAATGCAACCTAAGGAAGAGAAGGGGATTTTGATCCTCAGCACAGGCTGAATCCTTGCAGTGTTCCCAGGCTTTTTATTTCATCCTGCAAGAGGAAGCTCTCCTGAAGAAGAAAAAGACATATGTGAAAATTTCCAATAGTATTTTCTGTCACATTCAGGCTGCTGGAGACCAGAGGATGGGAGCTGAGTCCCTACAATCCAAGTGACAGTTTTGTGGTGTAGGATGGGTCTACACCTTCCCTTGTCACCTGAGCTTCTGATGGCTCTAGAAACAGCACAGGGCTCAGGGTGAGCAGATTTATTCCAGTTCTTTGAAAATGGAAGATCATTATCCTGAACAAGGAAAGGAGGAATGTCCCAAAGGACTACCAGCAGTATTGAATTAAATGACTAAAATATCCTTTACAGCTGGGACATCTTTTGACTCCCTGGGAAGTGACCTTTATTTTGTCATTAAGGGCTGAACATTAGGTTACCTAGGGTGAAATAGTGCGCAAAAAATCATCACTAAGTGCCTTAATGTCCCTAAAGGTTAATGTAACTTGGGCATTTATCTGCCATTGTACTTTAAAATTTCTTTCTTATTGCGCTTTTTTTCCCCCATTCGAAAACACTTTTGCCGTGCACAGCTAGGTAAGAAACTGCTGCATTGAATAATACAACTTGTATGTTTGGTAACACAATTTTTAAAGACCCCATAAAGCAGGGCCCATTCCTATTAATTCATTCCTGTTTCACTTATTCTAGACCCCATCTCCCCTAAGTATGTCAGCAAAAACATGTATGCACACAAATACAAATCTTGCAAAATTAAGGGCAAAATATCATATTTCAGAATGCTTGAAATAAGTGATTTTTTTTAAAGCCTTGTTTATTCATTTTATTCTCTCAGTATTTCTCCTTCTCTCTCTCTTTTTTACACTTATTTTAAAACCCTGGAAGATTTTTTGAAAGGATTATATTCAAACTGACAACACTAAGTTCTAATGTCTATCTTAATGTAACATTTGATACCCTGAAAAAAACTTTTTATACCACGATGAAATTATCTACAGTTTACAAAATGATTACAATGATTGCTTGGACTGCTTGGCTTAGGAAATCTAGCCTTGACACACATGACTTTTATAGAAAAATAAATTTATGTCAATTGGCTCTTAATGTCATCTGAAGAAGGGAACTATTTAAAATTAGCTGCCAGACACAGAAATAATCTTAGTTGAAATAGAATATATTTCATAAATACATGAAGTGGCTAACCTGGCTTTTGGAGAGTGCCAATATTTTAACATATCTTATTACTACCTAGAATATATTTCAGATGAGCTTTAGAGAGAGCCTATGAATTTTTCTCATGCATTCAGTACCATGACCTTATATTCTCAAAATATTTGCAGAAAACAAGATATATTGTGCCACTGACTTTTGTGGAACTCTTTGGAGAGCTTTACAGTATCAATACAACAAATTAACTGAAATAACAGCTGTCCTAATTACAGGCCAGTTTAAAAATCTGAGACTTGTGTTTAGGTTTTCAAAATGCCAGTGGACTCAGCTAATTACCACATGCTTTCACAGTGAAAGCAGCCAGGTCATGTTATCAAGACCTTCGTTATTCAACGGCAAAGGAAATAACAAGAGGAAAATAACTCAGTATCTGAAATAAAGGCTGTGGGCAGCAGATGCCAAGTCCAACCCTTTCCCCTCCTGAATGCCAGCTTGGTACAAGAAGGAGGAGAGTGTATTCAGATCTGCAATTAAGCCCCAGACATTTGGAGATTCTCTCTATCTTTGGATTAATTTTTAAGAAGTCTTTAAAGTGTCTCCCTGTTGGAATGAAGGATTTTGCAACTTGTTCATGTGAGCCACCTTTATTATTATTAGCTTCACTCTGTTCAAATTAAGGAATGTGAATTTCTCTTTCCAATGAGAGTGAGGGCCCTGAGATGTCATCACTAGCAATGACAGGGATGCCTCCTGTTTAGAGGCACCCTGCTTATTTCCATTGCCATCAGCCTCACCCTCCTCTCACTCATGGTGGGGTAAAGCTGGGTGAAAGAAGTGAAGCCATTGGAACTATCCCAAAGAGCTCCTTCAGATTGGAACCAAGTTCTAGTGAACTCACCAACGTCAAGGACATGCATGGAAAACAACTGAGAATAACATTTGGCCTAACAAATAAATCAAAGACGCCATCCACATCAGGGGGCAACAACATAACTTGATGACATTTTTACTTTACCCTGATAGGGTTTTTTTCTAAATACTCAAATCTACTATGTATTTCCTCAGCGTTGCCTGGCTTTTCAGTTTCCTAAGAAGAAAATAAAATTTGTCATCAGTGCAATCCATTTACTTGAAATTCCATGCCCAGGACAGACAGACAGAGATGCTCTGCCTTCATTTTGTCACATCATCCATGTCATACACAAATCACAAACTTTAAATATCCACAATCACATGCTCCATTATCAGCCATACAGATAGTAGAGCAAGCTTGAAATAAAACTGCTTTGTTCCACCCAGGAGCTCAATAATATCCCTTATAAATCAGGATTGGTTGTATGGTTTCTTGCACACATCCCACAGATTTGCTCTGCAAAAGGCATTGACCATCCGTACCACTTTCTTGCCGCTTTGTATCTGAAGAGTTATGTTGCTCTGGTGGGTGAAGGAGGGGGAAGAGAAGAAAAAAATTTATGGGTTATGAATATTGACAGAGAAGATAGTCTTTGTTTATTCAAGTCTTGTTTACATAAAAGCTCTTCACAGGCTACCCCCTAAGTCTAGAGGTCCTAAACCAGTGTCAGTGAGCTGTCTGGGTATTTTTTCCCACGTATTGCATTGCTATTCTGCCCACAATAGAGACCCATTAACATTTGGCCCTTCAAGTTAGTGCAGCCCAAGCCTCAGTGGCAGGACGTCTGCCCAATATGTAAAATAATGGAATGAATGGATTCCTTGGAAACAATGATAACAAGACCTGGCTGAGCTAACTGTGACAGCATGTGGTAATTTTCCAGCCCGCTAACCCTGTAAAGAGAGCTGGAGCACAAAGCTTAGACTATGGGGCAGGTTGGTCTGAATGGCTGCAAACAAGTGCAGAATATCTGATGATGTCATACGCACAATTTGACAGATGGGGCAGGGTTTTGGTTTGGTTTGGTTTGCTTTGCTTTGTTTTAAACTTGAACTTAACTGGTTATTTTTCCAACATGTTGACACATTACTGGTATAAAGTGAAAAGCCACAGCTGCTTTAAAATCACGTCTCAGAAGCATTGCCATGTGTTAGGTTTAAGAAACAACTTTATTTCCTGATGAAAAATGGTATTGCTTGTGCAGTGAATGCTCTGGGTATGGCAGGAGAAAGTTGTTATAGAATGATGCATTATCTCTGTATTCAGCTCTGGGACTGTGTTTTGAATCTAGCTCCCCCCTGAATCCTAATACACACTTTGAATAGCATAAAGAAGTATTGTTATTGCCTCAGTCTAGTCATTTCACCAGAGAAACAGACAATCAGAGATATTTAAATGGGTTACCAATATAGGTTTGGTTTCTGGGAATAAAATGGCTTAAAACAAGTTCATTTGAGTATTACAGAATTGGTGTGTGTTTGCAAGACTACGCAACTCTAAATATGCTTTAGACACTGTAAATGCACTTCAGTGCAAACATATGCTAACACAGTTGCGTACCTCCTGGAGCATGTTTGCAAGTTACATAAATGTGGGCTGGGAAGAGATGATACAGCATAATTACTTGTGAATCTCCATAGATACGGCTCCTTACAACTTTATATCTGAATAAACATTAAAGGACAATTCCAATTCTGTGTTTGCAGTTGAAATGATAATACAGGTATAGAACACACTTTTTACCACCTCTAAAAGTGGATTAGACTTTTTATAGGCCCCAAGGGAAAGATACTACACAGAAATTTTGAACACATTCCAATTGCATCTTTCTCTCTCCCTTCTAATGTTATTTACCTTCTTGACTGTGAGCTCTCTGAGGCAGTGCCCAAAGCACTGTGAAATAATGACAATAGGAAGAAAACAGAGGTGCACAAGTAAAAAAGAAACCACATTGATTACAGTGGAATTTTCTCTAAGCTTGACAGTTAGCCAAAGTTAAGACAAACACAGGCAATATTTTAAAATTACTCAGCACAGCCTGGGTAAAGAAACCAGAAGGCCAGATTTTGAGGACTGCATGTTCCTACTTGCTTTGAGCATCATTTTTCAAGCAGAGAAACTGTTGGGAGGGATAATTTTTATCGCAGCTTGAACTTATCATTATCAATGATGTGTATTATGTCTCTGTCTTTTCAGCAGCTGAGGATTTAGTCCCTATTATATTAAATACTGTACAAATGCACAGCAGCAGGCAGTCTCTGACCCAATGAGTTTTCAGTGTAATAGGCAAATTCAATACAAAGACAAGGAAAAAGTCTCTCTATACACCTATTAAATCCCTCATATCCACAGTATAATAGGAAGTGCCATGATTTTTTAGAATGAGGAAAGGGGGTTGACCATCTCCTACATAACTTGAATTGCAGGTTGATCTTATCACTAAGAAATTACTTTCTAACTCCATTTTATTGTATTCTATTAGAAATGTAAGGAGCACGTTTGCGACACTGAAACTTCAGTGACTGGAGAGGAGACCAGACTGAAACACATGGGTTTTCTCTAACACCCATTTTTAGGCTGTAAAAAATATTTCCAAATCTCTGCAAACTTTGTTACTCCTTGCTTTACAAAAAGAAAGCTTCTGAGTTTGGGGAGGTTTACCACCTTTTGTTTAATACCTAAAATCAAGACTTTTCCAGCCAGGAGGGATCTCTGCTGATCAGAGAACTAGCAAAATTCTGACACAGAATTTTCTCTTCAAATTTTTTAGATATCATATTTGTGACTAGTGAGTACCTTGGAGGAGAGCAGTCTGCATCAAAGGTTCAGCAGCCTCAACCATTTTGATGCAGGTGTCAGGATCCATGAATATATGCGTCCCAGAGACTGCCAGAAAGACCTGAAATTAACTAAGAAAGCATGATTCACTGACAGGAATTCGTCTTTTTCAGGTAAAGGACTCCTGCAGCTATTTGCAATGAAAAAGAGCTAACAAAACGGAACTATGGGAGCAGATGCTTTAGAATTACAAGATGGGTTACCACTCTGGGAGTTTGACAGTGACTTCAGCTTGCACACTATTCCTATGAGGAGAAACTAGTGCATCTTGACCTATCAGAAATGAAATATTTTGTCATTAAAATATTTGCAGTGGGGTAGAAAACAACTCATCAAATCACAGTTGATAACTTTTTAATTAAAAAAATACCCAATTTTAATGTCTACATTTTTGAACAAATAAATACATCAAGTGCTTAATTTTTAATTGGATTAATGGATTGTCTACATCATTATTATGAATTGTGGCATACTAAGTATTTTTAATGTTAATAATAAACTAAAATATAACATAAGGTATAATTAGATACTGTAAATTATATCTAATTTATTATGACAAACAAAGAGTTACTGGTTTTAAACAAACTGTGAAGAATAAAGATAAATTTCAGTCATTTAGAATGTTATAGATACATCTTTGTTTTAAAGGGGACACACAGAACCTCCCTTAGATATAGGAAGCTTTCATCCTGGCTTGTCTAAACTGATTTAATATAACAAGTCAATCATTTTTCTCCAGAAGACAAGTATTAGTTCCTGTAGACTCTCTATTTCTCCTACATGTATATTTGTACATTACTATAGAGTAAGTCTGCAGCATTGCTTCATTTTTTTATACATGTCTGTATTCCTTCTATTTCATATGTATACATGCAAGTGTTTGCCTGTATGTGTATAGGTACTCTCTTAACATCTCAAAAATGGCTCTTCCTGAATTTCTGTGCTATGCAGCAGTAGTGGGGTACTCACTGGCCCATCACTTTGACATTAGCATCCTCATGCCCCACTTTTCAGCAGAGAAAACAGCTTTTAAGACATATTTTAGTTCTGTGGATTCCTCCTCTCCACCTGCAACTTCTCCAATTTGCTGATTTTAATAACCAAAAATACAAACCACAGACCCACCAGCAGAAAGTCAGTTAAGGGTGAGATGCAGAGCTGGAGATATTGAGAGAGTTTAAGACATACGCAGCCTCTTTCCTTCAGAAATGCCTGAAGACTTCTTGATATTTTGAGATCCCATACATATTGATGGAAAATAGAGAAAAATGTCTATGCAGCCAGCAATGATATCAGCTACAGAAGAGGAATGTTTTCACAACCACTCTTGTACCTACAGATACCAAATCTGCCACAGTACAAAGTGTAGGAGATACCTGTCCAGCACACACCCCTGGCAGTTTGCAAACTTGAAGAAATGGGCTTGACTACTAAAAAACACAGACAATAGAAGACCTAGAGGGACAGTATAGAAATACCTACCCAGGCAAGACCCAACATTAGACACACATTTTAGGCCAATGTCATTGCAGAATTTTAATCAGAAAGAAATCTACCATCATTTTACACTTGTGCACCTATATTAATATGAAATTTTAAATAACATTATTAATTTCTGTATATCCTAAGAATCTTAAGGTTTGTTCTCTTCTTTTCTTTTTTTCTTATAAGCCACATGGAATGAGCATGACAGTAAATTACTGCTACACCCATCTGACTGAAGGATTTTTTAAGGAATGAGCAAGAAGTGATATGGAAGAAGGACAGGAGAAGAGGCACAGGGAGATGCTGTCTTCTTCCTGCACTGTAGTAAAGCATTCTGCCCACAGCCAGGCTCTGTATTAACATTTTCCTGAGCATTATTCCAGAGCCTGCATGATATTACCTATTTCCACAGCAATGTACAAGTGTGGACTCAGAAAACAATTTCATCCTCCTACAACCATGATGTCATGATTCTAATCCTGCCAGCCAAGGTGGCTTAGACCCAGGTTTGAATCCAACTCATTGCATATGGGATTTGGTTACAAAGAAAAATTTGAGTGTGAAATCTCTTTCTGGAAGGATATACAGTGTATTAATTATTAGGAGACTCCTGCTTACATAGCAATACAGCTATGTTTTTAATGTAGAGTTATCAAAATCCAAGTTGAAATGATTACCTAATTTTCAGTCTGTAAAGGAGAAGAAAAAAGATATATGGCCTTGTTTATGCACAAAATTGGTTTTAAATCAATTAAACTGGTGAAAACCCCTATGTGAACACATTTAAATTGGTTTACATCTGGCTTGTGTTAATTTAACTTCATTCAGTTTTCACGAAATCAATGCAAGTGTGTAATTAGCTTAATGGCTCTTGCTCTTCCAGAACAATAGTCTTTCATTCTCAACAATGGGGAGCTGTTTTCATTTCCTATAGATTCCAAAGGAAGCATCGAGCTGCTTTTATACAATTGCTTTTATTATTTTGCTATTCTTTTCTTTGACTATGTAAGAGCTGATTCTGTGCATTAAGTAGCCGAAAGTGACAGGCCATGAGGGCAGGTGCAAGGTAACTCATAGAAAGAAGCTTTTCTGCGTTTTTATGGACTCATAAAAGAATGCTCAGAGACAAATACAGAGCAGGTCACTCTTGCTAGCTTCTGGTTATTTTTCGGGTGTTAATTTCTCCATCTAATCTCCAACACTTGTCACTTGTCAAACAATCCTGTGTTGCCCTTTCCCAGGCATTCATTCCCTTCATTAATTGATGTTGGGCTTAGCTATTTTTTTCCTGCCAATTAAAGTAAGCATTTCTTGCTTCAGAATAAAGTTGTGACTCATGGTTTTGTCTAGGCTGGTAACAACCACTTCTCCTTTGAGATCCTTCCAGCAGAGCTGTGAGATGGTTGCTTTATTGTCTTGTATTTGTTCTCCTAAACTGTTGGCATTTAGGAACACATTTATGCAGGGTCGAATACTGAAAAGTACTGTAGGCTTGATGGAAATTTCCAAGTCCCATTAGTGCCCACTGAAGACAGCAGCTGCAGGCGTAGTCAGCAGCACCACCAGGTGCTCTGCACTTCACAGGATCCAGCCTTGGACTTTACCAGAGGTTGTTCAAAAGAAAAAAAACATCAGATTACACATAATAACTCTCCGCTCTCAACTTCCCTGCAGGTTTGTTTTCTGTAACACACTGTTCCTTAGAGAAAGACAGCAACAACACAGGAAATATGTTTTAGGACATTTTTTATGTAATGGATTGGATGTCACAAGAAGAGGGGCTGAAGCCAAAGAGTTCATCCACAGGCCTTGGGAACATCACAAACTTACAAAACCAACAAAGCAGTTTTCAGCTTTACCAAATGCAGTCATTATGTGAAATCCTTTTCCATAAATCATCTTAAAGTTATTTTCAATGGCAACTCAATATAAACCTACTTTTCCAACCAGGCATATCTGTGGTATGAAACACCAAAGAAAACCATGAAAGCTGCTTTTGTTGATTCACTCTGGAAATATAAATAACTGGGCTAGTAGTCAGTTGTCTTTGACATGGGAGAACTGCTGGAGAAATTAAGATGCCAAAGGATAGTCTGAAATATTCAGTAAATTACATACTGCAAGTGCTGATGGAAACCACTCACCCATTGTTTGAAATGATTGGCAAATGAGTTAGCATTTTGTAGCCAGTATTGGCCTTTCTCATCTTGTCTATAATTTTCTGCAAATTAATGCATTTTTCTAATGCCTGTATTGTTTTAACCAGGAAAGTTCAGAAACAAAATCCTATTTCCACTGTAGAAAAAAATTAAATTTCAATTGGAAGTAGATACCACATCAGAAAACATTGACCAATGTGTGATAGCACTTCTCTTAAAGAGCAATTTGATTGTCTAACCTTCTTTAAAAATGTTTTTCCCTCATACAGTTCTCCTATTTAATATCCTTTGTCTTGGAGACCTATTAGATAACATGCCATAGCATACCTAAAAAAAGGACAGGTATAAACAAAGAGAACTTTAGGTAATTGATGATGAGTAAGATTGATTCAGAATTCCTTTAAATTCAAATACTTGCATACATAAGTATGCTTATACATCTGAAGTAAAACTAATACATCTAATTATATATATGTATATTTATATATATAATCTTTTAATATGCCTGTATGTATATACACAAACAAGTAAGTGCAGATATGAATGCATTCCACTCTTAATCAAAACAGAAAGTTAGAAGTTCTTGTATGAACTGGTATCTTGAGACCATGGCTGGTTATGGCTAATTCTCCTTGTCAGAAGCAGAACATGCCAGGTGGCACAGGTGTTTGATACTACTATAGCATGCTGCTGCATGCCAGCCAATTTCTAACTCATTTCTTGCCCCAGAGGTGCGCAGGCATTGTTTCTCCCACAACAATAATACATAGAATATGCAATAAATAAATTATTAACTTACATATCAAATTTGTATGTAAAACATAGCACATGTCAGTGTGCTACCTGATAGGTCTCTCAGTATTTTTTGTGCATATTGTTTAAGTAACATAAATGAAGCACATTCATTTGCTAGCTCTGTTTCTGTTTAACTTTCTGTTACACGGAGTAAATGCAGGTATACACAAAAACTTACCCTGTTATCAAGGACGAGGAGAACAAAGACATTGACTGTATTCTCTAAAACTACTTCCCCTTTTTTGCATTTTATTTCTTAAGTAGTTCATTAAAAATTGCAGTCTTCAGGATGAGCTGTACAAATCGACACAGATCTGTTAAAACTAACCAAAAAAAAGAGAGCTTTGATCCAGGCAGGAGGCTGCTCTTGCTCTCATAAGGTTTTGCTAGAATGATTTTTTTGTGAACTGCAAGATTTACAGCCGCCCACATTTGCCAGTCTAAGTTGAAGATTCAAAAGATAAATATGATATGAACAGTATGTGAGCACTTGATGACCTTTCTGTATGTTCAGTGTAAGCTCAGCATTCGTTTATCTTTGTCAGATTTGTATGATTACTTTCTGATATGTCTTACAACACTGATGCCAGTAGAGGGTAATGTGACTGGAGTGACAGCACTTTGAAATTTTATCCAAGCCAGCTTAAAAGCTACGGTAATTCAAACTTTCTTTCTCCTCTTTTATGATGAAATTTAAACTGGGTAACACTTTCGCCTTCTTGTTGGTTGAGTAAGAAGCAACATCTCCTCCTTCAAAGAGAAAATGGCAAAAATAGATGGGAAAAAACACCCATTTTGTAGGTATGAAAACCATTTTACTGGAACCCTGAATCTTTAGAGAAGGTATAATCATCACAGATGGCCCACTTAAGGCTGTTAATGTATAAAGTCTTGCCTGCTGAGCATTACAAGGCTATAATTTTCATCTTGGGGGTCCTATGACTAAACAGCTCAACTCACCTCTTTCAGTTTATGACATCAGCAAAATCCTCAGTGAAATTATGACCTTGGGAATACCCTGCAGATGCTTTTATTTCTACTTACAGACTCAAACTACCTATATATCACTGCAGAGCAAGTTAACAGTAAGCAATAAAATGCTGTAATATTTATTTAATACATAAGAACCATTTCTTTGGGTTACATAGTTCATGTTAATACCAATAGTTTAAAAGAATGTGGTGTTAACTTTTGTGTGTGTTTTTTTCCAGCCAGTTGAGCTCTTTCAATAGAATAAAATTCATGGCCCCAACAACTGAGCACACTGGTTACCTCTGCACTGAGCCAACCCCTCAGTAATTTTCTGTTGTGCCACGGCTACTACAAGGTAAGAAGCGTGCTGTGCTTGGGCAGGTCTTCCCCAAGAGTACTCATGCTTCTTGCTTGGCAGATGCAACCTTTACCTCCATTGTAGGACTTTCAGTAGGCCCTTTGACAATGTACACCTCCTCCATCACCCTGGTGCTCTTGCTGTGCTTGGAGCAGTGAGATGCTGAGGCACTTTTCAGCCAAGATGTTAGTATCAACTGAAGACCCTCTTAGCTGGTCAGCTATGGTCAGCTTCTGTGCCTGGCCCAGTCTTCATTATAGAATCATAGAATCCTTTAGCTTGGAAAAGACCCTTAAGATCATGGAGTCCAACTGTAATTCCCTCCTTGCTTCCCAGTTGTACCTGCCCAATGTGTACCACAGACTTTCCCTCTTCTGTGCTGATTCACTGCTTGAAAGGGCAGAATAGAGATGCAATTCATTACCCATCCTGGTCCTGTCTCCTTCCTCTCAGCTACAAGACCCTGATACCAGACAGACTCTGAAGAGGAATTACAGATCATAGAATCATAGAATCACAGAATAGTTTGGGTTGGAAAAGACCTTAAATACCATCTAGTTCCAACCCTGGTGGCAGGGACACCTTCCACTAGACCAGGTTGATCAAAGCCCCATCCAACCTGGACTTGAATAATTCCAGGTATGGGGCAGCCACAGCCTCTCTGGGCAACCTGTTCCAGTGCCTTACCACCCTCACAGTGAAGAACTCCTTCCTTACATCTCATCTAAATCTACCCTCTCTCAGTTTAAAGCCATTATCCCTTGTCCTATCACTACACGTCCTTTCAAAAAGTCCCTCTCCATCTTTCCTTTAGGCCAACTTTAGGTACTGGCAGGCTGCTACCAGGTGTCCCTGGAGCCTTCTCTTCTCCAGGCTGAACAACCCAACTCTCAGCCTGTCTTCATAGGAGAGGTGCTCCAGCCCTCTGACTATTCATGTGGCCTCTTCTGGATGAGCTCCAGCAGGTCCATGTTCTTATGCTGGGGGCCCCAGAGCTGGACACAGTACTGCAGGTGGGGTCTCATCAGCGGGGAGTAGAGGGAGAGAATCACCGCTCTTGTCCTGCTGATCACAAAATCATAGAATCATTTAGGTTGAAAAGGACCTTTATCATCACTGAGTCCAAGAACATGAGGCAAATTGCAGTTTCTGTGTACAGAAATTGCAATTCTGTCTTTTGTGGTTTTAAATCACTTGAATCATGCTAGGAACCAATCTAGACTTTCACAAACCCAAGAGTTATCTAGATTTTCATAAACCAGAGAATTTTTCATAAGTACTCACTAAGCAGTTTTGAAGAATTTTTCAGTATGTATGTGGGTGATCTGCAACTTGTTTTTTCTGAGCACTTGACATTTATTCATCTGATTATATGACCAGTTACTTTGGTCATATGAGGAAGTTAGCACCCCTCAGCTGGATGGCAAGGATCTTTGAAGCAGAAAAATTTTTATCAGAGCCAAAAACCTGCCAGCACACACATTCTCTGCAAGGCAGCTTCCGGATAATGCTGCACTTGATGATCAAAATCCCCAGCAATTCCATCATTTGTGATGTGTGCAGCAGTGCATGGGTGTAAAGAACAGTATGAGACCTACAAACCATCAGGCACAGATATCAGCATTTTTACTTTTAAAAATAATCTTAATTGCTTTATGATTTAAGATTTCTTTAGAATGTTTAAAATTACCCATGTTTAATGCCCATTATGTAATAAAAGAGAAAAAAAGAGTATGTGGTTGTTAAAGCCTAGAATTGTAAAAAATTGCAACAGTTTGGTCCCTTTTTTTTATTTTCATGATAAACCAGCTTGTTGTTTATTAATGCATAATATGATTATGAACTTCCTACCTGCCCTATCACTAAGTGGTACATTGAAAATCATAGGGCAGTGGGATGAATAGGAGCAGGCCACATGAGACCCCTTCCAGTACTGTTGTCTGAGCTCCTGTGGAAAGAGTCCTCTGGAAATTTTCCTTAATGATACTGCAACTGAAATCACATCAAAAGTTGCATCCATGCCTTATACAGTGTCATGTGTACAGTAACCTACTAGAAATCTGTAGCTCACAGAAGTAAGAGGTATCACAGTTTTCTTTCCAGACTAAGCAAACCTGCCACTTATGTCATTAAGACATCCTCTTCAGGTCACTATATGTTGTTCATCCCTGGAAACTTTTGATGCAGTGTTACCAGTAATCTTCAGAAATTGCTATGTTTTACCCAAAAACTCTTAGAACTGACTGTATGGATAACATCAAAACACCATATGTGTGAGAAGTAAAAAACTTCTTACTTTCATAGTTCTGCAAAAACTGTTTTGAATACAGTAAAAAAAATAAATTGTAATTGCTCAGTATAAAAAGGCAGACTATGGTGGTGGGGGTTTTTTAATTGCTTAAATGGTTTTTTTTCTGCTTATGCTTCTCTGTTTCATGTTTCCATCATCTACAAGAAACAGAATACTGAAACCAGAAAAACTTATTTTCACAGGAATCTAACTGCAGTAAAATCTCCTAAGACACAACATCTATGTAAGAAAGGTTCAAAGAACAAACTTGCAAACTTTTCAGTGCTTCTCTGAATCACATCATCACATCTTCATAGGCCTGCTTCTCACCTGTTAGCAGCATTTGACTTGGTTTTGTTTCATCTTACCTCTGCTTCTGTCCTTTTCAAGGTATGGCAATCAGGCCTTTGGTGTTATTTGATATTAAAACAGTTTAAAACTGGGTTTCTTCCACAATAGTGTTTTATTTTCCCTTTACCAGTTTTCTTTTATCTCCTCAGGTTTGCATATATCATTAGTGAGTACACCAAGGGGTCTTGCCAGTGTTTCCATTATCATAGATAAATCATGATTTTCATGGTTAATATTTCAACAGTTGTAAATCTCATCCTGCTGAAATGAAATGGCCGGGATTTGAATCTATTCTTTTCCTTCTAAAATTTGATTTAACCCATGAAATCTCTTTTCTTGCTAGTTTTTTGAATGATAAGAGATATATCAATAGCCACCTCCTCAGGAAGCACTTGTCTGCAATCACCTGAATAGCTTCACTGATCAAGAAGGAAAAAAGCTAGAAAATTATTAAAACATTGTTAGTCTTTATGGTTATAGACAAAGCTGGGCTCATGAACAGAAGCAGGAAAATGGTAACGCTACTCATGAGAAGCCATCTTCTTCAGTAACAGCTGTCTTTGTTTTAGACTCTACGATGAAGGTTCACTCCTCTGCCTCACCTGGATTTAAGTCCATGTCAATCATACCATCAAGCTGCCTGTGTTCTCCACTGGCCTCCTGCCTCTCCCGTCCTTCTTGGCCTCCCTACTTAACCAATTCTGACTGTTCTCCAGAGTCTGAACACCAATGCTTCTGCAACCTACAGCGTCCAAAAAATCACTGAAAACCCAAGCAGTGTCCCTTTATTACCGTGGCTATCACTTTGTTTCCAGTGCTAGTGTGGAGGATATGTTCAGTGGCTTTTTTACAACTCTTCTTTCTTTTGTTTTCTTTCTTTAGCTATTTTCTACCAGAATCCTAATCCTGCAGTGCTTCTGCCAGCCTCCAACAGGCAGCACGCTTTCTGCAGTGCAAGAAGCACACAAGTCCTACACGGCCTCCTGACAGTGGGACAGAGACAGTGTCTCTAAAAATTAAACCATTTAAAGATCTGCCATTTTAGCACTCAGTCAAGACTTTTTTCTTCATTATTTTTCACCATGAGGAGTTTGCAATCTTTTTCACCAATCATTCCACTCCTCTTTCTCTTTGCTGTAGCAAGATGTGGAGTAGAAATCCCAAACAGTCCTCATCAATGCACCTCAAGAACCATTTTTATGACCCTCATATAACACTTTACATTACTGTTTAATTTCCTATTTAAAACAAATTAACTGTTGCATGCTCTAATCTGGACACAAAGAATCCCAGATCTTGTCTGGAAGTATGTGGAGGTTACTGAGAGGTTGTCCAGATTGATGGTTGAGCTGAGTGTATGACCTTAAAATGAACTTTGACTAAACTTTGCTCTTTGTGCACTTGGCAGTCTGTATTTGGAAAGCATCAACTGTCTACATTCAATGTATTAAATGTAAGGCATATGCTTTCTACAGACTTGGACCTTCTTTGTTTTTACAGAAACCAAAAGCTTCATCAACCTTATTTGTATCAGTTATATCAATTATTCCATAACTATTTCAATCTGCTTTAGTATGCATTTATTCATTAAAAGAATTTGTCAATTGGCTCATGTTTTCTCACCATTTCCCCTTCTAGATTTTGCACCCTCATCATCACCACTGTGGCAAGGGTTATGAGCGATCATTGTGCCTTGGATGGTAAATTTCCATGACAGTTTTGCAAGACTGCTTTATACTTAAGATCCAGTTAAATCCCAGCTTTTTCAGGAGCCAAGAATTCCATTAGTGTATTTTTATTTGGATTCTGTACATGTGTTGTAGACATATATGTGTGCATACATACATGTGTATCAGAGAGAGAGAAGAGGAGAAGGAAAGGTTTTCAGATCACAGGGGACACACTTTCACAGGAAGCACTTGGGCATACAATGGATGATACCACAAGACAGCAGAGAGTTGTTACCATGAAGAGGCAATACACAGAGCAGAGTGAACACTTGCTAGGACCATGACAATTGCTTTTACTGAAAAGCACCTTGAAAAAGACCCCACATGATTATTTATTAACGATTATGGTATTACAATGGCTAATCCATGTTAACTTGTCCAAAAAAACCTCATCAGTAATTTTCCATCTGAATACGTTTTCAGAAAGGCCTAGCCTCCTAACCAAACCTGAATCTTCCCTCTGTTATTAATATATCAATTGTCCACCAAAGCAGCTTTTACCCAAAATGAAACAAAGCTAACAAGTCTTGTGCTTGGAAACAAAAACATTTGTATGCAGTAGTTTAGATTCTGCTGCTAATTTTTTAATGGCACACAATTTTTTTTACATTATTTGTTTAATACTCTGCTATGAAAATAATTAACTGGGTTTTCCCATCCTGTTCTTAAATCAAGCAAACAGTTCCCACTTTGCCTATTTGTGTAAGGCTATTAATATTAGTCTACTTAACAACAGAGTATGAAGAAAAAGGTAAAGAAAGTTCTAATCCTCAGGACTAACCATTTGTGTACCTTGCATAGATTTTGACAGCACAAATACATACATGTAAACCAAATATCTACCATAGGTTTCAAGGCACCAGCTTTTTTAAGGGCCTTTTTGAATCACACAAAGAGACCATAATCCAGCAATGCCATCAGGACACAGGGCTGGACAGTGACCGGCAGTGATGGCTGTACACGCAGTAAGAGGGGCCAGAGCCCACCAGAGCAATCCCAAAATTCAGACCCATAAGGAAACACTGCAGTCCAAAGCCGAGGCAGACCAAAGAGCAGGTTTATGGCCTGGAACAGAGGGAACCCAACAGTAGGGTCTGAAAGCTGTGCTGGGTGGGCCAGAATTAAATGTTTTCTCGCTTGACTGCATCCACAAGATGTAACCAGCATGTGAATGTATGGCTCTACAAAGGCATAAATTGAAAGAGTTTTTTGAAAGACTGGTTCTGAGCCTGTTCATTTTATGTATGGCTCAACAGAAAATTTTCTGGGTTAAAATCAATCATCAATAAGTGCAAGAAATAAAAGGGGGGGGGAAGCATACTAACGCACACACTTTCGCTTGCAGATTTTTTTTCCTCAGCTTACTAGACTTATCCTTTTTCAGAGGTCTGAATGCATCAGCAAAGCTTCCTTCACTTTGAGGAATGAGGCTAATTAAAGCTATTTTGAAAAATGAGCCCAATTAAAAGCAAGAAAATATTTAGAACATCTCTGCAGCCATAATAATAGTTTGATGGGCTTAAAGTGAATCTTTACAAAATATATTCCAAAAATTATTCAGCAATGTTGTGGCTATAGTAGTACTAACAGAGTTATAAATATTTCTACAGAAAAGGGCTATATGAGCATGAACAACTTAATCACTCTCAGCCTTTCTTTCACTCACAAAAGATCTCAATCTTACTTGAAATCTGGGTTACCACAATTAAGGTCCAGAACTCTGGGAATGTTAGACCCAGACTCAAGACCAGATTTCTGAACACTTCCGTGTGTTAAATGGACATAAAAGTAACAAAAGCTCAGCTCCCACATGCAAGACCTTTCCATCAGATTGTCTTTTTAGTCACAGAAACCATATTTGCCCTTACAAACTCTTCCAAAAACCCACTTATTTTACCCATTCAGACTTCAGCAAGACCCAAATGCCCAGCTTCATTTCCTAGGGTTCTGAAAGCATAACTAATCTTTTTTACTGTCTCATCTGACTATTTTTAGATTTACATCTCTAATGAGCTATTTTCTGCTCATCTCTGTATACTAAGCAAATTCTAAATTTTTTCTCTTTTTAAAACTGTCTCTGCAGAAGTGGTTCCATGATCAAGTTGTCACTCCGTCTCATTACACTCACATGTAAATCTACTGGAGGTGATGATAAAATTGAAGGTGTATGCCCTTATTAACCTCCCAGAATGCCTTCTGGAAGGAAGTAGAACATGCTCTCTCATGCCTGCTCATTGCCACCATTCTCTACAAATGCAAGAAAAAAAATCATCTAAACCATAAAGAAGGAATCATATGGAAATGAAGTTAAAATCTCTCTGAACTAATTGCTCAAGAAAGCTTGAGGGGCTCAAGAGTATTACATCCAAGGAGAAATATTTTTCTCCACTTTTAGTAAAGACAATGTTTGGGATTAGTATAGCCTGGCATCTGTCAGCTAGGTAACAAAAATACTTGCAATGTGTGCTTGCAACTGGAAGCTGCATAGTGAGGGAAAGCATTGAGCTTGCTTGAAAGAAAGAAAGTAAATATTAAGAGCTGTGTGGCACAACACAGAGTGATTAGCCAAAGCCTGAGGTCTGCTCATACTGGGTTAGCTGGAACATGTTCATACAGTTTTTGTTTGTGGACAAGGACAAAGTGGCTTTGTGGGACAGCGACATGTTATGAAGCACACTGAGGGAAGCATCAGGTAATGCAGAGCTCTCTAGGGCCTAATTTATGAGGAAAACCCATTCAAAGCTGATCTGGTTATGTTTGTTCTATATGATAGACGTACAACATATACAAAAGTGAAGCCTGACAATATCTTATTATTTTTAGGTTACTCCTTTTAAGTAGATAAGTTTAAGGAGTTGCACAACTAAACTCTGCTGAATAATTATAAAGGTTCAGTATTAACTATTAGATTAATTATCTTCATATTAATAATAGTGGTATTAGCAGCGTCTGTCCAGAACCACTGTCTATATGCATCCCAAAGGGAGGAAGCACAAAACCAGAAGACGGCACTGGGCAGGACTACTCAGCCCAACCCTTGCAAGTAAGCAGCCTCCTCTGCATTTACAATAAGGGCATCTGGGTTACACAGCACATATCAGGTGTTCCTGCACTGCCTAAGTGCTCTGTCATTTCATCTTGTATCATTTTTTAAATGAAGTACATGCCCAGTCCTACAATCTTCAGTAAACACCAGTTCAGAGTTTCCTAACCATTTTTCTTACATGCTGGCCACCTTATCGTGATACTAGCTCATTATTTTCTGCAAGAGATATTTCTCCATTTATAAAAATTGTAGTTGTAATGGCATTAGCAAGATATAGTTGTAGTTCAGTGACAGAAACATATCAAGCCTATAGCAGCAGAACTGTGGATTGCCCATCATTCACAGAAATCCATCAACATAATACAAATTTTGGTGTTTTGATAGCCACGGGATTTCTTCTGAACAAGTGCTTACTCAGTTCTGATGCAAAAAAATCATTCTGCTCTGAAGATGTTTGCACTTTTTCCAGTCCCCAGAAAGAGAGATGTTCCCTCAAAAAGTCAGAATCAAACTTCTGTCACTTCTCAAACATGGACTAACTCTGAGTTGCAGTTCACTAACGCTCATTTCAGAGAAATCCCCTATTGTAAACAAATGAGGAAACAAAAGATTTGTATTCCCACCACATGTGACATTAGCTTTTCAATCAGTTGCTCCTCCATTGATTAGTTAAACAGACCAATGAATGTCAAGTAACCATCAACACTTGTGATATTTTTTCAGAGCAAATGACATACATGTGCAATCACTTTGCTTTAGCTACAAATTTTAAAATTCCTCATTATATTTGAGGAATTTAATTTATCTCCTCTGAAAGCATGGATACCTCTTAGATAAGGGGTGTCTCGTGTTCTTTACCAACTCAAACTTATTCTTCAAGTAGACCCACTGTGACAGTCTGACAAATTATAGTTCAATTCTCAAACATTCGCTAAAGAACTTTGGTGGAGAAAACAGCCTCTGTAAAAACACTGGAGTTTTGTGAACAGGACAGTGTGGCTGGAGGAGAGGGCCCCACGGAGGGTGGGACCGCACTTCTCCAAAGCCACAGTTCCTTATCTTGAGTGACCAGGAGAAGGACCACAGCGTATGCACCCAAGGAAGGGGCCCCATGGAGGATGGGACTGTGCTTCTATCTTAAGCTGTTATGCCAGCAGGGAAAGAGAGGCAACTCCGCAATGAACCCCATCCCCCAAGCCCAACAACTGATTCCAGGGAACCCCAGGAACACAAACAGCGCATGTTGAGACCACTGACTAACACACTATAAAAGAAGGGAGAACGAGTTCTTGGCATGCACCCTCTGGAACTGGATCTCTGCACTGGCTGGACCAATGCTGGACCCAGGACTGATGAAACTCTTTCCTTCTCTTTCTTTCTGTCTTCCTTCCTTTCTTTCTCTTTCTCTCCCCCTCTTTTTCTTCTCTCTTTTCCACAGTACCTACACCTCACCCTTTTAGACATAAACCGTTGACCAAGTCTGAGACTGAGTGGATCCAGCCGCCCCTGAGCTCCTCTTTGAGAAGGAGTCCAGAAAGTAAGGGGGTCTGCTCTGAACCTTGTGACTCAATGGGCGGGCTCTCCTTCTGACACAGTTTCATGTTCCTCTTTCTGCTCCTTTTTTCTACACGTCCCTTCTTTTTTCAAATAGCGGCTTAATAACATGCTGCAAGGTTCATATTGGTAAGTTCACTTGTACTTGGGCAAGGTTAGATAGGCTGAATAAAAGTTGATTGTTGTTTGAACTCCCCTGGTGTCATTTCACCATAATTCCGACAAAGGAAATCCACAAACCTGAGTCACTCCAAATTCGGGATGCAACATCCACTTAACTTTATACCTGAGTTGTGGAGTCATTTCAGTTCAGTATTGCACACTCACCTATGAATTGTGGACCTTTTCTTTCTCACAATACATTTCCCTTAAAAATCCCTCTACTTCCCTCTTTGTGTCTGCTTTTAAAAACCTTTCTACACTAAAACTTTAAAGTACTGTTAGAAACACTTATCCCCATCTCACTGCTTCTGGCCAGGAGAATATTCAAATGACATCCAAGTCAACATGAAATGATCTTTGAGACTTTTTATCATTAATAAAAGCTTATCATTAATAAAAGCTGAATTTTGCTTGTTCTTTTTAAATTCTTTTGCTGAAGCAGCAAGATTTGCTCTGAATAGATCTATAAAGTTTGCTGTCACAGTCTGCTTCAAAAAGGAGCATTCCCATAAGCACCTTGAGTCTGTAAGAGTCCACCTTGAATTTCTCCTTAGAAATTCACCATACATTCCTAGTGAGCAAGTCCCTATATAGGCTCTCTACTCCCTCTCAGATCAAAGGTAGTTAAGTACACTTGCAGGTTAATGCAAATGTAATTTTTTCACATGCTGTAAGTCTATTTGTGCAAACTGGAGAGGGGTTTGTCCTCTGAAAATACTCAAACCTTCCTTTTTTCAAACCAAAATGAGCAATATTACAAAGGCATGCAGTTTTCAACCCTGGCCACATAACTGCTTGGGGTGTATAAGACTTAACTCTTCTTTTTCCAGCTTCTTTTTAAAATACCAATTCTCTCTCATGGCTTTATAGCCACTAGATAAGAAGCATTGCAGACTGGGGTCAATGGTGAAACATAATTTAATTTCAAAAATGATTTGCTAGAGTAGCAATAATACTATGTAAAAGCTTCAAATGGATGTTTGTTTTAAATATCACAGGATAATTTTTATATGCTAATGAAAAAGCAAATGTCTGTGAGAGGGAAGAACATGTTTGAGGTTTAAAAAATAAATGAGAAAAATCTTCAGCCTGGGTAATACAAAGATCCACTTCAGTGTAAGCGTATTCATTGTTCATTTCCTAGCAAACCTGTGGCGGGGGGAGAGGGAGGGCTGATTTCACAGTCTACTCAAATGTGCTGTAATTAGGGCAGAGTCCTGCTCACACTCTTTTATGTAGAAGGTCCTTTTTTTCCACCCTCATAAAAGAACAATCTCAGTTATTAAGCCACAGGCATGAGGGTAACCTGTTATTTTAACACTAGGACTTTGACTCACTGGCACTCAAGATCTGGAATTTAGGAGTGTGACTGCTCAGAGCTGTCACAGGGTTGTAATGTTTGCACTTTCGTGCTCTGAGAGAGCCAATGTGCAGTGCTGCACCCCTTTGAATTAGCACCACCGCTGGTCTCTGCCTACTGAAAAGTGCTTGAGCATAGGAATTGCTCATGGACCTCCCCACAGTACATTATTGAGTCTGAAAAGATGTGAAACATACTCCCTAATTAGGGTCTGATCCAAACTTACTGGTGTGAGCCAACGTGTTCTCACACAGGTTTTTAAAGACCCCCAGATCAGGCTACAAGTTTGTAGGTATTGCATTCTCCCAGAGAATTTAAAAATAGTATAGTTCTGCCTGGCTGTCTCCCCATTTGAGCTTTAAATTGTCTTTATAGAAGCTTCTCACTTGACCAAGGAAATGGCTTAGGTAATCTACCCCATTAATACCTAAATGCTATATCAGATTGGCCTCCTTGGTACCCATATCCCAAAGGCTGGACCTTGGAGGTAGGTCATTATGTTATCTAAAAATGATTGCTCAGAGAATGAACTAGAAATTCACTACTGATGGGAGAGCAGCTGCTTCTGGAAAGTAGATATCTCACCTCTTGAATTGAAAGGCTAGTTATCATCTACGTTTTAGATATGTATGGCAATTTCATCATATAACCTGCTGTTTATTCTTCCCAGGGTTAAGCTTCCTTTTAAATAAATGGTGTCCACTATTTTAGTAGGATATTTTCTCAATTCCAGGAAAAAAAAAATATATATATATTGCAACTTTTTATTTTTAAAAAAATCATTTGTCTACAATATGGTTACAAATAAAAGGGTAGAAAGATTAGGCATTCCCATCAGAGAAGGAGGTTATGGGAGGTTACTGTGATTGCATCAGGATAATTCCCACTCTTAAAAAATCATTGTATTAGACTCTTGTGATGGACTGGACACAGAGGTTTTATATAAATTATGATTAATTTGACTTTATATGTCTGGAGTATAAGAGAAAATGGTTGTCTTTTATTTGCCAGGAGGACTCATGGATTGATCCATACTTACTATTAGGATTGTGTAGGCTGTCTCTCCTCATAATATAAATCAAAGAATATCGTTGTATGTTTTCTACATCTAGACCAGACATTTGCAGCTGAAATGAAAGATGACAGTTGCAAAGAATTCCAGTTTTCACCCGGAGACCTAAAGAAAACTACTCCTGAGGCATCTCACTTGCTGTTTTCTTTTTAGCATTAGTACTGTAGTTTCCTTTCTTATGACACTGAAGTTCTAAAAAAAAGCCCTGTAACCAACTTTAGTATTAAGGCTTGAGAATATGTAAACATAAAAAATGTAATCTGTCTTTGATTTGAGTCAGAATATTGCATTGCTGTGCTTTGAAATCATGACTGTATTACAAAACTGACAGTTTTAATGGAAAAATGGCTTTTGAAAGCTGCCTTTGAAAACACACTGAATAACTCCCTGAGTTGTGACTGTTTCACTACCTGAATATTCAGGATAGCAGCAAGAAACACCACTTTACCTTATTCTCCATGGTATTCTCCTTATTCTTTGGAGTGACGTTCAGTGCTGATAAAATACACCTTGTTTTACAGTAAAGCCTGTACAAGCACCTTGTGTTTTTCAAACCATTTCCCATCTGAAATGACCACTCCAAAACACCTCATTATTTTGGTCCTGAAGAGGGTACTTAAAAGAGTCCTTGGACTTATACATTATTTCCTCCTAAATGATATATACAGAAGATCCTTAAGGCCATTTTATAGAAAGTGCTGCTTGTTTTCCCTTCTTGTCCCTGTCTCATCCTCCAACTTAAACAAATATGTGAGAAACTCCAGATGCTGTTTCTCTGGTTTGTCATGGAGGGCTCATTGGAGATTTCAGAGATGTAGTCTGTGAGCATGTCAACATGTAATTCAGAGGGTAGACAGTGATTAATCTTAACAAAGGCCATCTTTACACCTCAGTGTTTCTAAGGCACTCACATGAAAAAAAATTTGAAAAAAAAAGTTTCAAATGGAATAGTAAAGATAATTCTTTCTGTCAAATAATCAGGCACCACTTCTGCTCCTGATACTACAGTGCTATGAATTTTCCAGTCAGCAGAGGAGTCTTCTAACACAAGGATAGCTAAGACATGGATTTTGAATTTATAGCCCAAATAAAACCCCAAATGAAACACTTTCTTTTAAAAGTCTTCCCATAGACTTTTCTTATATACCATGAAGAAAAAAAAAGAAAAAAAAAAAAAAAGAGATCAAGTATATTTCTTTCCCTTTACAAGTCATCCTTAAGACAGACTTCTCTATAGCACATCCTTACTAATAATCCAGGTTTATGCAGACACACATTTTACACTCAACAGAAAAGTGTGGTCGTGTCTCTCCAACTCCTAGGAGGGATGTAATAGTAGATGCTATGGCATATTACTAGGTCAATTATTTTTACCATATTTTCTAGTGTCCTCTTCGAATCCTACTACATACTAGAAGAAAATAGATGTAAAATTCCATTAGAAGTAGTACATTTTGTGATTCTTTGTCTTTTCATTAATTGTATCCATTCAAATCAACTCAAGCTTGAATGAGGGCAGTGGCAAAAAAGAGATGGTACCATAGACTGATTTTGCATGGTGTTACATTCAACTACATACAGCTGGGATTGTCAAATAAAATTGGATGAAAACTCAACACATTCTGATCAGCTCAACCAAAGTCTTCTAAATTCAGGGTTATACTGAACTGCACTAAAATAAATATATACCAGTCACATATAAACAGGAACACTTCCCCACACTCTTTATTTGAACATTAACTTCACTTTTCAATATCAATTTAACATTTTATTCTGTCAGAGTTTTGTTTACTTGTATTTCTTTTAATGTGGTTTTCTGCTAGCTGCTTTGTAACTACTAATTTAAATTGAAGTAAAATCTCATTCTTACCTGCATCAAATATACTTGAACGTGATGGATTATTCTGCTCAATATGACTAATACAGTGCAGCACTGCTTCACCCAGAATATCAGAACAGGTGCAGTAATAACTCATTATAATCCTTTATTTTAAGAAACTTTGAAGTGTGGGTTTGTCAACAGTTGAAAGATTGCTGATTTAATATTTGTTTACATTATGCAGGAAAAAGGGACCTCGCCTGTTTCCCTATGGGCAGAAACAACCACCTCAGCAAACTATTAATTTATGGCACATCTCTGCAATTCATGTGTTTACAGTGTTGAAACTAACTGAAAAGGATTTCTTTGGCCAAGTGAGCAAATGCAAATTTTTTGTGAGCCTAGCCCTGAATTGCCCCATAAGTGAGCAGTAGACTTCTGCAAGTGATTTTGCATGGGTTGATATCACCATGGTACATACAGTCTCTTAACTGAGACTGAAAATTGGCTCTGATGGGACAGTTTTGCACTTGTAGGACAAGACTTGTCATTTCTTCTGGGAAGGGCTGGTTTCTTGTTAGGCATATCAAGGCAGAACTAGAAAGGGGACGGAAGCACCCTGTCCCAACAAAACAAGTCTGGATATTTGGATGAAATGAAGAAAACAGTATTTAAGATATTATCTTTACATTTTAATTTGATTTCTTGATGCTAAGTCTTTGTCAGCATTGAAATATCTAGGTTTCCTGCATGTTCTTGTGGTGGGTCAACCATGGCTGGATGCCAGGTGCCCACCAAAGCCGTTCTATCACTCCCCCCTCCTCAGCTGGACAGGGGAGAGAAAAATATAACAAAGGGC
>JANZLQ010000079.1:5232432-5244459 GCA_026212715.1 Elanus axillaris | reverse complement strand
TGCTGTTTCTCCCTGTTCCCCAACTTTTTTTTCCCTTCTTAAAATGTTATCACAGAGGCGTTACCACTATCACTGATTGGCTCGGCCTTGGCTGGCGGCGGGTCTGTCTTGGAGCCGGCTGGCATTGGCTCTGTTGGACAAAGGGGAAGCTTCCAGCAGCTTCTCACAGAAGCCATCTCTGTAACCCCTCCTGCTACCAAAACCTTGCCACAGAAACCCAATACAGTTCTGAATCCAGTATCTGGGAAAAACTGTAGCCTGCTCAAAAGGTCAGACCGCATTACCACTGTAAGTTCCTTTTGGCTTCCAGCCTAGGCTCAGCCCAAGTAATTTTATGCACTACATGAGGACCCAGTGCCAGGAGCCCTGAACTTTTTTCACTGAAGGTTATAAGCACTTCTAGAGAGCAACTCAGCTCACCTAACAGTTGTTTTCCACTAGGATGTAGGTGATTAACCTAGTTGATTTAGGAGGCTAAAAATAGTTGTTATTTAGCTAGGCCTTACAGTAAATGAATTAATGAAATGGGTTTTTCACATTAAAAAAAATCACTCTGGTAATCTGACAATCCAATACATTTTCTCAAATTACAGACAGCAGGAAGAGGAAAGAAAATCTGCTTTTGGGTGAATTTCTTCCATTTTGGTAGTTTTGATGAGGGAGTTAAGGTGGACTGGTGAAGAAGCTAAAATATTAGGCCAAAAAATGAGGGCCTCTCTGCATCCCACATCATATTAATGCAGACTATTCAACAGATATCTTGGTGATAAACTTCTAAATATTATTTAATTCCATTTTTGCCAAGATATTTCCAAGGTACAAATTCATCCAGTGATTTTGAATGGATTGGAATGGCATTTAGAGAATGGTACCTCAGATGTGACTCTTCAAATTATACAATTTTAGTAAATGTAACAATTTTAACAATGTTCAATATCTCTCTGTTTTATACATTTAGCCACCCAAATAACTAAATTTTTAAGGAAATGGGTTGACAAAGGTGAGGTAGAGCCAGTTTTGATGTCACTTTAGCAAAGAATGGGCAAAGATTTGCCAGATCATCACGGATGCAAAGTTAAGTTTTGCTTCAGTGATGAAGTCCCTAATTCTAAGCTATTCCTCTCCATCAGTCCAACTCATGCACAGACTTACAGAGTACTCAGCCTTGGAGAATTCATGGCTAAATGAAGAAATCTCACAGAAATTCAGAAATCTCACCTTACAGAAATCTCACAAAATACTAGCAAGTTCTCCTCTCAAGAGCAGCCCCATTGCAGGTAACTGCTAACTCTCCATGTCTATCCATGCCAAACCATCATGTTGTATGTGAAGAATTGACCAAAATACTTTAATATGCTGTTGGGTTGCATTTTCATAGGTGGACCAGTGTAGAAATTGACAGTTGTGTGATGTTCTCAGCAGCAGTGACAGAGCCAGCAAGCACAGTAGTCATGAAGATGTAACCTCATGGTCAGAACTGTAGGATGACCATGTGTCTTAGACTGTTGGAGGCAACCAGAAGCAAAAAATTACTAATATTCCTGCTCCTTTGCTCTATGCATCCTGATATCCTACTGCTTACCTATGAAGATTAGTCCTCAGAAAGCCAAACCAGTTAATCGCATAATCCTTAGTTTTTCTATAAAGCTTTCTCTGTCCCAATAGTATGGATTCATAGCACTGAGTGAAAGGGATTTTTTTCTGAGTGAAGTGGCAGGTGGTAGATTCAGTCTCAACACACCATCTCCCTTCAGGGAAAGTGATTCTTACAAACGACAGATGGATGGCACAATGGTTAAAGTCCTGAAACTCAGGTTGCATTATTATCTAAAAGGGGTTTTTGTTTTAATTTAGTAGCAGTATGGTAGGCTAATCAAATCAGTGGGGAAAATCCCGTGGTGGCAATGGTAGAGAAAATACAGTATGTTATTCAATCCGGTAATCATCGTAAATGGCAGCTCTGAGGGCAGTGAGGTATATTAAAAGAGAAAGAGACAGAAAAAAATGCACTGGGGCATCCAGCTACTCTCCACATAAGGCATATTTAGCAAGGGTTAGACACAGAGATAAACGTATCACATGAGCCTCCACACCAAGCTATTGAATGAAAGGGTTCGGGAAAAGCAGAAACCTTTCAAACATACATGTAGACTCCAAACTAGTGGGAACTCATGGAAGACGGGTAAAGGTTAGGGTTTGTGTTTTCTTACAAAACATTGGCCTGGTATTTGTCTGCCTTCATCATCATCTGTAGTACCTCTTTCTGCTGCCCCCCAGATTTCCATTCACTGATTTGTTTAACCTCAGAATGGGAAGCTGAGTAACACAAATGCACTCATTATCCATGCTGTAATAGAATTAGGAACCTCAATACACCTCCTGCATTTTAATGAGGTTTGTTATATAGTATTGTGCGGTTGTCTGCTTCCCTCCTACTAGTTCTTAAGACTGGTGAAAGTGCAAGATCACACTATTTTATGCTCACAAATGCAATGCACACAGTGCTTAAATGCTAAGGTTGTAGCACAACTAGAAAGGTGCTGGAAGAGTGACAGTTTAAATTTACACCCCATCCTCACTGATGCCTTTGTGAATAAGAGAAGGAAAGAAGATCTGGTATCATATCTCTAATTCTGCAGTCTACCCATTCAACTAGAGATGCTCAGGATAGATAGCCAATGTAATATATTTTTTTAAAACACGTATCATCTGTCTGACAGGAAAAAGGAACTAGAGACACTCCTTTATGGGGGTAGTTTCTTCTGTTTTGTTTTTCATGGATCTTTGTATACTTACCTCAGTTTGTAATAAATGTATTATCAATTTAGTGTGCCTCACAGTCATAAAGATTTGCAGATAGTTTGAAGCTGCTTTCTTCAGTAGATGGTCAGGATGTACTTCTAGGAAATATGTACGAGGAAGCCACAACACAACAGAGAAAATGCCTTCTTCTGCCACCTTTTTAATTGACTTTTAAGTCCTATGGCTCATGAAAAGGCACATACTGATCTCCATACAAAGGTTAAAAGCTTAGCTTCACTGAAGTCAATGTATTAGCCTGGGACATGCAAGACCAGGGGTTTAATTTCTTAAATCTTCACAGAATATCAATGTCAACCAGCATGAGTCACCTTAGGGGTCTGGGTAAATAGCATGAGTTTAGGGTGATGCATCACCCATGGCATGTAGCTCATGCTGCCTGGCTAGCTGGCTCCATGCTGCCCCATGCACCCCAGCCCAGAGGTGGGTACCTCAGCTTGGTACTCAGCCTGGGGTGACTTACTTCTTTAGCACAGGCAACATTTCATACCTCATGGCCATATTCACAACATCTTGGCACATATTCCCAAACCATTCTCTTGAATATTCCATTGTATGCAAGTACTGCAATGTTTACTAGATGTTAGAAATTGATTTAGCCTGTTTTTTTCCCTGGCTAGTTGGCATTTTATATATTTGTTATTGCTGGGTGATAAAAATCATATTTCTCATGCTTATTCTGTTATGTTTACTTCGAAAGGACTACCCATATGAGCAAAGTAAGCAGTCCATAACATTAAAACAAAACAAAACAAAATTAGGTCTGTAAAACCAAAGATGGTCTGAGCTAGAAGTAAACAGGAGCATCCTCTAGGCATTCATAAAATACCTTGAGCTCAATATTTTGATCTGTTACTGCAGTCCAATCTGTATGTTCTTGTATGCCATGCCCGCGAGTCTAACATTGCAGGAGTCCCTGTAGCTCTGATTCTGTGACTCCACATCTACTGGTTTCTGCACAGCATCAAAAGAAGCAGAGAAAGGCAATGCAGAACAGACTTCACGTCTTCCACACACGCTTTGGTAACAGTGAGAATCTAATAATTTTTCTCTCTCCCTGTCTCTCTCCTGCAAGCTGATATAGACACCTGCAGAAACAGGCAGTATTTAGACACAGTCCATCACCAAGAACTGCACTTGCAGACTATGCAATTAATTGTGACTTCACTGTTTTCAAATGCAAAATAATAGAAACTGGAGCTCATTAGTAGACACTTTTGTTCCTGAATTCAATATTGTGTATTTGCAATGGGTAGTTACTTGCACATTTTTTGATTTAAACATGTATAGGTTCAAGATTCTGCACTGAGGTTTAGAGGTTGTTTTAAATTTGTCAGGACTGCAACACAAACATGTCCATAAATGCTGGCAGCCTGAAACAATGCCTGGCACACCAGGTTTAGCTAATTTGGAGATGCAGAGACTCTAATATTGCATACTGCTGACATAAAGCCCTCACAGTGTTTTTCATTCTCAGTGTGTATTGAGGTAATGGTGCTGAAGTCTGGTGCTCTTTTAGTTGGAGTTCTGGTACCTTAGCTGTGGGCAAATAAAAATTACAGGATGAGGATTTTGGTTATGCTCAAATATAATCATAATTTTCTTTCCAAACTCCTGGTTTAAGAACTTGGCTGTACCTATTTAGGTAAACTTGGGCTTGGGCTTAAGTCAGCCTGGTGTGAGGGTTTTGTAAATGTTTGTTGAAACAGCAAAGGGAAGGTGAAGCAAATGGCAAGAGCATTTTTTAAAAACACATATAATCTGTCCTACAGGAAAAAGGAAAAGTCTGGTCAATGCATCTGATGAAGCTTGATTTCACTGGATTTGTGTCTCATGTGAGAGTCTCTGGTCTTTAGAAATGTATGAAGTATCACAGAAGAACTCTGAATTTATTAATAGTTCTTGTTTGAAAAAGAGAAGGTGACATTACCTTAGCTATAAAAACACTAGCAAAGCTGAGCTCAGTAAATTTGCTGTAGTTTTATGTATGAGCTTGCCATTATATGGAATTAAAAAATTACAACAACAAATCCAATTGTATGTGAAAATTCTACAATCCCACTTTTAAGTATTTTATTCACTTGCAGTTGGGACCCTGAACACTAACACATCTTCAGTTGTTTGGAGAAGGAATTTTATGTCTTCTCATGTGGCTTTATGTCCCTTGGGCTGGTAGGCTCCTAGGAAATGTCCCAGTTGTTTAGGCTTTACATTCCTACTGAAGAATAAGGCTTGGATCATGCAAGCATCAGCTGATACAAAGATCTATCAGTAGATCGAGAAGTAGACTGAAATGTCATATTTCCAAACATAGGAAATAATATTAGCTGCTGACATAAAAGCATGTTAATACATGAGCTGATTTTCTGTAATACTGAGTTTCTAGCAAGGTTGCTAGGAGCTGTATTAATCAATTACAAAACTTTTCCTGACTTTAACAGGACAAATATCCCTCTCCAGTTCACTCTGTTAGGCATCCATATTTTGAAACATAATGTGGAAATAGATTATAATCATTTAGAAAGATGAAGGTCTAACTTACAACTCTGAACTAAAACAGGGGTAGATCCTTCGAGTGTGTTGGGTAGACATGCCCTTAAGTGAAGGATCATCCAGTTAACACCTCACATGGTCCTTGCTGAAAGTGTTTAGCTCAGAGAAAAAAGGTTAAAATGTGACACTGATTCATAATTGTGCAATTTTTTTTAAGGTTTCTGAAATTTTTATTTTTCATGAGATGCTATCTTGCCTAACTTTGTCTTTGGAAGATAATCTTGATTGCTATGAAGTGGGGGGGTAGGATAATGATGTGTCTAGGTTTGCTGTTCACCAGCCCACTACACTGAAGACTTGCTGTGGAGGTTATTTGGTATATACTACATATATATATATAAATATATATATATAGCATAGATATTACATTCCCAAGTTAGAACTTTAGGTAAGGTTGGCTCACCTGTTTGATTAGGACTGAACTGGAAAACAGAGCACAGACAACCTTCAATTATTACCCAGTCCAGTACTAAATGTCCCAGTTCATTCCCAGAAATTTCTTACTTCCAGCATCAGCTCTACAGCAGGGTAGGGAGTCCCCTTTAAATCTTAGTGACATTTAAGAGCCATGCTAGGGTAGAAAATTAGCTATATTGTCTCCAGAGGCTGTTATATGTCCAGTTGCAACTTGCTGAGCATTCCAGTAATTTCCTTTCACTAGGATAGATCTAAAATTGTTTTAAAAAAAAAAAAAAAGCTAATTTAAGATAATCAGCAACTGGGACTCAGAAAAATGAAGTCAAAGGCATAAGGGAATGTCATTTAAAACTATAACCTCTCTACACTGAGGCTAATGGCATATTTGAATAAGAATCCTGAAAAGTCACTTTTTCAGAGCAAGAAGAGTTACAAGTAAGCAGCTTCCCCATTTCTAAAGGTTTCAGCCATTTCTGAAGAGTACATAGGTTTAGAGAATCTGAAACAGAAAAGCACTGTATCTGCAACACAACATTGCACATGACACTAGTGTGAATGGTAAAGTTTGGTATTATTGGGTTTGTCCCTGTTTCTTGTGCCTGCTCTATCTATATAAACTATTATCAATCTAAGGGTCTTGAGCTTGGAGAATGCAAAACCTGTAGCATAAATACATGTATGCTGAGGGGGGGAAAGATCATCTAAAAATGAAGGACATCCCAAAATAAAACAAACTACTTTCTTAAATGAGAGAATTTGCCTATGGAAAAAAAATAGAAAAAAATAAAAATAAAAAAAAAAAGAATAGCAGCTGAATATCAGCAGCAGAAATATTTGCATGCTCATGGAAGGAAGACCATACACTTCTTTTGCATATGTCTGAAAACACACTTCAAGCAAAAAGGAATAGTTATCTTTCTTAAATCCAGTAAACATGGAGATGACCACCTAATCTTGGTCAGGTAGGCCATACATATATGTGAAAATGGCTTGCTGACATCAGCAACACTGAGCAATTGGTTTTCAAAGATGGCAAAATTGTGTTATCTTCCTAAGAACATTGTCAGTGAGTGGCATTCAAAGATGTTTCTAACTTGTGAAATATTTCACTAAAATCCAAAATTCAAAAATATTACAACAAAAAGTAATTAAAAGTTTCAAATGCAACTCTTACAGTCTTTGGGTTTGATACCACTTTTCTTTAAGAGCTGTAGCATCATTTGACACCTTCCAATTACTGAAACCATTCAGCTTTCAGTTATCTTTTAGATTTTCATATACTATTGGCAATATCTTGTCTTTCTAAACTCAAGACTGCTTAGAGGTCAAGTTACTACAGAGGAGGGTAAGGAAGCAGGGAATTCAACTGGCAACCTGACACTAAACTATGAAGTAAAATTTCAGATAAACTGGCAACATTTGCAGCATCTCCTCACGGTTCCAGAGATAAGCAGAGAGAAAATTTATCACCAGTACCTGGAGCTTGCTCATCCTGTGAACTGACCTAGGCAACACTCAGTAAATGTCTCTCTGCAAGCAAATAGGAAATGAGGATGTCAAAGAGTAATTTTCCTAACCCATTGGTAAAATTTTCACTGCCGGGATCAGTTTTGATGGTGCAATGAATATGTGTGGGCAAAAACGTTGCTTCAATGGCAAGACTTGCATTAGTGTAATTTACTATTTTATTTTACTGATATTAATGTGAATCCTGTGTGATGGAGGAGCATACCACATTCCCCAATATGAACAGCTGTTCAATAAGAACAAGCTCTGCAGCCACCTGTTTTATTTCCCCAAATCCCAAGTGGATAAAATGACTGGGTGAAGTTGAGCAGTGAAGAGGTTGGGCTTGGAAAATAAGAGAGAGGCACAGGATTATGGCATTATTGCCTTGGAAAGCCACCTCTAAGCTCATGTAGGTTGGCCCAGGTTGCAGAAGCCTACCTGGGGAACTGAGAGACCTGCATGGTGTGTCTGAGCCTGAGGTCACCTTTTTTGGTAGAAAGAGGAAAGGGATAGGGCTGGGAAGGGAAGGCTTGCTCTTAACTCTTTTCCTCTTCTGTGTCACAGAAGGTAGAACTGCATAGCAGCGTATCAGGAGTTGGCTCAGACATGAGGACCTGAAGTGTTCTTGTCCCATGCAAAACACAGGAGTAATTATTCAGTAAAAGAAGAAAATAAAGCAGCAACACCTTAAATATAGATATGTTAGTGAGCTATTATTTGGAAGGTGACTTGTTTAAAGTTAGCCACTGTGTCAAGTTCAGATGTCTAAAAATCAACATCTAAATGTGCCGTCCTCAAGCAGTGGGGTACAAGTACTTTCATCGGACAGCAGATTTCACATATCTTAGGCAGCAGTCTTGGAATGTAGACCTGGAGGGAAGTTACTTCTTTTCATTGGCCAAAAAGGCCCTTACCACTAGTTTAGTTTTAAACTAGGATGTATGTAGAGGGAACCTGAGCCTTTGTACCTGTCTATACCTGTCTTTGTACATAAGGAGAACACATGGGTGAAGCCTCCCTGTCTCATCAAGCCTACCTATTCCATCTAGTCCAGCACTGTAGTAGAAATACTTATCTGTGGATACTGGCATACCAGCCCACACCCTTGGTAGTTGTAAAAGCAGGTAAAGTTGATGCAAGCTATGTATTTTTCTTTTAGGTTTGTTTTGCTTTGCTCTGAATTGCAGGAGAGACAGCAATCTGTCATCAGTTCAGATGAAACATCATGAAATGGGGCAGAGAGCGATGGATGTTCAGGATGTCTAGGGAAGGACCAGTAGGACTTGAAGCAGAAAAGCAAAGGATCTATTGAAGAGATATATAATACAGGACAGGAGAAAAGGTCATGCAGAATAATAATTCTGAGCTGGGTTCTGTTCTCCTTTACAGCCAAAGCAGCCTTATTGAAGCACAGTGCTCCATTCAATAGGACTGCACAGCTGTAGTCAGGAAAAAAAAATTCTCACTAAGAAGGAAGAAGTCAGAATCAGGAGAATAATATTGAATGACTGGATAATCCAGTGCTGTATTTATTATATATGTTGGAAGTAAAAAGATAAAAGTTTACTATTTATGCTAGGAAAAAAAAAAGATACTGCACTAATTCTTCCAGTCCCGCTAAGCTTGTTGAGATTACTAGTTTGTAGGGCAATACATATATGTGAAAACTTGATTGTCAGTACATAAAAGCCTGCAGAGATGAAACAGCCAATATGGGCAAAGAGGAAAGATGGTATTCAAACAACTACCACTTATTTGGACAATGGCTACTTACAAAACATAAATCTTTAGTAACCCTGCAGAGGGAAAAAACAAACAAACAAAAGAAGACAATTATATGAGAAACTGAACTTCATTTATGCAGTGAAAATGGGGATTTTGTACATAACACCTGCAGTTAGTACTAGTATTAGTATGAAGAGTACACCACAGCTATTGATCTCCCTGAGAAACTGGCTTTCACAAAGTTTAATAAAATGTTTGCAGATGTTCTCAGATACCTTCAATTCTCAGCTACAGCTTTGTCTCAACACAGGGAATGTGCAAGAAGAATGAAAGGAATGTGAAAAACTTAAAAAGCAGAAAGTTGTAGAGGTGTGTAAGAAAAAGAAATGGATTTAGAGAAGCACAAAAAATAGATAGGAGTGACGTAAAGGGATTGTAGATGAGGAGAAAGAGGAGGTGCTTTAAAAAGCAGAGAGAAAAAAAAATTAAAAATTGAGAAGGTGGCACAAGTGACTCTGAGAGAGAGTGAAAACCACCGAGAAAACCACCGAGAACAAAAAAGTCAGAAAGAACCTAAAATGAACTAGTTGATATATGAGTAAATATAGGTGCACATGGGAAAATACCAGACCATGGGGAATCATTGAAAGGAAAGAAAGCAGAGGGATGAGGGCATTAAGGAAAAAAAAACATGAAAGAACAGAAGATGTGCTTAAAGCAGAAAGGCAGGCTAAATTATTAAAATTATGCATATTTTTTAGGAATTGAAGAAACAGGTAGAGACAGGTGAGCAGGAAGGAAAGGTAATTGAAGAAAGTGAAAAAGAAAAAGTTATTTTAGGATTACTTCCTAGAAAATTGGATGCTAAAACTTGATATAAAAAGACATGTAAATATGCATGATTTTGAAGTGACTCGGTCACATCTCAGCACTTGCAGGCTCAAATCCTGCATCCTCATTATGAAGTCCTAAGTGTATTACTGGGGAAGGCTGCTTTTCTGCAGTATTGTGTATCCTATGTCTTAAGTGTTTCGAAGTAATACACGGGAATTCCATATGGCACTGTTTGGATTGCACAGAGGTTAACTACATGGATGTTGTCCAGAAACATGGGTGCCATGATGCTATATTGGTGTTCTACTTGCTAAACTTAGGCATAGTTGTTGCCATGCTCCTCTTTAATTTAGGGAACAGGTGGCTTCATTGTTAGTAGGCACCATAGCTGAATGGGAGATGATCTAAAGAGATAAAAAAAAAGGAAAATGCAAAGGAAAGGAATTTTAAATGGTATGAAATTATCTGGAAACCTCAATAAGAGGTTGATATTCATCTTTCTCACCTATTGTAGAGAGATAATTCAGAAGATATATGCCAGCAGGCAAAGAAATGCTTTGTATTTCTTAGGGAAAGGTGTACAAAATAACTAGGCATTATGTTCTGAAAAAGTATTACAGATAGTAATATAATTAACAGGAATTGTGTTGCAACTGTAATTGTATAATTCCTCACTAACTACAGGTTTTGAGATCTTCATTGCACAAATGTTTCCCATCAGATATCTTTCTAAAACTTACACAGAAAGTATGGGAGGTTTACATGTGTTTCAGAGTAACACCATTAATCATTCAGGGATTGATACAAACAGCTATATCACTATTTCTTTTTTTACTTATGTTTCCTTCTTTAGGAAAAGAATTATTCCATTCTTGTTAAGACACAATTTTTAAAATTATGCTTTTTCTTAGTGTTCACTCAGGCCTGTATGCCAAGATGAGCTATGACAAATAGCAATATTCTGGTGTCAGCTTGTCGTAAAGTCTGATACCCAGCCAGTTCTGCTTCATATTGTGAAATGGCATGAAAGTTAAGAAAAATACAGCTGTGAGTTACCAAATAACAGACACATTATTTTAGTACCCAACATTCAGTTGTCAGAAGATGATCTAGTACATCCACCTGCAAAACTTCTTAGATATCAACTTTTCACTAAACACATGGATATTTGTCTTTATAATTTGCCCTAGTTTCAAGTGAAGAGAAAAGATATTCGTGCAGTTTTACAGGCATACTGAAGGGCTTGGGAATTTTTCAAGACCTCTCTTTCTGGTGAGCAGAATGTTTTAAATTGCAAAGGGAACTGCATCATACTTTATCTCTCACGTAACATACCATCTAGTGCTTGTGTAGGCAAAAAAAATATTGGTTGTGTTAAAAATTCAAGAATATTCTTTCTTTCCAGTTGAAAGGAGCCTGTGTCTCCCACCTCCCACAACCATTTTATGCTGTCACATTGGGTATGAATTCAAAAATTGCAAAACATACATATAAGGATTATATTTACCTCTTCTTTCCTGAAGCTGGGGCTTGTGACTGTGCTGTCCTACAGAGCAAAGCTGTGACACTGGGGTGCTGCTGAACAACCTCCTGCTGAGCTCTTTCTTAAGAGTAGAGGTTTCATGCAGTGGTGGATTGACCATGGCTGAACGCCAGGTGCCCACCAAAGCCACTCTATCTCTCCCCACCCCTCAGCTGGACAGGGGAGAGAAAATATAACAATGAGCTCATGGGTTGAGGTAAGGACAGGGAATGATCAGTCACCAATTACTGTAACAGGCAAAACAGACTCAACTTGGGGAAAATTAACTCAATTTATTACCAGTCAACTAGTGTAGGGTAATAAGAAATAAAACCAATTCTCAAAACACTTTCCCTCCACCCCTCCCTTCTTCCCAGGCACAACTTCACTCTTGGATTCTCTATCTACCCCCTCCAGCAGGACAGGGGGACAGGGAATGGGGGTTGGGGTCAGCTCATCACATGTTACCTCTGCCGCTTCATCCTCCTCGGGGCAGGACTCCTCACACTTCCTCCACTCCAGTGTGAGGTCCCTCCCATGGGAGACAGTCCTCCACGAACTGCTCCAGCGTGGGTCCCTTCCACGGCGTGCAGTCCCTCAGGAGCACACTGCTCCAGCGTGGGTCCCCCACGGGGTCACAAGTCCTG
>JANZLQ010000079.1:5218101-5232332 GCA_026212715.1 Elanus axillaris | reverse complement strand
TCTCTCCACAGATCCGCAGGTCCTGCCAGGAGCCTGCTCCAGTGCAGGCTTCCCACGGGGTCACAGCCTCCTTCGGGCATCCCCCTGCTCCTGCGTGGGGTCCTCCCCAGGCTGCAGGTGGAGATCTGCTCCACCGTGGGCCTCCCTGGGCTGCAGGGGGACAACCTGCCTCACCGTGGTCTTCCCCACGGGCTGCAGGAGAATCTCTGCTCCGGCACCTGGAGCATCTCCTCCCCCTCCTTCTGCACTGACCTGGGGCTCTGCAGGGCTGTTTCTCTCACATGTTCTCACTCCTGTCTCCAGCTGCCATTTTCTGCGTCCCAACAACATTTTTTTCCTTCTGAAATATGTTATCACAGAGGTGTTACCACTATCACTGATTGGTTCGGCCTTGGCTAGCAGTGGGTCCGTCTTAGAACCGGCTGGCATTGGCTCTGTCAGACACAGGGGAAGCTGCCAGCAGTTTCTCACAGAAGCCACCCCTGTGACCCCCCCTGCTACCAAAACCTTGCCACAGAAACCCTATACACATGCCCAGGTACAGTGAACTAGAGTAATTGAGACTGGAGGTTATGAATAAATGGATCATCATGACTAGTATCCAAATCTAGGAGGAGCAAAAGCAGTCCTTTTCGACGAGAAATGCCTTATATGTCTCTTTGCTTTTTACTGTAAAAATTGTGGTGTGTCACGTAACCAGTGTCAGCCATGCAATGGCTCATTATCCAGCATCAGGAAGCTTGCTATCCAAATTTGGGGGCACAGAAACACAGAACAGGTTACTGTCCTCATCTCAAATGCTTTAATGGTTTGAAAAAAGGTATGCCTACCTGTCATGCACTCAGCAGTCTTTTCCTACAACAGGTTTTGAAAATAGGTTCTAACCACTTCTCTCCTTAAGATTGTTTTTATTGTATTTTGCTGAGCAGCCAAAAAAAAAAAGCAAAAAACCATCAGGCTCTGCTTTGAAATTTGCCTTTTCAAGGAATAGTTTCCTCTCTTCCTAAAGTAATGTTTGATGAAAAATAAAGTGGTGAAGAGTTACTTACAAAGCCTTTTATAAACTACAGGGAAATAGATATTCAGTGGTAATGAAAGAAATTGAATGTTTTGTGCAAACATTCAGTGATTTGTTTCTAACAATGGAAATCCTCTCCCTGATAAGAAGCTCACTGGGAGAACGAGGTCTGTGCAGCAAGGTGTTTGCATGTCTCCTTGCAGTGGCATCACTGCCCCATCCAGTACAGCAGTCAGAGTTTATCCTGCATTTTGGCACATCAGCCAGCAATGCTTAGGCACTGTCGCTGGCCAGGTGCAAACCCAGCACACTGCAGTTGACTTTCTTTGAGTCATAACTCATTCACATGCCTGTCCTGAGTGCCTGCTTTAGCAGTAGCATTTTTTTCTTAGCTGTTGGAGTTCACTTGCCTTGAAATCCATAGTACTATTTACTGCATAAAGTTGCTCAATCCACATGCAGCTGTCCTCCACCATAACCCGCACATCCCTTCTGGGCCTCTCTCCACAAACTTGTTATAGTTTTCTGATCTAGAGTAGGATAGAAAAAAGTAAATTTAACAAAAAAAAATTAGTTGTGGATTCACTGATAATTGGAATGGCAGATTGAAAATGGCTACAGCCAAGATGTGAGAATGGAAGAGTACATAAATTCCATAAAAGCACTTCATTTTTATAATTCAAAGATGAAACTTTTCACTTTCCACTTAGAAGTGACAATTTTCATTAATGAACTCTCATGAATAGCATAGCACAACACGAAGGAATATTAGTGTTCAGATTGAATTACATACAGGGTGCCGCCCAAAGCAAGTCTTTCTGCCTTTGCCGTGCTGCTAAATTTCTGAAAAGGCTCCTCCTTCTGTTCCAGCTCCACAGGTTTTCCCCCTCCCTGGCCATAGTTCAGTGTGTCAGTAAGCCAAAACCACCACATTTTGCCCCACTCTGCTGCAGACTCCTCTCCATGCATGCCAAGGCACTGGCAGCCCAGTCCCCCTTGACAACACATCTGAATTGTACTGTGCTCCTTTGTAGCTAGAGTTGATTATGAAATCTGTGGTTTCACTGGCTCTTCCTGTGAGCCGTCCCTCAGATGGTATCTCTTACTTGTTGTTGTAGGGTCACCGTGACCTGGACTATCAAGGGGGGTCTGGATGTATTTTGAAGTGTGAAGGGCAAAGGGGAAACAATGCTGGCTCCAAAAGTCCTACAAACGTGTCTGAAAATCTGGGCCTCTTTGTTTCCAAGGAACATAAAGCTGGCAAAGCGTTGTTTGTCTGAGAGTTTCTCTCTACAGGCTTCCCTGACTCATCTGGAATTATGATTCTAACAAAATGCTCAACTGGGAAAGAGTGCTTTGTTTCAAATCACATGGAGCCCAGCACCTTTTAATTGTTGCTGTTTTCTTTTGCTTGCTTTTATTTCATACAGGTGTGTTTTTTTCCCTTTCACAAAGATGTCAACTACATCCAAACTCCAGGAGCCGCACTGGGAGAGGGAGCTCAAGCTGCATTCCCCCATAGGAGCTTTGCATCCCAGTCCTTGGCTCCCTCTCTGCTGCTTGCTCTGTGCATCCCTGGGAGGCAGCACAGCAGAGGCATCCGGGGTTGCATTTCAGCAGCAGAGGGAAGTCTCTCTTTGAACACAGGGATTGGGCAAGTCTGATCTTGGGCTGTTTGTTAACTGCTACAAAGCCTTCTGAATAGCCAGCTGGACCAAGGCCAGACCAGCCTTGGCAATTACAGGGCTGGTAGTGTGCACGGCCTCACCAGGTACTGATGTACTGATGGCAGCACTGAAAGCACCGCTGATTATGTCACTCACAGGATGTCTGATTTGCCACACTTGTGACCATAACCAAAACTGCTGAATTTTGCCTCACTCCCAAATTGCTATCTCAGATAAAACTTAGTTTTTATGTTTTAGGGATGCTTACCAGTTGATCTCATGTTGCTCTGGCTGGCTTTTGCCATTACTGTCCTCAAAGAGATTTTGCAACATTAGGAAATTGAAATAGTAGGTGCTTGATAGAACAACATCTTAAAGTAAGTCTGTGCTGGTCAAGCTCTGTATCCAGCCTCATTCCCCCTCTGTTGCTTCCCTTGTATCATTGTCAGATCAAATATCATATCATAAAAAGAATTTAATTTTTTCCTTTTGTGCTGGTTTTGGCTGGGGTAGAGTTTCTTCATGATTTTCTTCATAGTTGCTGGTATGGGGCTATGTTTTGGATTTGCACTGGAAACCCTGTAGATAACACAGGGATGTGTTAGTTACTGCTGAGCAGGGCTTGCACAGAGCCAAGGGCTTTTCTGCTCCTCACCCCCCCTCCCAGCGAGCAGGCTGGGGGGGCACAAGGAGTTGGGAGGGGACGCAGCCAGGACAGCTGACCCCAACAGACCCAAGAGATATTCCAGACCATAGGACGTCCTGCTCAGCATGTAAAGCTGGGGAAGAAGAAGAAGGAAGGGGGGGATGTTCAGAGTGATGGTGTTTTTCTTCCCAAATCACCGTTAGGTGTGATGGAGCCCTGCTGTCCTAGAGATGGCTGAGCAGCTGCCTGCCCATGGGAAGTGCTGAATGAATTCCTTGTTTTTCTTTGCTAGCGCATGTGGCTTTTGCTTTACCTATTGAACTATCTTTATCTCAACCCAGGAGTTTTCTCACTTTTACCCTTCTGATTCTCTCCCCCATCCCACCAGAGGAGAGTGAGTAAGCAGCTGCGTGGGGCTGAGTTGCCAGCTGCGGTTAAACTACAACAGATTTCCAGAAAAGATGAGAAAGTAAGAAAGCAAGGAGGAAAGTAAAAGGAAAGAAATAGAAATTCATGTTTTATGAACTCATACCCTGAAGGGTACTTGAGAACAGGGAACATAATCACCCAGCTCAGCCCTCATCCCATTGCCTCAGCAACAGCCAGCCTCTGGTGTACAGGTCAGTTGGCAGCGGCTCTAACAAGGACCTTCTCCCCATGGGTGGTCTCGGCTTTACTTCCATTTGTACTTCTGTGGTACTTTGATACAGAAACACAAATGCTTCTTTTCTCATTACGTGCTACTTTAGATTTCAAACGTGTCTGAAAGGATCAGCACGTGGACCCCCGCCTCCTAAAATACTCAGGATTTCACAAAGCCAAACGTATTATTTTTCTTTCCTTCTTTTTTTCAAATGCAGTTGATTTCAGGAGTAAGATTACCCCTTGGCCATTTAAGAGACAGACTGTACACTGCATTCATGCTTTTTAGTGGTGTTCCCCTCCTAGTATCACCATGGTATGTTGCATTAACAATAACATTTACCATCTTGTCAGTTGGTCAGTGGCAACAGGCTTACTGAAATGGGTCATTTGTTATTCAGCACAAATCAGTCATGGAGAAATCAAGCTAGGAGATGCTTATTTACTGAACTTTTATTATCTGAATGCGCATGGGCTTTTAGAACAAAATGTGTAAAACTTCTGATTTTGAATAGTGAGCATGGAATGGGGAAATAAAGAGCAATTTATACTGTTTCTTTCAAATGAAGTCTTACCCAATTTTGCCTGCATAAAAAGGATGCAAATTTAATTTGTTTATTCACAATTTAAGATCCTTTTCATGCTGTTAGAACAACGTAAACAAGGAATCTGGGTCAGCCATGTTTTACCTCCATACTAGTAAACTTAGATTAATTCTGAATGGCTAAGACAGTGAATATAATATCACAATACTGTTGTGAGCCTGAAAAGAGAGATTTGTGGGAATGGCACTGGCAACAAATGCTGCCAGAGAGGAAAACGTTTTCTTTTCTTGTAGAATATTAACATCTAGAAAGACATATCAACAATGAAACACTCCCGTCTCAAACTACATCCACTTTCTTTTTTTAGTACAAATAAACACAGCATGGGTATTCAAAGGATCGTTTCCAGCTCTGAAAGTGCTGGAGGAATTTACTGAAACTTCTGATGTTTCACCAAACAATGACCTGAGTGTGGTGGCCTTTTTATTTGGGATTTTTTTTCTGTGGTTTGTTTTTCTCTCTCTTCCCTGCAGGGGTGGGGGAAAGCAAAGCAATGTAAAACAAACTTGGGGAAAACATTTATTTTTCTTTACAATTAGTGTAATTAGTCCAAATGCAGTTAAAGCAAAAAAAACCCCAAAAACTCAATGTCACTGAAATAAAGAAAGTAAGAAAGAAAAAGCTATGCATATCACTTGCTAAATATAAAACCAGAATATTTTAGCCATGCCTTCTGACAGGATCACTTTACTATGCTTGATAAATTTGTTTTGGCTGATACCCCTGTGTGAGACTCCTCAGATAACCAGATCTTCCCCAGCACTCTGGGCTCCAGCTAACATAACCTCACCAGTAGCATTCACATTACAATGCCCTGGTTTGTCAGCTCTTTTAATTTAAAGCATCTGTGAGGCTTCTTTCAGCCCTGCTTGGATAGCCAGAGAGTTAGAGAAATGTCACAGCATCTTGTGCCACTGGAAGAGCCCTAGGACATACACGTGCAAAGTACTCCTTGCCCCCTTCCCAGAGATTTATGCACACACCAGCCCTCCCAGTGTTCAAGCCACCAAAATGGCACACGTAAGGTATTGAGCAAGGCAGGGGACTTTGGGGACATCTCACACCCCCTGAGAAAGGAAGGCTCTCAACAACGGAAAACTGAAAGTTACCCTGATTCATGATGAGTCATGGAAGACAAGTGGTAGAGGTGATCCCTGGTGGGGTTTCCACATCTCATCTCCAGCCCCTTTCCTCTGCAATCCTCCCCAGGGTCTCCCCTGCCCCTGGCATTACATGCCCTGCACACCTGCAGCAGGGCTCTGGCTCAGCAGAGGCACAGAGAGGAAAGAGGCTGCCTTGCCAGCTTGGGGGGGGCCCGGGGAGGGGGGTGGAGAGGGACACGGACCTGGGCTTGCACCACTGTGATTCTACTACCTAACCCTTGAAAGCAATCCCTGTATTAAAGGCTTTTTTCCAAAAGGCTGTTTCCACAGGTACATTTTGAACTTGCAAATTTTGCATGATGTGAAAATGTGCTTCTGAATATGTTTCCAGTTTCTCATGTTTCCAGTGATTATCAGTTTGCAGGGTGCTGTAGGCTACAGATCTTATACAAATAGCTTCAGCTATTCAGCTCCGGTGAGCACTGAGAGCCCATGGACAATTAGGGCTGCCCAAAAGAAAGAGAATAAAACCATTAGCGACCACAATTCTTTTTTCTTTTTCCCATGGATGTGTTGAGGATGGGGATACAGCATGGGCAGGGAGAGCAGGGGGAGCTTTACCATTGCTGAATTGAAGGGAGACAAGAACCATGAGTTTAGCTAAATCATCTGCAAGTGAAATGCTGCACCACTCCCTTGTTAGGATGAATGTGCAGCAGGATAGCATGCTGCTGTATGCTGCACAGCACCAGGAGTTGCTAGGTTACCCCCAGCATCAGGAATTCAGGGAACAATGTACTTATATCTTTTTCAATTTTGAGAAATAAAATAGGTATTGACATAAAATACAGTGTGGCACTGAAGTAATTTCGTAGTGGAGAGATCAGAGGAAAGGAGCCTTTCATCTTGGTGACAGCGGTTTACTTCTGTTTGTGACTTGCAGAGGAGAGCGGCGGGACGGCTCGCCGGGGCACCCATCTGCAGGAGGATGCTTGCAGCTCCTGCACCCCAGAAACCACTGCTCCAGCCCTGAATCCCAAAGCCACCAGGCAGCTGCTGCTCTCAGCCACATCAGCTGGTCCTACAGAAACTCCTGACAGCCCCAGTGATGTATGGGTCGTCAGACTGGGCAAGAAATAAACCACCCTTTCATGATGGAAACAAATCTGACAGGTCTGGCAGAGGCACTCAGCTTACTGGTGTTGTGTCTTGAGCTTTGTTATCATTTTTGTTATTATCATCGTTCTTCTCTTCATAGATAATGTCATAATTTACAGTCAGGCATTGTGCACACTGGATGATTGATGTTGCTTAGGCATGAATAACCCTTTCTATAGGATTAATAATGAATCTTCAGTGAGAAGCAGGGGTGGGGAGGGGGAAGAGTGGGGGAACTCCCTCATAAAGGCAGCCTCTCCTCAGATGCTCTGCTCAAGACGATAAGATGAACTTCCTCGAGCCTGTGCACTGTGCTCCTGTTGTCCTAAAACAATCACTTGGTGCAGGAGAAAATATGACGTCTGCACTGTGGGAAGACCTGCCAGCCTTCCCCCCCACGGACAGTGAAAGAGCTTACAGCGGGTTGTGAAGGAAAGCTGTCTTGCACCAACAGGTCACATTGTGGCATGGGTTTCACCACCGTGCAAAATTGACTGCGTTTTTCATGTTGCAGATGCACAACTTCTCAGAAAAACACAAGGACAGTCCCACTGGATGCTCACTTGGCTGTGATTCTTTAAGGGTGGGAGGGGGGGACAGCATGTCCCCTTCCCCGTCTTACTTAAAAAAAAGCTACAACCATGTTTCTATGACAGGAGCATGTTTTTTTCAGTCAACTGCAACATCTCTCAGAATAGACAGGCTACTGTAGCAAGCGCATGTTCTTCCCATGTTTCTGTCTAAAGTTGCATGTGTGTCCCTCAGCAGCCTCACCAGCATTTTTCTGTTGGGCAATGAAGGAGGAAAAAGCAGTCCGCTTGCCGTAACACTATGCTACTGTTAACCACAGCCCCAGCATCTCGCTATCAATTTAACAGGGCAGCTCAGACCACAATGGCTGAGCTACAGGAAGAGCTCATTTTCTTGTTGGTGCTTTTCAACATCCATCTTTTCAAATTGTCATCAGATTTTATATTCTGTAAAAATGAATATGAATAAAGGTTGCGTTTTTGTGGATGGACTCTGATGACACCCTAAATTACAAGGGTAAGCCCTGAAAGGTTTGCAAAAGCCACCACAATCCAAGGGTAAAATTACATTTTATAATTACTAGAGGATTAATTTCAAAGTGATCGGGACTTTAGCTTCATTTACTGAATCAGTGTATCTTCAGTTTCTGTAAAACTACACATATATTATCTGAATTGTCAAAAGCTTGTTGGATTCCTAAAACAGATCTGAATTTACTTACAGAAGGGATTTTTCATAGTTATAAGTTTTAAAAACAACTCCTATAAGGATACCTTCTGATCCATAGTGCTGGCTAAAGGCAGAGCTGACTCATCTATATCTTTCCTGATACCCATTTTCCTAGCTTGTCCTTAAAAATGGCTCATGGTGGTATTTCAGCACTTCCCAAGACAAAACTCAGATTCTAGCGCTTAACTTTCCTCACTGTCCATTAGGTTTTCTTGATGTTTAACCTCAGTTTTGCTTTTTGTAATGCAAACCTATAACTCCCTTCTAATTTAGAGCAGACAAAAAAGAAAGTTTATTTCTCTCTTTTTTCCAAGCTTTTTGGCATATTCAAAGAATATTATCAGCTTCCTTTTAGTCACCTTTTCATTAAACTAAGCTAAGTCTTGTTTCCTTCTGCCTTCACTCTTAGCTCATGTTTTGCAGAACTGATCAGACTCACTACTATCCTCTGCATTTACATCCCCTCCCATCACGTCTGTCCTTCTCCCATGCAACTTTGCAAATTACAGTTTCTAGCCAATGTTTAAATACTAATGGCAGGTCGTCAGCTGAAGAAAATTAATGTTGCTACACAAACAGAATCAAGTTGACTTGAGCCACAACTCTTTACTATTATGATCTGTGAAGAGGGTGCAAAAATATATACATGCTCAACAAGTTCTTTGAATTACATGGTTAAGAAAGCACTGCAAAACTAGGCATTACTGGGATTTTTTTCTGCTGTCACTAATCATCACTATATACTCCACCTCTGGAAGAATTAACCCAAATAAGCGTCATTAGACAATGGTGAAAATAAACTGAAAAACAAACCCAAAAATAAATCCTTATACATGGACTTCATTTGGGTTAAGTTTACTTTGCATTTTACTTCTCAGCTCACATGATGCCGTGTTTTGCAATAGTGCCTGTACCCATTCTTATTAGACAATGCCTTATGCCCTTTTCTCTTATTCATGTCAGGTGCCCACCAGCTGTAGTACTGAGGGAGAAAAGCCTGCTTAGATAATTAGGTACGGGCAGCAAGACTTGAAGAATCAGCTCCAAATCTCACCTTAAAGTGGTGGTGATACTGTTGCAGGGTCCATGGGAAGAGCTATACACTGTCTTAAACCACTGGGGCCAGAAGGCAGCCCGGTACAGGGCTGTGACTTCCCTGTAGTGGAGGGAGTTCTCCTCTTCTTAATCACCCCAAGACAAAACAGAAATGCGCTTGGGTTTTTCATAGTAAAGATGAAGTAGGGTCACATTTCTCTGCTACATCTTTCCTTGGAATAACACTGTTATAAACCTTCCCTACCTCAAGGAATAATACCGGTATTGGCAGTTAAGATGGTCATTTTATGTCATCTAATTCTGGGACACCATCCAAAAATAGACACACAATGAAAACATCTGTTTTCAATCCCTTGACGTATTACTTACTGTATTTTCTCCAGCATTGCTTAATCTTTCTATTCATCAGAAAAAAAAGGTAATTTGAAATCATTTTCTAGAATATGGAACAACAAATTATAGCCTGGAGTACAGAAAATCAAATTATTTTTAAATTTTAAAAATACTTTTATTAAGAACTCAAATTATCTTGCAACATTAATTTTTTAATAAGATAGTAGAATTACAACCCCAAGTTTTAACAGAAAATGGAATTTGTTTTGCTTGATTTCCGGGATTTTTGTTTTAATGGTTTAAAAGTGCCTTTCTAGTCTGAGAAGAGCATTTGTAGAAATGGTACTATCAGATGTACGTTTTCAACTCTCTATGACTTCCAGATCCAAACCCAATAACTTTAAGAGGATTTCTTTTTAACTCCTGTTATACTCATCTGTTATGTTCCTGTTATGGTCCTTGTCTGCAAAGTGCTTGTACTTTGCAAGAAAGATGTCATTCAAGGCAGCTGAAGTGAAAGGATTTAATTTTCTTGCAGTATGTTGACTACTCATTTTTCTGCCTTTTATTTCCTTAAATATCCATGTTCTGTGAAGCAACTATATGAGTCAGTTTAATCTTTGGCATCTGCAAAGCATTTACCATGTTTGTAATCAAGCTGCAGTACTTCATGTTCTTCTCAAAGAAGTCTTAGGTGTAAGGTGAAGGATTTTTATCATCTGAAGATTAATCAAAGCCTGTGTGGTGCTTGGGGAAAAGTTTCTGAGGTGCAGTCCACATGACAGATCCTCACCGCTTTTGTTTCGATGTTCTCAGGGGCCGTGGATCACAATTTTCTTCTGGTACAACAAAGAACAAAACACCTACGCTAACTATACTGGGAAGTCATCCCCTTCATGCTATGCACTTAACTCGCCTGCCCTCTGCCCTCTCATCCTCCTTTACATAAGAAATAAACAAACTGGTGGCAATTTACCACTGGTAGTTTACGTGGAAGTGCTTTTCTCTTGTGATGCAGGAATATGCAAGAGCAAGCCAACAGCCTGCCCCATGCCTCTCCTCACCCATACCCATCACCTATGCTCATCTTCCTCGTACAAAAGACCAAACAAGGACATGCTTGAATGTCGTGTTTAATGAGGGGGGGGGGTACAAAATGAAATCCAGCTACCTTACCACAGTTGCAAATGACTCACTAACTCCAAAGCCAATTAACACTAAACTCAAATTAGGACATGTCACAATATGGATGTGCAGAGACAGGATTATAGGACAACTTGTTCTTCTCCTGCCTTAATCTGCAAGTGGTCCTATCATAATTGTGACATTAACACAGCTAGCCCCAAAGACAATTATACCAAACTAAGAAAGCTAAGCTTTCCTTTCCAGACAACTCTCCATCTCACTCTTAGGAGAGGTTGCACAAGACCTGATCCCTGCCTGGTGTACTGTGCAAACATTTGTGCTCCAGACAAATTGGACCTACGGCAACACCACTGCTGAAGGAGCCTCTGAGCACCATTGGAAAGCAGAGGCTAGAGGGAACAGACATGTGTGCATACACAGATCTGTGTACCAAGAGATGCTCCATCCTCCTCTCCCACCTTACCTAGTCACATGCCACCTGCCGCCCACCTGCATGTGACACAGGAGGACCCCTTCCAGTCAAAGCAGAACTGTACTTGTCTTCCTGCCAGAAGATACCGATAGCCATGAGAGCAGTGGCCAGGTAAGACTTTTCAATGCAGAAATCTACAACACTGGCCAGTAGTGTATGAACAAGAATGTGCTTCATCTTTTGGCTTCAGGTCCACAATGAGTAAACAAACACAGCATCTCACCTGGACCACAGGCAGGTTTGAAATGGAGATTCCCAGTTTAGAAATGTGATCAAGTTCGCCTTGCAGTTCTAAACTCTGAGCTTTCTCCCTGCAAAAGTCAACTATGAGTTTACCTAGCAACAACATACAAGCTGTGCCTGCTCATAAACCACCCAAATGCAGCCTTTCTGGAGCAAACAATTATAGCATTTTGATGATTGGAATGTGTCACACTCACTCAGCTTGAGTGCCCTACAGAGAAGAGCCTAAATACTTGTCTGCATCCATCTGACTACACAAAGTGTGCTTGCAGAATGTGCTCTTTCATTTCAGCTGGAAAGACGGTTTCATAATGTTATTCACCAGTTCCTGACGATTTCCAGTCCCTTTGCTGTTGGGATTGCACACATTGTTCCTCTATTTAAGAGGCATATGTTAGCATCACAAATGCGCCAGCATTGCAGTAATACCAAATCCTGTGAAACAGGCTTAAAAAAAAAAAAAAAAAAAAAAACAGAAAAAAAACCCAAACAAACTAGAAAATGTAAGGGAAAAATATACATAAAGATACATAGTGCAGGTCTCCTGTGGTGAGTTTATTACATTTTTCAAAAGCAACAGAAGATACTGGATAATAGATGGTCCCAACAGTGGCTACAAAGCAGTAACCTATGTGAAGGGCTCCGCTCATGTCATAAGCAGTGAAAGCACATCTCCAGAGGTTTAAGCTGAGAATGAATTCGGCCGTACTGGTTAAAACAATGGATTAGGTTCCTATTCTAATTATACACAGTGATGTATCCCCCCTGCCCAGGAAAAAATAAAGGAGAAAATGTAAACACAACATCACAACATAGAAAGCCACAAGCAGGAAAGAGGCTGTTCTGTCATCCTCTCCAGTTTTATTATTTCCAAATCTTAGCTCTGGACCTCTTTTTAGTTACTGTAGGTGAAGGAAAACATCTTCAGGACATATTGGAGCAAGTCAGAAAGCCTGAGTCACTTGACTGACCTCATGGTGCTCTTCAGCTTCAGGGTTGGATCTGCAGTAGGAATAGCAGTTAGCATATAGTAACAGTAGCAGGCTGATAAGCTTTTGGCTTATCTACCCAAATCCTCTGTTTGGTCTTGCAGCTTGTGGTGCTGAAGCTCGGCAGGTAACAGCACCCAAAGCAGCTGGCAGAAGTCCAGGTCTCCACATCCATAAGCACTCTCTTTGCTGTTTGGCATTGCAGGGCTTGATATAAGACACTATGATTTACTAATGTGGAACAATGTCTTTAAAAAGGGGGGGAAAGGAAGCTGCTGTAACACTGCCCTATCACCAAATGGAGAAAGGGCAGTCATTGCTTGCTGGTGGAGAAGGCCCTCAGGCTGACTGAGGACTTGTTGGAGGAGCAGCGCAGAGCTCTTTCAGGGGTGTGCTACATCCCAGACAGAATTCACAGCAACCTGAATGTCTGTAGGACAATAATGGCGACATTTTTCTTAAAAATGAGGCATGGGTTGTACCCTCAAAAGTATGTATCTCATTGAGACCCAGGGCTCATGCACATAGGTAGGGATACAACTGTGCTCTACTTAGAAAGGAGCATGGTTGACATAACACACCCTTCAGATATATGCATCCAGTTTTCATAAAGATTAAACATGAAAACTGAAATAAAACAGACAACAATTTCCCAAAGGCCCATCATTTTGGCATAATGGGCTGATTATATTTTGGCTTTGAACTTTAAAAATCACCTTTTCTGAGCTAGCAACCTACTCTGAGGTGCAAGAGTGGCAAAAGCAGAATTATAAACCAGCATTACCCTTTGGCTCCTAAACTCTCCCTGACCCACACCTGCAACAGAAAATCTTAGCACTCAGAGGTTCAGAGTTTCGAAAAGACTTTGGACAAATTTCATTCAAAGCAGGAGAAAATATTTACCAGCCACAAAGACTGTGTTTGAAACCTCAACCTAGTGTCACACCTTCATGTGCGCCTGAACAAAATTGGAAGGTTGTTATGCAATACCTGTGAAGAGCACTTTCAAATGCAGAAAAGCAGGGTTTGTAGGAAAAGCTAAAATCTCTTACTTGACCAACAAATACTGTGGGAAAAGATAGACAAGTGTTGGGCTTAGAGTGCTTTCCTTAGTTACAATAAAAAGCAGAACTACCCATTCTTAAACAATTTTCTGCATGCAAGTTCAAGGTATAAATGATGACAGAAAGTCAAATTATAGTGGTGGAAATCTCCTGAAAAGCTGCATTAACAAAGACAGGTTTAGTGGGCAGAAATACTACATACAGTGGCCAGGTCAGTGCTGCAGTCCCACACTTCATATTTTGCTTCAAACCTACAAAACTAAACAAAATAAAGTCCATTCTTCATAAGGGGAAAAAAAATAAACAACATAGGACAGTTTTTGTAGGGAGGAAATATTCAAAATTCAGACCAGAAGGTACTAAAGAAGTGGTCAGGAAAGAAGGAAGAATCTGGGGTGTTGAGACTAAGCAATGGGATCAAGGATGCTGGAGACAAAACAAGGGAGGGTTACCGTGTGAGCAGGGGAGAAATGAACTCTGTTCATCAGTTAGGAGAGGTAGGACAGCGGCCTGCCTGAATACCAAGGGCAGAGTAAAGAGGGATCAATAGAGATGCAAGTGGAGGGATCATTAGGGACACCTGAAGAGGGATCAGTATGGAATGGATGAGGTTTTAGGAGGAAACAGGGGAAGATGAAACACGATATAGGATATATCTCTCTGCCTCTTCTGAGCCACCCAGGAACGGCAAGTATCACTGCCCACTAATCTGAAGCATCAGGCACCATCCACACTGCAAGGGCAGAGATTTTGGCAAGCATCCCTCATGGGAGAGAACACACAAAGGAGAAGAAAGTGGGCAATCATGGGGGGCATGGAGCCAGGAAGG
>JANZLQ010000079.1:5174992-5208851 GCA_026212715.1 Elanus axillaris | reverse complement strand
TCCACACTACTTTACACAGTTTTCATGCTAGTTATATTCTGCATATGTGTTAGCCCACCTGCAGTGCCATTATTTACCCAACCCCACTAGGAAAACAGTTTTTGTTAACATAGCAACTTAGAGCCTCACAGCAATTGCAGCTTGAGCTCTGGCTTGGCTCTAAGACAACTGAAAATGAGGAGCGAGGTAGCTGTCTGCTACATCTGCATGCCCAGCTGTGCATTTAGGTTCTCTCAAAACCAGGTGCAGGGAGTTAAATTATCTCAACTCAGAAGCTGATGGCTTGATCCTCATGTAGGGAGACACATATACATCATCTGAGCATCACCACCACCAAGTGCGTAAGCATTGCCGAATAACTCAGTGGGGAATGAACCAGCTATCAATCAAAGGCTGCTGCTGAGGCCACAGCTCAGCAACTTCCAGAAGAGATTTCTTTTGCAGAGAGAAGTCTGGCAACAAACACACTTGGACAAAGTTGCAGGGAGATATATGAGGTGGCAGCAGGTCTCTGCCTTCAGAAGGGAGGAAAAGGCAGGTGGTAGGTGGAAAGAGAGAGCACTACATTAAGAGGTGAGTCATTTTTCTGACTGTGCTTTCCTCCCTGCAGTTCTTTCTCCTTTATACACACAACCCTAGAGCTACATATATACAGGAAGGGATCAAGATCCAAGAGCAGGTGCAACAGTAAGCGATAACGTGCAGAAGAGTAGCTTGCTGTAGTGCCAGAAGATGCTAGCAGCTGCAGCAAGGGGAAGAACAAGGTTTGATGGAAGCATCACTGGAGCAAGCAAATGTATCCCAAATGATAACGATGCTGCTAAATTCTGAAAAAGGAGCATATGATGAAAAGTTACAGCTATGAAAGGGTAAGGGATACCCCTTGTGTTGTGGAGTGACCCGGACAACTTAGAGAAGACAAACAGTGGAAAATAACTTTGACAGAAGAGTGGAAAAGTGATGGAAGAAGGTGCTGTGAGGTTGTAATTTGTACAAGCTGTAAAATCGTATTACTGGAGGCTCTGAAGTGGCTTTAAAGAAAAGGAATTGCTCTGACTTGTTGGAGGAAGGATGAAGCTCTGAGACAGAGCCTGACACAGCCAGAGCATGACTTTGTAAAGCATCTTCCCACCATCCTCTGCAGAGAGATGGCAAGGATTTGGGGAAAAAAAACCCACTTGCAGTGTTGCTTGATACTGTAGTATTTTGCTCTGCCACCACTTTTAACGCAGCCCTAGTCCTTTCTCCTTGTTGCCATACTGCGTGAATTCTCACCAGGCCTCACATCACTTCTTTCTTTTCTCACCAGGACCTGCACCCTTGTTATGTCATATGGCACTTCGCTGGTGGGAAAGCAAATTCCCAGTGCTACGGGTGCAGCCAGAGTGCAGGGTGGGCACCTGTGGACTGAATGGCTGGTACACTTTGCAAACTAAAATAAAAGAAACCAAGCCTTTGTTCACTTCCAGCTGCCAAACTCTAACCCCTTCATATGTGGGCGTCTGAGTACGCTTTGAGTGGGGCTTTTAGCAGGCACTCTGCTTTCACTAAGCTGATAGTTAATCAGCTGCAATGTCTCAAACCCCTCAGGATTTGCAACTTCATGACTGAGACTTTTTTTTTTTGCATAAGACTGTGCATAACAGTGTTTTGCTTACTTCCACATTTATCTTTGAACACTGCTGTCCTAGTTAGCCCTAAAAAGGTCAGATGTCTCAAAGGCTACAAATAAGAAACAGACTGCCAGTGCCTCACTGCCAGTATTTCAAAATTATAACTGTACAGAGAATGGCATATTGTAATCATGCATTAATTCATAAATGTGTTCTTAATAAAAGTGCTCCAAAGAGGAAAATTTTTAGACTCATTATTATGGGTAGAGATGGGTAAATACTGATACAATTTTTATGTGAATACTGGTGATTCCTCCCCCCACACCTTAGGAGAAAGTTCCCATCAGCTTTGAGAGAAGCAAATTGCTGACACTTGCTTCCAGCCAATCCCTAAGAAAACAAGTTACACATCCCCAAACAGACAAACATAAATCTTGCTCACCATGAGGATTCAGACCAGGAGGTTTATGACCTTGTGTTTATATTCATTCAGAAGATAAAATGCAGTTTGTTTCACAACTAAGAAGATGTTGGATTTCAAAAGTCAAAAGCAACCCATGAAAAGGAAGACACAGGTCATTCCAAATGTGTAATGCTGAAAAAAAACCCAAGTTTTTGCAGAAAACTTAGGAAATTTTACTTTGCTTTGTGTAACTTCAGTAGGAAATGCACTATTGATAGTATATGTGAATGTTCCTTATTATTTTGAGACAGAACACTTGTATTATAAAACCATAACTTTCAGGCCTTCCTGCCTGACGAGGATGGGCAATTGAGATTGCTAAGCAAATTGAACTATTCTCATGCTGCTTTGCAAAATGAGGAGAAAAATTGAAGGAAAGCATGCACAAAAGCTGTGATTTACACTAAAAATAACCAAACCATGTCATCACATAAGATGACACTTTCTCTGCAATACCTAAGGCCACTCCGAATACGAAAGTAATTCCATGTCCATAAGAGTTGGTAAAAAAGTGACAACTTAGTATTTCTTTTCCTTTAAAGAGTGCTAGTATATGGTTTTTTTTTTAAATAGAAAGCCTGTTCTGACCTTCGTTTCTCAAAGTGTTCAGTCTTTAGATATGAGAGTGAAATGCACCCTCTTTTTCCACAGTAAGGGCTGATGTGCCTCTAACACGACCAATGCCACCACCAGCATCGGGATATTTTTATTACAGTAGCGTTGCAATGATTCCCCTCCCTTCCACGTGAGCCAGGCTGAGGCTGTGTGCAGGATGCTGCTGCTGAACACAAATGTTGATATTAGCACAGGGAGCCTTATGAGCAACAGCACCAACATGCAGAGAGGGGGGAAAAAAGCTAGGGAAGATTACAAGAACATTTATAGGTTATGCATACGACCATACTAAAAGCCCTACAAAACTCACTACAATGCCACTTGAGTCACTAACAAATTGAAGCACTTTACAAAATTTATAGCTTTTCAATAATTTTGAATAGCTCTAAAATGCTCATGCTCCAAACCATAAAGTCTTTCTTAACCACTGCAGATGTATAAAAGGCGTATCATCAAAATGAGGGTAATCAACTCCTTCAATCTCAGGTGTGAAATTGTTCTGTATTTTTCCCTTGTCATTTTTGTTATTCGCCAAGTGCAAAAAAAAAAGGTCATAAGGAAGCAAGAAAAAAATCCCTTTCCTGTATATAATCAAATTCAAAAAACGTTGGGGATGAAAAAAATTCAGTTATCTTATGTAACATTAGCTAAGCTATCATAAACTTTTTTTTTTTAATATCCACCTCCTGAACAAAAAAAATAAATCATGAAAAGGCTGAACAATCTCTAGAGATTTTCCTTTAGTAATGAAAAAGTTTTATGATCGGGAGAAGATGCACGCTTGAAGTATGTTGTGCTGGGTACTTAAAATATGTTAACAAATATGCTAAGCTTAATTTTTTTTTCCTATAACTCACACCATACAGCAGAGAGCAGTATTGAATTGTCTAGGTCAGACGCTCATAACTAGGAAGTTGTGTGAATAATGGATATCTCCATTTAGCCACTAAACAAAAAGAATATTGATGTGTCAGAGGGGAAATTTCAGAGTAAGTTAGAAGAACATGAAAATATATTCAAACTCAATTAAAAAATAAACTACAAAGATCAGAAACTCTTACATAAAGGATGGGAACAGGATAGTTCAATTTCTCCTCTGAGAAAAGAAAAGAAAAGAAAAAGACATGGGGTTTGCCAGAGTTGCTTATTTAATTCACAAATATTTTAGTCTCTTGAATAGAATTTTGGCTTTTGTTTTTTTCTTAAAACTCCACTTCCTCTCATGCTGCTCACTGCCAAAGTATAAACGTATGTTGCCAAGTATATGCATTTCTGCATACGCTGTTATTGCAAAAATCCTCCTGCCTCTGCCCCTGAGAACAAGCCTGAAGAGAGACTCCTGTTGAAGCTTATTATAATGCAGCTACACAGTGTGGTGTATAAGCAATCTCACACTTAAAAGATGTGAAACAACAGAGGTGGCTGCAAGGGAGAAAAGCGAGTGCCTCACCAGAACTGGAAGCAGCAACATTTTTTCTTTTTCCCTTCCTCTCTCCTCCACCATGGCCAACTAAACTAATCAGATAAACTAGGCCAGCACAAATGAACCAGGTGAGCCAGCTGCAAACTGAATGGGCAAAACAGCAGTGACTAAGATAGCTGGGAGGGCACATGCACCAGAGTTCAAATCTCTAGGGAACAGCTTCATGCAGCTCTAATCAATTTTTAAATGTGCTTACTCTTGGTTTTTACAAGTGACTTTAAAACCAGTATTTCACACTAATTTTGGAATTATATTTTGCGTCAAATGACACAATAAACTAGTCACTAAATTGCAAAAACTTCAATTAAAGTTTCTTCCCTTTTTCAAGTTAATCAAAATCCATCCCTTTTGATTCAGCGGGGACTAAAAGTAAGGATCAGTGCCCAGATTCCCTTACAAACCTTCCATATACATAGTGTGTAAAACATATACATAAATTTATCAGTGAAATACAGGTTAAAAGGAAACTGCTGTCAGAACATGCTAATTCACTCAAAGTACAAGAAAAAGCACAGGATGAAGCAGGACCAAAACAGGAATCATGCAGAAGATTGCATAAAAAACACAGGCAAAAGTAAGCAAATAACATTCCTCGGGTATCTCAAGAGTTTAAAAGGGAACCAAAAGGGCTGCAGGAATTAAGAGAACTGAAATAACTCTCACACAAATGTGGTGGATCTCATGCCATGACCCCATCTCTGCCCGGGATATAGGAGGGGAACCTGCTGCATCCTGGATTGCTCCTCATACTCAGGACAATGTCCAGCCCTCACCTAAGGCGTGACTTTTCATGGGGAAAAATAAAGGAGAATTTAGTTGTAAATTGCACTGGGCCCAACACTGCTATATCTAAATCCAGTATCACTTTGCTTCTGCTTATCCAGTTAGATATATGCCCAAGTTTAAAAGTCACCACTATAGCAAAACAAGACTAGGACCTCTGTACCAATTTAAGAGCTCAACTTGAGGTAGACAGGCTTGAACACTTTGCCCTGTAAAACTCCCTCTCCATGTTTCTAACCACACAGTGGTCTAATATTTACCCACTAAACAAACTCTTTACATTGCTAATTCAGATTCATTGCAATTTTGTTTGTTCAGCAGCGGAAACTTAATTTTAAAACCGTTTTAATTGAATGACCTGCTAGAAGTATATTAAAGTGATTTAATTATTGTAAAATTTCCTAAAGGGAAGGTCATTTGCATAGCGATCATTTTTCACATGCACCAGCTGCAGCCATTTTTCAGCTTTCAGCTTCTACCCCTCCCTTCCTTGCTTGCATTTAATTTTACACCAGGTAGCAGACAGACTAAAGAGACACTGCAACCATGTAATCTAGTCAAGTAATTTTAAAATAGATTCTAAAACGGAGTTTAAAAGTTAGTACTAGATAATTCCACAGCTTTGCCTTATTTTTTCCTGCTTTTACTGCATAAACCTACATCAGGTCCTCAAAACTGAGTATGCCACAGAAAGATGAGGCCACCTTTAGGGGAGAAAGTCTATGAAAAGCCTCATGGAGGATGGGGAGGCAAGTCCCACATAGGTGGGAAGCATATTGGCCCAGGTCAAGTGTCAGGGCAAGATTTGCTGGTATCTGAAGAACTTTTCTCATGCCAAAGTCCTTGCAGAAAAAACAGGACACTAAGTTTATGGTTGCAATCAATTCAGTAGCTAAATTTAAGCCCACCTTCCTCATCCTCTTCACTTCACCAGTAACAGTAACCAGTAACCCTCAATGCACTTGTATTCTTCAGTCTGACTTTCTTATAACCAAAATATGTTTCCTCGGTGGTGCTTCTAAAGTCCAGTATTTTCACACTGATTTTGACAACTGGCATTTTTATTTGAGCACAGAACAATGAAACCATCAGTAAATAAATATGTTCAGTCTCTACCAGTTGCACTATCATCTGCACCAGAATACGCTTTGAAATACATAAGCACTAGCAGACAAAATTTCTTTCCATGTTTTTGTAATTTTATTTTTTATTAAGTATATGAAACATCTGTATGTGAAACGCTTAGCATAGTCTTTTTTCTCAGATATAGTATCTCTTCCACAGCAAAGAGCTTGCAAAAAATAAACCCCTTACACTTTTATGCAGTTGAATCAAACAAAACAGAAGACAGACGTGAAAACAGGATTGTAAAGACTAAATAAAATTTGAAGAAAGATATTTTACATAAGCAGCACATGCCCTGACCACTTCAAAACTTACTTCTCAGTATTTCAGAGTGATGTTAACATAACCTAATTTGTTCGTTAAAAAGCAGAAATACTACTAAATCCACTTAAGCAAACAAGCCAACTTTTAGGGCACTTCTTCCTGTCCTGCCAAAGAGCTGCTCTGTTTAACATAGCTCTGCATCAGAGACATCCACAGCTGATTTTGGTCATATTTATTCCTATTTAATGCCTTCCACAGAAGGCTAATTCCTTCTTTGCTGCTGCTCTGCAATGGAGAGAAAATACCTAAAGTTTTTTGCGTTGATTGGGAAATCAAGAGAACACAGAAGGAAAGCATCATATTAATCAAAATCTAATAAAAATAAAAGATCTTCCCACTGAAAGCAACTATTAATTCTGTAATAAATATCCTTTTTCTGTGAGTTTAGAATAACTTTGTTTTGTATAGATGCAAACCTCAGGAACTTGTGGAGCTGACAGAGACTGGAGGTTTTTATGAAAAGCAGCAAAGCTGGACTTTACGCACTTTCCTGAAAGGATAAATTTACGCTGCAGGTGACTTAAGTGTTTCAACTCTTGCAACAGGTTGTTCTTTAAAATGTATAAGAAAAATGACTTCTCTAATGGGAGTAAAGAGAGATGATAAATAACAGTACCATGGAAGGAGAAAAGAAACCAGAGCAAGAAGAAAGCTGGATTTCTTTCATAACTAAACTCAGAACAAAACCAGCCAAACACCACCACAAATAAAAGGAAGCATAAAAAATCTCCAACAGGCAGACAGGGACAAAACCAAGAAAGCTAAGAATTTCTAAGGGACAACAGAAATAAGGAGGAAAATTAATAGCTGTCTATTAATAGGGAAATTAAGCAAATAAGCTGCTCAAATGCTCCTTAACTTTTCTGTTTATTTTTCACAATGGCAGGACAGGATACAGAAACGAAAGACTATGAAATATTAAAAAAGTTAGATGCATTTAATAAGGAGTGCTTGAGGAAGGTCACTGGAGTACTTACTGCACTGGCCGAAAGTGTCACCATACAATTATTAACCAGCCTGTAAAGCTCACGGAAGATGAAAAGTTTCATGGGGCTGAAGACAGGGAAATACAACATCCACCTATAGAAAGTGTGGGGTAACTGGGATTATTAAACCACACAAATTAACTTCAATACCCAGACAAAACCCCCAAAGAGATTCCTAATCAATCTGTAAACTCCGAGAGGGTGATGTGATAATGAAAGCTAGCACAGATCTGCCAAGGACGGATCATGTCAAACCAATCCAATTTCCTTCTCTCACACAAATGGCCTGATGGGGCAGGGGAAACTAAGAGATGCTGTCTTGCCTTTATTAAGGTCTTTGAGGCAATTCAGCAAGAAATTTTCATGAACAGACTAGAACATAAGGAGTAAGAGTATGAAGCACATACATGCCAGTTAGGACATAAGGCAGAAGAGCTACTACAAGCATTTCACTGTTAGGCAGGGAGTATATAATGAGGGTGCTGTTTATATATAAAAAAGCATACATGTGGACACATAGATGATGCACACATATGTGTGTGCACTTCTATGAGGACAATACCCTTCAGTACTTTCCTTAGCATCTTGGGGGTTGGACTAGATGACCTTTAATGGCCTCTTCCAATCCAAACTATTCCATGATTCTTTGCATGATATTAGTATGTTTGCATAGAAAACACATAATAAATCTAATGGACACAAGTTACAATTACTTGGAATTTAAAGTAACTTTGATACATTGGAGAAATTGTCTAGAATTAATATTTTGGGGGGAAAAAAAAGTAATAAAGTGCCAGGTACTACACTTAATAAAGAAGAAAAAAGCATATATACAAAAATAGGAAATAATTTTATCTTGCAACAGTACTGCATTAAAGGATCTGGGAATTATCAAATATCCAGATAAGAGTCAGTGTCGCAAAGCTGCTGCAAAACAAGAGGAAGCGTTAATTGTGAGATACATTAATAGGGCTGTCTTATTAACACTTGGGAGGTGATCGCCTGGGAGGTTTGAAAGAACTGGGCTTGCAGTCAAGGGCAGAAGGAAAAAAAGACCAGGAACAGAGTAGTAGTCTGTGCAAGTATATAAAGGGTGAGTAAATGCCTAAATCTGAAACTATAGATATGTGGGGGAGTGCATGTATCTGGTGTCCCTCTTCATGGGTGAGGATGAGACATAAGCATGGGGCCCAGAGATAAGAAGTGTGTGCCTGGGCTGGCCAAGGGGAAACCCCCAGGTGGGGAGACAGCTCCGCTGAAAACAACACCCCTCAGCTAAAAACTATGCTCTGGAGAGCAGACCCACCATGAAAACTAAGATATAAGAGAAACAACAATATATATGAGTAAAAAAAATTTTACAGAATACAAATGCTACTAAGGGAGGAAGTCTCCAATTCAGCTGATGATAACAGACAAGAAACCTCTGAATTCCTACTGAAACATCCTAGACCAACTGCAACAGCTTGCTTGAACTACCATCACCAGACATCTGTTTCTCAAGCAAGGTTCTGATGCAAAGATAGAGATGCAGGGGGAGAAGGGAGGATATGTCTCCGAAGTAAGAATTTCTTGACAGTATCACAAAAGTCTCAATGTATCTACCAAAAGAGGAATAGATACCATAGAGGAAAAGAACAAAATGGTTCTTACCTCCAGGTATATAAGAGAAGTGGAACCTTATATTGCCAGCTCAGACATGAAGTCAGTGAGTGCAACAGCAAGTCTCCTCCTGCTAACAATTTCTGCTGCTTGGAAAGCCAAAACCTGAACTAAAATCTAAGTGCCAGTTCTTGATCTCTCATCTAGCTGCTTACCTAAGGAACTCATCTGCTCTATTTTTAGTTGAGAAGTAAGAATCATAAAATTGTAGCTTCAGAACTAAAAGTTCAAGTGCTGAAGACTTACACTTCTAACTTGGTAAGAGTAATGTTCTGACTCTACTCTTGACATGGAGTTCAAATCAGCAACTTTTAGAAAAAGAATTCCCAGAAAAAGTTTTCTAAGATACCATTATGCCTCTAGACAGACAGAATGTAAGTTAATTTCTATTTCTTCACTTTACATTTCTTTATTTTCAAATTTACATTACCTTTTTGCTAGATATCAGCAAAACTGTATTTTAAAATCTTTCACCACTTAGAACTTTTTAAAGGCATTAAAAGCTATGCAATATAAAAAATGGCTACAGGTAGTCTGAGTTAAAGAAATTAAGTTTGTGTGTTTCCTCCTAGTCATGTGGCAATCCAGCCACAGTAGTGCCAATCCCAAAGTTCAAAAATTCCAATCTTTAGAATAAAACTGAATTAAACAGTGGTTTTTTTGTTTGTCCCCTGGTTCTTTGCTTTCTGTTGATTATCTTTGTATAGAGAGTAGTAATTTGTTCACCCATAGCAGTTTATACAGGATGTCTGAAGACAACCCAGTGAAGAATTCACCACTTCAGTTTGCAATGCAATTAATGACACTTTCTGTTAAAATGACGCTTCTGCTATTGCAATTTATCTATTGTCAGGTTCCAGTCTCTGGTTCCTTTTCTGGCTTCTTCCAAGATCAGAGTCCTTCTCTATGCTGTTTTTATTCCCCCTTAAGGTACTTTAACCTCTGAATCTTCCCCTGATGATCTGTAGAGTTCTTTTTACGTTTCTCACTACAAGTCATTTTTCTATTCCTTAAATCCTCCACTGCCTTCCCAAGTTTTCACCTGGAAAACTACAATGTAAAACACATCACCTTGCAGTTTTACAGCATTGGTCCTGCTTACCCTGCGCTACACAACACAATCTCCTACTCACCCCTTTTTAGTCTGAGTCACATTCACTCCCCACCTCCCAGGCGGTTTTTAGCTGCATGTATCAAACTGCCAAAATCACCACATTGTGCTTTCCTGCGGCCAACAAATCCCTGTCCGGATCAACTGCTTTCTCTATCTTTCATTGTGTAAATTGCAGTCCAAATTCCTTGATATATGACTCTGCTGTGCCCACCCCTTCCCCACCTCCGTGAGCTCATGCTGCTTGGGAGATGACAGTAACTGCTTGATCCCACTCCATGAACAAGAGGACAGGGGAACTGGCAATCTGGACAAGGTACAGATGTTTGGGCTGAAGATTTTTATATTTTACTCTTGTAATCATGCTGGCATCAAAACCACAGTAGGAATGCAATAGCATGTGCTCACGCAAGGAAGAAAACTGCATTTCAGTACCAAAACTTGCACACATGCCCTATTCCCAATATAACCCAAATGAATGGGAAGCAACTGGACATCTGTGATCCTAAAAGATCAGATATATCCAACTCCAACTAAGAGCCTGTATTCTTTTAGTTTCTGACATATGCACAACTGCTTCACACTACACCCCGTACATCTATAAAAATGAGCATTTCAGGAAATCACAAATGTTCCACACTCACTGAAAAACTGCTTTCCAATCTGACAGGTGGAAAGAATATGGCCATGGGTTGGTTACTCAGAATCACTAAAAGTAGCCTGCAAATCTCTTAACTCAGAGAGAAGAATCCTTCATTTTCCTGTCAGCTTTCAAGACAGACAGAATTACGAAGCGGCTCCACATTTCACACACTGAGAAAGCTGCCTGTCCCCAAGACCCATTGGGGCTGTACCCCTGGGAAAGCAAAATGCTAACAACCCTCAACAAACAGTGTTTCGGAGAGGTCTTTAAAGAGATATTATGAAAAGCAGAAAATATTGCAGGATTGACTCCAGAACAAGCATAACTAATTACTTTGGGTTTTTTTAATGTAGATTTAGAGGGAAACTGAATATTCCCCTGAAAGAGTGATCTCCCAGTCTCTGATGTGTCCCTTTTGCAGTCCACCAGTTAACAGCCTGTCTATTAAGCAGGCAAGCAAGAATAATTGTGTTATATCTTCTTTGAAAATTCTTCATAAAATTTGAATCAAAACAGCAACACCTTCATTATTTTCTCAGCCCTGTCTGGACTAGTACCAGATGCTTGCCCTCATGGCTGCAGTACTCTCCCAGACCTTCCTCCATCACAGAACATGCTCTGCTAAAATTAACATTTCAAAAAGGTGGATAGTCCCTAGGCTATTACACTGAATCCTGCATGCTTGCACTTGATAGCAGAGGCCGGCTTTGCTAGTCTTCCTTACTGAAGACCTTTTAAATCAGGGGGGCTTTAGACTGTGAACCTGATGGGTTCAAAAGCAAGACTTCATATAACCCTTGACATATAAGGCTCACTTCCATTCCAGGAGCATGCTGCCAAGGCTCTCACAGCAGCAGAACAGGTGAATGTGAAGAGCTGGAAGAGCAGAGCATGCACCTTCCTGGCAACCAGGGCTGTGGCTAGCAGAGGAACAGATGCTTTTTCCAGGCAGCTGCTCAATTGTCTGAGCTCTCCAGCACTTGGAACACTTCACAGGTGGAAAAGATGCTGTAGTCAACAGCCCAAGTAAACTGATTGTGTTCAGTATAACTCCAGCTGAAGTTCTTTTGAAGGTTAAACACAACAAACTTTGTAGGTCACAGAAACCTAGCCTAGAAAAAAAATCTTAAGAAGCACCTACATTGTGTCAGCATCCACTGATAAACTTGAAATATTGAACTAGCATCAACACATTATCCAAAATAGAAGCCTGGACTATAAAAACTGTTGAGAAGTACATGCCAGGCTAAACACCCATTCTACTACAAAGTCTTTGGGACTGTAAAGTCTCAAGGCAGTCTCAAGTTTCAGGTTGCATGGAGAAAGGAGAAGGCTGAGCTGGCTTCTGAGAGATAAACAAACTTCCCACCATAGCTCATTACCTTCCCCCTAACCATGACTTTAAACTCACGCTATTATCTGAGATAGGTTGATCTCTTTCAGGAGGGGGTCCCATAGCCCACTTGTACACTTTCAAATCCCCACCCCAGAAATCAAGACTGGTTCTTCCTAGGGACTGTAGGGCATTTTTCCTCTCTGCAATAAGGACTGTCCTTTGTAACCGAAGGGGTCTTTGGTACCCCTTTGGTTAAGGGAGGCTGTTTTCTCAAGGATTTTTAAACTACTGTAGAACTGCCCCGAGCAGTATCATTCATCTGTTTGTGTTGCACACATGGGAAGAAAATCCATGCAGAGCCGAATCCAATATTCCAAAAATCAAATTAAAAAACCCAAAGGTAATGATACATAACTACTTTAAGTATATTCCTTCTTAGTGCTGCTAGGATGAAATAAATAGAAGAGACTGTATAATGTGTTTTTCAACACATTACTTCTTTTTTTAAGTGGTTTTCTATCAGGAAGGACAACCGTCAAGAAGAAAGGTGATAAAATCCTGTGAGTACACAGAAACTCAGAAGTTCCTCCACTCACCATGGTGTGCAGCCAATCTTTTCCCCAGGAAGTTAAATTGTTCCCAAATTTTAATTCTGAAACACTCAGAAATGAAAACATTTGTATCAAACCTGTACGCCTTTGTGGGTAAACTGCTATTCATGTGAATAAGACATTATCTGCCTTTATACTAGAGAATTGTTTATTCTGCTGCACCCCAAATGAGGGGATATATACTCAATTACTTCTAAGAAAAACATTTTAGACTAGCACAGAAACTGACAAAAATCTGGTTACCACACGTTCTTTGGCAAACCTGGAGATTTTGCACACATTGATAACAAGTGGGATGTATCAAATAGAATAGGAAAAAAAAATCACACTGATAAGACAATAAACATTTATTGATCTTTGTCTTTAGAAATTGTCCTATTTTAGATATGGGAAATACTATATAAAATAATGGAAGGTTTTTTTAAACCTAGAGTAAATACTGTAAAACAGTCTATCCTTTTACAGTGCACAAATGCAAGGCATGCAGAGTACATGTAGGGATACTAAAATGCTGTATGAGCATCACTGCAGTAGACATTAAATGTCTAACATGGATTAATGCTTTACAAAGGCAAGCAAGTTGATGGGGTAGTTGATATACAGCAGATATCACAGTTTCTCTTAGATTTGCTGTGGTATTACCATTAGCAACTAATAGATACAATTTTAATTTTAATGTGTGCATTATAAAAAACAAAGTGAAATTATAACATTTCAACAGATTGAATGGGGAATAAGAAGGTATAATCTTGCTTCACTTTGGAAAATTTACTGATATTAAAGTAATTTAAGTGTTAAGATGACAAACCAATTATCACTATTTTCACATAATAAAATGCTGCCTGATACATGGTAACATTGAGCAGGACAAAAACAGCTTCTTAAATCCTCTACAGTAAAAAAAAAAAGCAATATAATTTCTTACACATAGTGTAAGAAAATGTTTAGTAAGCTTATTGGAGAAAGTTTTCTGAAACAGTGTACTATATACAGTACAGATTGCTACAGCAACTTTTTAGAGCTAAAAGCTCAAAATGCTTTTATAAGCCTTCCTCAGAGGAAGGCTTCCTTTGGTAGAATTGAATCAACACCATCTCAACTTACAAGCACTTCACATTTAGAATGCATAATTAACTCAAGAGTAGGCACCTGCTGTTTCCTCACTGTTTTAATTTCCCTGCTGAACCAGATCAGGCAGGTTTCACCTTCAGCTCTTGCCATTCTCGGAGGCGGGGAAGCAGCTGAAAGGTAAGGGTGGTTTTGCCATTCAATACCCTAACAGCATTCTACAAAATTGGTACAGGGCGTAACTTGTGCCCTTTCTTTTGGAGTCACTTTGCTCGGTGCCAGCCATACATATTACAAGCCAGCTCTTCTGTACTCTTTGTGCCCCAAATCCAAATAGATGTTGTCAACTTCAGCCTTTCTGAGCTCAAGCAGAACTACTTACCTGGCTGATGTCACCCACGTGCCTGCGCAACTGGGGTATAAGTACCACCCAGGATGTCACTACAGAACTTTGTTGAAAGTCAACCCCTTCAGGATTCTCTAAGTCCTTTCCCTCAGTCATCAAAAAAGAAAACTGAATGCACAGGTGGCAGTGGGGTGTTATATTACCAGTCAGTTAATAACAGCAAAGCTGTTAGATTATCATTAAAGTAACAGAAAGGGAAAAGATTTCTTCAAAATCTTATTTGCCTCCAATGTGTAAAAACCCATAAACACACATGGACATTCTATATGCCAAAAACTGTTAGGAAACAATAATTTTATAGCAAATTCCATTTTAAGGGCTAGCAGTTCTTGCATTTTCTTTCCAAAAGTTAACCTTCTATTATGTAGCAAAATAACTACAAAGGTACATGTAAGAAATTTAAAGCATGTCTTCTAGAGACCACCCACATTTAGGCACTTTAGTCTACAGTTTACAAGAATAATGCAATGTTACTGTAGGTTGTTTATTATTTGTAGTAACTGTACCTAAGTATTATCCACAACAACTAAAAAAAAAAAAATTTAAAAAAAGCCACACCAACAAATGCCCACAAACCCCCAACCCAAAATAGAGCAACTCCCAGCTTTTCCAACATGTGCTGCACTCTCCTGTTCACAGATCCCGATAAACCTCTAAAGCAGTAAGCAAACAAGGCAATTTGTTTTGAAACTGCAGGTAATACAACACCAGTCAGGACAGGTCAATATAACACAACAACCATTTGACACCATCTTCACTGTGAAACATGATGGTCTTAATACTTGTAAAGCTGCAACTATAAAAATTGTATTTTAACAGTAATTTAGCAGTAAGAGGAAGCTAGAATTTATATAAATAACATCCGAGTCTTTCCCATCTGGCAAATACTAAAATGAAGGGAGGGGAGCTTTTTGTTCTTAGGTTTGTTTTAGAATAGGAAGTATTATGCGCTTTTCACTTAAAAAGACAAAAAAAAGACTATTAACAGAACAGCAACACTGAATTTATGTGTGTTCCCAGCAACAGACATATTTAAAGTAAAATATTTACAACAAGATGTTCCCTGTGCAATTTCTAACAAGTCTACCTTATGAGAAATTTTAGACTTAAATTATTTAACAGCATCTTTACATTAATATTTGCTCACATTAATGGGAAGACTGAAACATTAGACAAAGTTTCCTGCAATTGCTATTACAGAGTATTTCTCCACATGTATTCTTCCTAGAAAACCTTACATAACTGAAAACGTGTAAGATTGTTAACAACAGGACAAAGGAATGATTGAAGATAGGAAAAATAAAAACTGTTTGTTGGCACATCATGACATGGGTATGAACTGTACTTACAAAATAAAAATTTTGGTGTGTTTTTCTTTGTCCTAAGTTTTTATCAAAAATACTATAAATATGTGTTCTTGAAGCTTAGAACATATATGGGAAGCACAATTACAATAAACAGAGGGAAAGAGAACAAGGTTGACTTTAAGCACAAGATATTTCAAGCCAGGTTTCAAAAAATACTTAGCAGCATCATAAAATAAATAAAAATGGCCTACTACTAAGGAATTTGTAAAAAGCTACTCTCAAAACTCTACTGAGGTCTTTGTTTGTTTTATAAATAGCAGAGTCACATGGATAGCATGTTGTTGAGAGAAATGCTGCATATCTGAATAAGGATTCTTGACTGATGGGTGACCACATATGGAAAAAGTTTGGTATTTACAGGTGGATTTCACACTTCAATATAAAACAGCATACTTGTTAGTACTTCAGCCTGGACATCAAGTTTTAAAAAAAAGTTAGTGTAGAAGTATTTGACTTCTAGTTGCAGGCACTGGTATTAATTAAAAAAATGAAAATATGATCCATGGTATCAGGATTAAAAATAATTTCCATTAAAAACACCATTGAAATCAAAGTTATAAAAATACATATACACTGGCATGCAAAACAATGTCCAGTGCAGCATTACTCTCCTGGCAGTCCACAGTGAGAGACTTGAAAAAGTTAAGTGCAGCATATACAGATGTCAGTAAAAGCAGCCTTGAAATAGCATCTTGGCCTCACATCTCTCACATCTCACATCTCTCCCACAGAGGAGGAATACCTTTCAGTCTAGCATTAGATTAGACCTGCCACCCATTTCAGTGCATGCACTGCCAGAGCCACAAAGGATGGCAGACCTTCCTAAAGAAGAAGTTGCACAAAACTGACTCCAAAGCACAGGCTGACTTCTTTGCAACTTGCTTAAGTACATCAGACATTTGGCTTCAATACTTGTTTCCCAGATGCTCTTTAGAGTAAGTATCAATGAGGTCAAAATATTGCTCTTCATTTACCATCTGGGATTTGGGACTTAGGCTACAGATGCTGAAATTAACAGTCCTATTTACTCGTAATGGTAAACATTCACATTTAATATTTGATTTAGGATACAAGTGACCTGCTGTTACCTTCCTCTATTAAGATTTTGCTGAGCTGCAATAGAAAGGTTCCTCTAAGAGAACACATGATTTTCTCTGGACTCATTTTCATTCAATGTTTCCATTTTCACCATGCACTTAATTCTTCAATCTTAACTAAACTATTATAGTAACTTTGTAGTGACAAAATGAACTGTGGGGTTAAGTCTAGAATCTTCGTAGCTAACAAATAAATGGGCAACTTGTTGTGTCATATGACACAACATGAAGCACAGCATTTAAAAACTGTTTTAAATCTCTGCAGAAACAAGCTAATGTTCTAAAGGAAAACAGAGGCCTTTGAAAATAAAGAGGCATAAGGCCTTTTACCTTGTAGAGCCTTCCAACAGCTTTAAGATTAGATACTATAAATTTTCTATGTGGTAAATCCAAGACCTCTATTACCATTTAGCTGTAGTTACTGTGAAAAAATACAAAACTTTTAATTGTTCCTTTGAGGTTAGCTGAAGCTTCTGTACTTACTAACCATTTTATACACTGAGTTAGGCTACCTAATTGGGTGTTCATGCATCCTGGTGGCATTTTTGTTCGTAGGCGAATTTGACTTTAAAACCCAGGCAAGCACACATCTCTATTCACACATCTTCCAGTACTTGTAGCTCAAAGGTGAAGAACAACTGCCATCAAAATTAATTTTCTAAAGCATGGCCTTCTCTACAAGGATGTTCTCTTACACTGATACTACCTGGTTTTCCCCCATTACTTTATCTGTTGATTCTTACGTAAAAGAAGTCTGGAAGAGGAAAAACGTGCAGCTAAAAATACCTCAAAACCTGGCAAATCCTATAGCTTGAGAAGGTATCAAAAGAGGACAAGTGCTGTCTGAGAACATCAACTGAAAAGTAGAAGGATAAACTTGCTATAATCTATTCTCCTTTTCCGAATCAACTTCTCTAAGCTCAGAAATAGCCCAAGTGTCCTGTGTGGAAGACCTGGATTTATCACTACCTTATTACTTTGCCTAAAGGGACTTCCATTATAAAAGTGCAGTGCTTAAATAATCGTTAAGAAGTTTGTTTATATGTCAGGTGGAATTCAAAGTTATTTAAACTATTTAAAGGAACTAATCCTTCAAAAATAGATTAATTTAAACCAAAACAATAAAAATCAAAATACAGTCCTGAACTAATTTAGACCAGTCAGTCCTGTGTAGGGAATGTAGGGAAAAAGCTGTGGATAGGAAAATGGACTCAAGCTAACAGGTCACATTACTGGAGTCAGAAAGGAAGATCTGAAATGAGGAAGAAAGGAAGAAAGAAACAAACATTGATCCTTTGTCAGAGGTGCCTCTCCTTCCAAAATCTCTCAGAAATTAAGTAGGTAGTAGGCAAAGAGCAAGAAAAAATGTTAAGGATTCCTGAATGACTACTAACCTTTCTGTCATGTTTTACCTGCTTTTCCATTTCTGCAAGATGCTTTCTTCCTCCCCACCCCCCAGGTGCTGATAAACATGTCCATGAAAAAAAAACCAAAAGAAGCCCAAACATTTGCCAGCTCCTGTTTTAAAGAAACTTACTAAAGAACTGAGCAGATACTCCTTTGAAGCTTACATAATATACATGGAAGTCAGGACAATCAGGGTTGCTATTTTACTTTAAAAGTCACTTTTGAGCATACCAAGTAGCTGTAGGAAGCATTGCTCACAACCATAGCAATACGCTTCCTCTAGTTTCACTGTCACCTCACATTTCAAAGGCATTTATTGCTATATTTTAGGTTTTAATAAGCCTTCTAGATTCATGTAAGGATTAAATGGATCCAAAGAAAGATCATCTCTCACTCAGATCAGATTGCTGACCAGAAGGTCAACCATTCAGTTCTGTGGAACAGTGAAAGAGCAATGGCCAGAAGCGTTGATTTTAAATGTTAGCAATATCCAGGTGCCTATTTTTCGCTGTGATCAGTGTGACATCTGAAGAATAAGACAGCATGAGCTCTTACCAAAAGCTCTGTGAAGCTCAGCTACACACACAATTACCTTTGCTGAATGCAATATTATATAACTACAGTTCATATAAGCGCTTTCAGAATAAATACCTGTGCCAACAGAAACTCTGTCACTTAACATTATTTTAGTCTTCTCCAGCATCCAAAGTTTATTCCTACGCTTCAGACTGCAACAATAGGTTATATCTCCTATATAGTGAGCTTCTTCACCCAGGTTCACTATCAGAATCAAACTGCACTATATTGTTTTATTTTCCTGAATAAAACATTAACATAGGATACCTAACTATAACTTAAAAGCTGGTCTTATTAATTCCATTAGTAGTGATACATCTCAAACTAATAGCAAGTGGGTCCAGTAATGCTGGACCTCTCATTTTGTAAGGTATTTCCTATGAATGTCTTGAGATCTGAATCTATGAAGTCAGATGTTTTTCTTTAGGCCATTTCACACAGTTAAGTCTTTGTCCCTGTTAGTTATGAAAACTTGGCATGAAAAAACAAAGCTTGAAGAACAAGTATCACTGAAATACTATACTGCAATGAAACTGGTAGAATCATGCAAGGTGTTCTCAGACATCCCAAATGCATGCAGTAGGTACTAGCTGGTGTACACAAATCTTTCCCTAGTATCAGTAAATGCAGTTTAATAAACAAATAAATAATTTAAAAGGCATTCAACATAGTAAGACAGTTTATCACCAGCTTAAATTCTTATTTTCTGCATTATTGACAGTTTGTTTCCCCATATGGTAGGTTTGCTACATATTAAATATTAGTTAAGCTTTTCCATTTATAAATGCTTTTTATATGCCAAAGCTGTACACAAATTCAGGAGAAAAAGAACAGTAACATAAAACCAGCTAGTATTAGTTAAAAAACCCACTGACCTCTGCAAAGTGTAGTATTAACTTTTTAAAAAAGCTGCTGCATATAAATTCCCATTCCTATTTTGCAATTACACAAAACATCTGAAAAATTGTCATTCTACTTTGTTTTGCAGTGGTTTTATACTTGGAATCTATCCCTCCATTTAAGCAAAACTTGTAAAGTTAATGCTTTGCTCCTCCTTACTATAGCTGTTTTATTATACAGAAAATGTAATTCTGAAGCAAAGATATATTAGCTGTTACTATATGGCCAAGTTAACACAGATTAGAGTGGCAAAAGTGACGATCTGACAGAGCAGAAATTTCAAGATTAACAGTTTAAGTAGATCTTCTCTTCCAAAAGAGCCTAAGTTCTTTAGTATAGCTAAGTACCTTTGAAGAGGCACCAAAAACAAATAGCCCTTTCAACTGAATTTAAAAAAAAAAAAAACTTTCATTTCAAAAGGGATCTTGAAATTACTAGATACACATATATCCCTCTTCCATGGCCCTGTAAGATACATTCAGTAATTTAAAATAGTTTCCATATTTTTAACTTCATATATATTATATATTTAATATATAATATATATTCCTATGTACATTACACAGATATATATACGCTCAGTCAGCAGGATTAAACTGTTTTGTTTTGAAATGTTTGATTGGTGTCACTAATCTTCTTCTATTATTTTGTGAATTCCATGGAATTTATCTATTACCTGAAAAGAAGAAATTTAAAAGATCCAAATGGAATCTGTGGATCCATATTAGCACCAATACAGATGGCCATTACTTCAAAATGACTGCAGGGACTAAAATAATATATTTATAATTTTCCTCTTACTGCACAAGCATTCCTGCAAAATATTTAGGCAGCAATACCTGTCAGGTCCATACATCTACTCCTGTTAAATTTAAATTTTATATAACTTTCCTTACTGTAATATACAGTATCTTTTTTGTCCTGTTGGATTATTTCATTTTTCATAGAGAAAAGTGATTGATAGCTATCCAACAGAATTTTTTTTTAAATCCCCTCTCTCCTTCTATTGTATGGCTCAGTTTCAAGATTTAATTGATAGGCAGCCATCATCACTATAACCAGTACCCTTCTAACACAGTTCAGTCACTGACTGTTGATGCTTAAAACACAAAGTTCTGAGGTTGGCTTGCTGTTTATGGAACCAAGATACTCAGAGGTCATATCTTTTCAGCACACTCACCATCACCTGCCACACAATAACATCAGTCAGACCCGGTACTATAATTCAATTAGTTACCTACCATTTGGGTAACAAAAATAACAAACCCAGTCACGATTTTAAACATTATAAGAATATTCACCCTGAGAACACAGAGGAAGTGTTTAAAAAAACTGATATGTTTTCTCTTCATATATATTATTTTCTTCTTTTCTCTTCATCCCCTCTTGGGTACCTGGGTTTGTATCTAGTATTTGACCTCACATTTGCTTTGTCAGTTGACCTGTTCATGCCACAGTCAGGTACTGGTGATAGAAGAGCCCAAAAAGGCTTGTAGAAAAGAGGCAAGCAGCAATCCACCAGGTGAGGAAAGACAGGAGTCCCCGGAACAGGAGAGGAGTGAAAATATTCTTTAGGCTTCCCAAAGCCATTGTTATTTGTACTACAGTTACTTTCATCTTTCCATCAGCAGGTGGAGACTCAGAATAAACTGAACTGGGAAGCAGACTGTTTTCTACTGGAGTGTCAGAATTCAGTTCCGGGTAGATGCCCCAAGAATAATTACCTGTTAAAAAGAAATGAGTAACAGATTTTTCTAGAATTAAATTCAAGTTTTGTTATTTCTATCACTCTATACATCATCCTATATATATTTTTCAAACACACACGTAAAAAATTAAAATTGAAGTTCTTATAACTTAGTAAACACTAACTGTATTCATCTGCATGGCTTCCTGATCATACTAGTAAGCTATCAGGGTAGGATTCATCTTATCTTTTGACATCCTAACATCTACATGCGATACAGTTGCACTGGGAGCCCTGTCAGTGCTGGGTACTATTCATCTCACCAGATGTAGATGTGTACTCCAGAATGGGATGAATCGCAGCCTAATAAAGCCACCTCTTTCTGCTGACATTTTGCAAAAAGAATGCCATGAGTGCATAGCAGGCTGTGAAAGACATTGCTCACAAGAAAGAAAGGAAGGAAAAAAAAAAAAGAAAAAAACAAAAACAGATTGACAGCAGATCGCCCAATAATGAAATGAACCCCATACCTCACAATTTCCACTCAAAAAGCCTACTTAAGATTGAAAAGCTGAAAAAAATTCCTTTAACAGATGCTCCTAAGGTTAAATCAAAAACGCTTTATACAGATCACTTCTTAAATACTTTTAAAAAGACAAACATTTCAACAGAAGTAAACTGCTTAATTAGTAGTATTACACAATTTCTTAGAAATAAATCAAACAAATTAGCATATAATTGAAAGAGGACTGCTTAAAAGCAGCACACCAGTATGTTTTTAAATTGCAGGAAACTACAATGTATTTCCATATTGCAAGTACCCATGTATTCTAATTCTCTTTAGTAAGCTGAAAATATAAAAGCTCTGTGTAGAACAGAACACATTTTTGTTGATCCAATTTTGCATACCTAGTGTTTTCAAGAGCAGAGTTGTGTGAAGGAGCATTACCAATGGTGCAACATACTGCAGTGCAATTACACAAAGATAATAGAATACTCGGGCCACCTGGGAAAACAGAAGAGAGTAATTCATGAGTTCTGGCTGACCAAAGCAAACCTTTATGAAAATGTCTAGGGAAAATAAGCAATTTATTAAAACAACAGTACTTATGCATTAATGCTGTTTTAAAAGTTTTGTAGCTCATCTTGGCATGTGACATATTGTCTTCAAAAGACCTAATGAAGAAATCCCTATGATGAACTCTTTCAGGACATTAACAAATCTGAGAGGAAGTGCTGAAAGGAAATCATTAAAAGCATCAGTTCTGTTAAAAGAAACAGAATCAATTTGCTTCTGCAAACTGCATGTTATCATTCAAAGATTCCTATTTCAATACACCAGAATCAAAGCTAAATATATATTTAATTTTTAAAGTCACAGTGATTTACAATCTAAATTCCACTTCAAAAATGAAGTAGTAGTCACAGTCCAAAGCCTCATAAAAAGTAAATGAAAGTTTGGTTAATATTGCAGTCCCTTTCCAAAGGCAAGATATTTTTAAGATTTCCAACTGTGAAACACCAGTATTTTAAAAACAATTACAAGATGATTTGTCATTAGCAGTTGGTCTATAACAGCATTTAAATGGTCTTTATTTCAGGTATACATTATGGTTCACTGAAATCCACTCAGATTTATCCCTCCCCCTGCTCCCAATCTGTTCCATCTTTCTCAAGATTGTCACATTATGTATTTTATATAAGCTATTGACCTAAAAGGCTAGACCAAATAATGAAAGAAAAAAGTCATAAAATCAATAGCAAGCAAGCAACAAAATAAAACTAACTGGATTTTAGAAAAAAACAGAATACAGAGTGGCAAAAAGATAAAGGCAGACATGACATTTTTGGAAATACCTCTAAAACCTCAAAGGGCTTCGTGATGAGCATCAAAAAACACAAGAAGAAAAAGTAGTAAGACACTGACAGAAGAAAAAAGCCTAAGACAAAAAAAAATAAGGTAATTGATGGAACACAATCAAAAGAACAAATTAAGAAGTAATGATCACTGTAGGATGACAGATAGGAAAGACTTTACTGCAGAATTTCCAGAAGAAGATAAAGCAGACATGGCTAGTAAAACAAGACAGGACTTCATTCAGTAGCTATGGTCTTCTCAAAGAGAAGATATGGAGATACTGGATAAACTGATTTAGAAAACACTACATGAAACATTACTTTTGTTTTATAGATAGGATGAATGCTCCTAGAACTGAATTATGTGTTCACAGCAACCAGTAGAGTTCTATCCTAACCAGTTGCTTCTACCTGTATTTACTAATCTTTTTTCTGAAGCAAACTGCTAGCCACTTGGTTTGTAAATAACTACTGCATAGTCCCCTTACAACCTTCAGATACTCAGTGAAGCCAAGGGCAAGATTATAAGTAATAGTGACAATCCTAAAATGGGAATCTTTGTCTTACAGCATACTTCAGTATTCCTCCCACAATATACCCTAACTCAGCAGCACAATGAGGCAGCACTATCATGCAACACTACAAATGTAAGCTTATTTTGCTGGCAACACACACCACCATTCTACAAGCATCTCAGGAATTTCTAACTCCTCAACTGGTTGAGGGTATGTTTTATTACTTTTCTTACAAAAAAAAAAAACAGTCAAAGAAATTTTTCCTTTGCAATAGTAGCAAGATGGGCAGTTTTTTAGCTAGGCTACTGTACTTAAGAGTGGTCTGACAGAATTAAACATGTCATTTTATCCCAAAATATAACCACCTTATCTTGAATTTTGCCTCAATTTAAAAATCATAGTTGGGATTAGGTAACAGTATTTTACCCTTCTATCTAAATTCAGCTTCTCTTTTTTCCCATGTTGTAGCTACAGATCACCACTCACCCTGTGCACTCCCCAATATCTATTCATGCTGAATGGAAACACATCACACTTGTACATATTTGTAAAGAACAATTCATGAAGGGAACTTTTATAACAACTTGTGAATAACTTAAGATAAGCCATCTGCATAATATGGATGATACATCTCTGCATGTTTTGGTTTGCAGAATTTCTCTGCAATGGTGCTACTTTTATAGTAGATGGAGTTTAGGAAGCTTCATTCAGATTTCAGGTCTGGTGCACAGAAGACATTAACAACCTGGAAAAAAAAATTTGTACAGACAAGAGCACGCCGAATATGTAACCTCAGAGCTACCATACTTACCATCTTCTGTAAATCAACCGTACTTATTCTGCCAGCTTCCTTCTTCATCTGATCCACACTTTTCTGGGCTAAATTCAGATAGGCCTGTAAATGATGACGCATCATAGCCAACCGTAAAGCACACAACAGAATTATAATCCACAACCTCACAGTGTCAAATGTATCTTCTGATATTCTGTGAATAAAAAAAAAAAAGTAATGCTGTTTTCCAAAGGTTATTCTACTGCTACAGAGTTGTTTGTTATCATCTGTAAAGAAATATTGAAGCATATTGTCAAAAATACTTAACACACAATCTACAGTTAGGAAGTTCACGTGCAAGTAGTATTCACTTTTCCCCCACACTTCTCTCTCTACTGCTACTTCTTAGTAGCCCTATTACAGCATTAGATCCAAATTAGTATCCATTTGTCTGTAAACAAGAACAGCTCTTAAATGCTTAATTCTGAGTAATGGAGGGCACTGAAAAACAAGCTCACTCAGATAATCACAGGTTTTGAGACACCCAGTTCTAGATAACAAATGTGTACTTCAGTTACCTTAAATACTCTGTTAAAGCACAACCCACATTTTAAGATAAAGTGAAGAACAAAACGGAAGAACAACATATGTTTATTTGCAATGGTTTATGTAATAGTTCAGTGGTCATAGAATCACCTTAGAAGTACATCTTTGACCTAGAAATCAATAAAAGTGTCAGCCAACTGTATCTGTTTCAAGTCTATTTGAGTACTGCTATTTTGAATTATCTAGACTAACAGTGACAATGCCAATCACCCATGCTACTTATGCAATATTTCAGATACCACTCTTCCTGAAAATTCTTTCCCTTTTTAAGTTTTAAACTTTTTAGCTATCAATTCCAGACACAATTCATCCACACATAGATCTTAAGACAAATTGCTGAGGTCAGTTTTTGTACCAATGAATCTCGACTGTCCTCAGTGAAACTAGTCCTCTCCTACACCAATATGTAAGATACAGGGTTCCAGAAGGTAGCAGTGCACTGGTATTCTACCCCTAGGAAGAACAATTCATCGCAGCCAAGGAGATGCCAGAAGATAGCAGCTTTGTGGGAACCACGACCTTAACATTCAATACTGCAACTAATTCTCATTCTTCTGAAATAACAGAAGCTCTTCAGAGCTCAGCTGCAACTTCCACAATACCTTTGACAGCAGATGCTGTTAAATTTTAAGTCTTTCACGTTTCTATGACTTTCACAGGGCACTGCTTAAGACTTATGGTTTTGCTCTCCATACACCAGAAAGAATTTTTAAAGGGAATCTTACAAAGGGACGCTTTCTTTGCCCAAAGGTGGGTTCATAATGTAGTCCTTAGTGATTGGTTTTACCCACAGTAGAACCATAAATAAAGGTGCCAAGAAGTTAATATGTAGCAATGTTCTGAAAGAAGAAAAAAAAAGGGGGGAAAGTTATTAAATACAAACAATTACCATACTGTTGAAACTGGGGGTACAGATTCAAAAGGAGAAATCCAGATTTTAAAATAGTCAGAAGGAAAGGTAAATAGGAAAATTACTTCCCTATTTTATAGGTATGACTTATGTTTCAACAAAACAGTAAAAATACATACTGTGAAATCATACTGGTTGTGCCTTAAGAAAGTGCTCTCAGAATACCTGAAAACTTGATTTATTCCAAAAACAATCTAACCAAAGCAGCTACCTGCATTATGTCACATTATAGTAAAAGACAGTTGTTGAAAGTTTCCATATGATAGCATAATACCAAACTGCACTACCTATTGCAGTTTTACACCAGAGTCAGCACCTCACATAATTATAGGAAATATGCTAGTATATTACTATGTTTTTGTCTATTAAAAATGTACCCAGATTAATTTCCATTATGTATACAGACCAGGGGAAACAGTTCTCAGAGGTCAGACTTCCTAGCTTAATGAAGATTTTTACTTAGGAACCTTGACTAAATGAAACTTGGTACTTAAAGTCAATTAAAGATACTCAGACAAAAAAAAAAAGCCAGCACAGATACTCCATTTTGAAAGCACTGTATGAAACTGCATAGTTAATGTAAAAGTAGTACTCTTTTGTAATCCTTTGGTACAAAACAGAGAGCAGAATTTAAAATTAAGAGATAGCTTTCTGGAGTTTTTCCTGGAATTAATATTCTTCTTCATTTCTGAACCCCATATTCCAACCTTTTTTCATTACTAAAATGAAATTAAAACAGTTGAAGACTTCAGTGGTGCAGAGCTGGTGGTTTTGCTAGTGCAATGCATCCTCGCTAACAGAATCAGCTTGTCTATACTTCCATCTCCAACTGGAGTCCTTCTACACTATAGAAAAAATGAGGTAATCAAAAGTTATTCTGAAGAACACAAGACCTTACTGATTTCAAACTGCCAAGCTTCCTAAAACCATTAAAATGTTTCCACATTTCAGATGTCATCACACACACATTTAAGTCATCGGTTTCAGAAGAAATAAGCATTGCTAGTTACTCAGTGTTGCTAGGGAACACAACAACATCAAAGAACAGTCTGAAGCATTCCAGTAACTTGTGAAAGCATTTTACCTGAGCTTCTACTTATTTAAAATATCATACTGAGTTAATGGACTGGAATATGCCAAAGGGTGGCAAGAATCCCTTTCTGTTTATTTGAGTACAGGGAGCAAGGCTAAAAGACTCTTGAAGTAGGCTCTGGAAAATGAGGGAATGTGTATGAAAATGGTACAAATTAGGAAGAGTCCAAAATACATGCAGGGAAGGATAGTGCTGCTGAAGAAAAAAATCAAACCAGCTATCAAAACCAAAAGAGACACCAGATTATTTTTATTCTGTTTACAAAAAAAAAACCAAAAAAAACCCAGAAAACAAAAAAACTTACTCCCTATATACATAAAAGAACTACGTTAATCATTTTGAACATATTAATGGTAGTTAAGGATTAATTTTTTTTTTACTTTTTTTTTTTGTCAGTATTCCTTGTAAATTAAGTCTCCCATTCTGTAATGGAATTGGAAAGGGAGCTTGTCCCCTCTGTTTTTTTTTTCTTCTGTGCATTTTGGGGTTTTTTTTCTTTTTCTTTTGTTCGATTTTTTTGAGGGAGCTTGGGGCTGGTGCGTTTTTTGGGCACCTTTGGGATCTGGAGGATTTTGGTTTAGTTTGGGATTTTTTTTTTGCTTGGTTGGTTTTGGGTTTGGCTTTTATTTCCCAAAAGTAGACAATGTATTTGACTGCAGAGAAATGCATTGTTTTCCTGCAGCCAAATTAGAGAGCTTTGTATCAGTGACACTTCATCCTCATTTACTACTCCCCCTTAGTCACTGTCAAACAATTGCAAACAGTCAATAATGATCTTACCCATTGATAAACAGACATCACTAAGGGCAAATACTGATGTCTTCAATTAGAACCTATCATTTGACAATGATTCTTTGTCTATAATTGCATTACCTAATTACAGTGGTATCTGACCAAGTTCTAATCCATTTAACCTAATTTTTATTTTGTTCCAGCTGAACAGCCAAAGTATCAGTAGACTTTTGAAAATAATTCTTGGTGTTGCACAGTGATCCTCAACAACCAGCTCCAATATCCTCTAAACTTTAAGTTAGAGAAGACTTATATTTCATAACCCCATTCTAGGGGATATTAATTACCCTTTTAGTTTTTGATTAATGAACTTGTTTCAGAGATGTTATGTTTCTGCCTAGGATCTCATGTCCACAGCACCAGGAAAGGTGTTGGAAAATTACAGGATACTTACAGAAAAGGCACGAGAAATTTTAAAATATTGAGAACCACAAAAATGAAAACCTAAGCAGTTTACTTAGCTGAAAAGAGCAGATGAGGAAGTGACTCAGTCACAGTCTACACAAACAGAAACTTAACAGCAGATACAGCAAGCCAACGGCTTACAGCTGTACCTGGATGTGTTCAACTACAAAGACTGCAAGTATAACACAAAGTACTTGGTCATAAATTTACCAAGAGTGAAGGACCTACTTTAAACACGGATTAATTTTTAAGTGGGCATTATTTGGGGGTGGAGAAAAAAGAACGCAGTTTGAACATAAATAATTTTCATATCAGAAAATGCAACTGTTCTCTCAGGAAAGTGACCAGACTAAATGATCACAGTGGCCTGTGCTGCAGAATCTGTCATTAACATGTATTAAACATCAAAGGTCAAGATCTATGAAAGACATTTGGAATTTCCCCCTCAGAGAATGCTGAAGAGAAATAGTTAAATCAGAGAAAACATTTTACTACTAAACTCAAGGACAGCTGAAAAAGAAAATATTCCTTTAAACCGGTATAAACATCTGACCCTTACTAAATAGTCTGGGTCATTTTTTCTTTGTATCTTACCCTAAATTTATTAAAGGCACGATGCCCACCTGGAGGTGCGGGTGGGAAAAAAAAGCCTGTGGTTGCACTTCTACTTCCTGAAAGTTATCTTAACTTCCAAAAAGATATGACGAGAGAAAGGGAGCAGTAAGCAGAAACATCCATGGTGGAGCTCTTGCAGGAGGAAAGGAAAGCTCCTTTAACTGGGACTCTAATTACAAGGCAAAGAATCTAACAGACTGGCAGAGCACAAGTTGAGCAGAAAGAGGCAGGTGGCAAGTCTGCTCAAGATATGAAAAGCTGGCAGCAACAGAAGTCTTAGTCACTACCTTCTTGTTGGAATAGTTTGCTTTGTTTATTTTCAGACATTAAAGATTTAAGACTGAGTAGCATATACCTATGTGCACGTATTTTCTCTTACTGTGTTATTTTTTCTGTTGCTAAATTCAGAGCATCCAGATGCATTTGAGCCAGTCGCAAGCCAGGGAATGTCAAAAAAGCACCAATAAGTGAACACAGAACAGCCAGGAACAATTTGAAGGTTAGTTTAGACACAGGACCCCTAAAAGAAAAGAAAGGAAATAAGCATTTTCTTGTGGAGGAAGTTGGGGGGGTGGGGTATCAGAGAATACTTTCAACTCAACAGTATCTAACATTTAATAAAAAACCCAAACAGTATTCTACAGCCTTCCTCTGGAATACCAGCATTATTACAAACCAATCATGAGTTAAAATTTAAAAAAAAAAAGTCATCTATTTATTTCCTAGAAAAACAGAAAACCTAAGCTACTGCCTGTAAGATGCTGTTTGTTAGTAGAGAAGAACAACAAAAAAAAAGAACAATTTTACATTGTAATTAACAACTAATTATATAACAGAAATACCTAATAGAATGAATTTAATGATAAGGTTTTTCAGAGAGGAACAGATGCATCATAAGTTTAACTGGTCAAAGAGGATATTTAAGCTATACTACTTACATTCTACCTTTATCTTCGAAGTGATGAATATAGTTGGTTTTAATGAACCATGGAGTTTATATAAAAAATTTACAGAAAAAATATCCAGTAAAGACTAAATTATGGAATTAACAAGCACTGGATACACAAAAAAAACCAAACAAGTGATGTGTAACTAACACAGATTAAAGAGGAACAATAACAAATCTAGTGACCCACATCAGTTTCAGATTCCTTCTTAATCTACATCATATAAACTACCAAGAGACACCATCATCAATTCAATTGCTGCTGTAAACAGCCAAAGCACTGCAAAAGTTCAAAATTAAATATACACTTAACAGGAAAATTAATACAGTAGTAAACCTGCAATAGCTAAGGAAAAACAGGGTGAAGAATGGCTAAAAACCACATGGGATTCAGTTAAGGGTTTCCTGTAAGTTTATTCATAAATTACACGCTAATCTAGTTTGAGGAAACTTCTGTTCCTCAAAAATAAAGAGATTCCATAGCTTCTGCATGATACTTGAGAACTTCCAAGCAAAAAATTAAAAGTTGTGTTCCCACAGTGATGACATACCCCATTAAATGCATTTCAGAACCTGCGTATAAGGAAAGAATTGCAACAGAAATCCATTTTACAATATACAAAGGCTGTCTACAACAGCAATTGTGTATTTATGTAACATTACAAGCTATGGCATGTTCCTTTGACAATCTATACAAAAGTTGGATGTCCTGTAGCAAGCAGATGTTATTGCATAACAGGAAAACACTATCAGAACCTGAAAACAGGACTGAATACCAAAATTTACTCCCAATGTCAACTTTAACACAAGCCCCACCTGTAGCTTTTGCACACTCACCCTCTTGTATACCACAGGAATGGCAAAAAATACCTATCACCTTTTTTAAGCAATCCTTGCAAAGCTGAAGGAAATTACCATGAAAAAAATATTCATAGTTTTGAAGTCTATTTTATGAACTACAACCAAAATGTCACGGTAGAAACTATCTCCAAATTAAAAAGAGAAAACACAAATGCAACTTAAGTTACTTGTGAGTACTGATGAATTTACTCCACCTTCACATTATTATAGAGGTTTTAAGCATGTACAAGAGCAAAACATGCAAGATAAATGCTTGCTAAGAAAATCCAAGTGGTTCAGTTATAAATACGTACATAAAACAGACAAATTTATTTCCAGAAACTTACTGGGATTCCAAACCCTGCTTTTCAAGAAACTGCATAGCACTTTCTGAGAAATTCGAGAATCCTGCAGAGACACATATATTACATGTATTTTATTACAGCACAAATGCAGAATCCCATTTTTGAAATAAAATTCTAGGTACAGGTCATCTTTTAAACAAATTTTCACAGGTCTAGCATAGCTCCTTCATGCACTAATTAGTAAGCCATAAGGAAATAAAACCTGATTATTAATATCTCTGATATTTATACACTTCAGGAACATGAATAAAAGTAACAGTATTTTTTACAAACATAGGTTATTTTTTTTTTCACTAAAGGAGCTTCACTTTACTATGAAACACAAAATAGGTTAAATGTAAAATGGATAGGCAAATATAATTAACATAAACAACCTAGGTAAAGATTATACTATTTAAGACAAAACAGGGAAATACACAGGATATCCCTCAGAATCTGCATTCCAAAGTAAAATTTCTTAGACACATATGACAGAGTTCATTTTAACACAGATACTCTCAAAAACATCTAAAAGACTGGAAATAAATTTTTCAGGTCTTGCAATTACAAGAGCTGTTGCAAACACTAAAGAAAGGAGTTACCTGATTCCAGTCCAAACTCTAGATAGTTTTCTGTCACAATGAGAATTGCCATTGCTTTCACGAAGAAGAAAAAACCAAAGGTGACACAGACTGATCTTTCACCTCCATCCTCTACTTTGAAATAATGGGTAGTCAATGAAAACAGTACCTTACTACACAAGAAAAAGGTCAAGGAAAATTAAGTCTGTAAAATAACTGTATTTAAGAAATATAAAGCTGTATTTTAGTCACTTATACTAGGGCTGTTCTATAATGTGCCTTTTTTTAAAAAAAGTAATATGTGTTCAGCCAATTTCAGGTTAAAATTACATAATACTGTAAAGCATAGTAATCACATAATGGGTACCCGGGAATACACTACTCTGGAGTATAGTTTTGATTTAGGCTTACTAATAGTCAATTGCAGCAACATTCACCATCAATCTAGGGGAATTAAACCACAGTTTAAATGTAAATGATTACATAATCATAAGTTACATCAAAGAAAAAATATGACAATTGTATTTTCAATGTAAAATATTAAGCTAAATGAAAAATATTTCATCTAACTACACAAGTCAAGATTTAATACATCTTAATCTCAAAATGCAAAATATTACTTTTGAATGGAACTGCTGTGGTACCAGGGAAGTGAATAAACTCATTTTTAACCACAGAGGAGCTATATGTGTTCCTCCTGGATGCACAACACTAAGGTATAAATACCAAGAGCAAGAATGCGATGGTCCAACAAGCACTTCTATCAATAATGGGACAAAATCTCTCAACTATAAAAACTGCTCACAGGGAGTGTAGACCTGCCCTACAAGAAAATGACAAATGCCATGGGATTGTTGCTTAGATTATGATGTGACTGGTTAGTAAACAGAAAACATGTGAAAAGATGAAATTTGTATTTCTCTACTTTCACGTGCACGTGTTTGAGATTTCTCAGCTATCAAAAGTCATAAAACAACAGCATGTTTGGTACCATCCCGGAAAGAAAAATCTACCCCATGCTCATCTTGGCAAAAGAAGCAAACAAACACAAAAAACCCAAACCAACCTTAAAAAAACCCTATATAGTCTGGTATGATATATTAAGTCCTTTCATGTAACCCTAGTGCCACAAATACGAATATCTAAGACATCACCTGCTCTGTTATCAAGCTGGTTTTAAAATGTTTATTGAGTATTTTCCTTTTTAACACATTTCTGAACATAATTAGCTCCAAGGTTAAACAGTAGATTAGACAAGTTTTTCATTATACATTGTCAACTTTTATTACAATGAACTACAGCTCATTATAATTGATTTTTTTTTTTTATAAATGGCAGGCAATATCCAGTCCATATTTTAAAAAAGTACTTGGAGATCACTCCAGACATTACCTGCTTGGAAAAAAACAAAGAGAAAAAGAAAAAAAGAAGATTTTTTAGTGTAAATTGTACCCTTTTTCCACTATGCACAAACCAGGACGCATACTCATTCATATTTGCGCTTTTTCTAATAGTGGAAGTATTTTCAGATGTACATTACACGAAAACATGTTTTAGAGTATCTACTCAGTAAAACATTTGAACAGTCATCAGTTAATCTCTCAAGAAACTATAGGATTATGCAATATCTCACTTCATTAAGCAGCACATATTTGACATACACATTGCTGTATTTCATGTCTGTGCAGAGGTACTCATATGCACACAATAATGTGGCCTAAGCACAGCATCTAATGACTCTTAAGTTCACAGTAATCAACTTAAACTCCCTTCATACTTCACAAAAAGAACTGATTTACCTAAAGGAAGACTTAAATCATCCTAAAAAGAGGTACATAATGAATCACATAGAATGCGTTCCAGAAAGCTCTGTCTCTCCAATAATACATTCTTAAACCAAGTGTCTTTTTAGAGCTAGGGACATCGAACAAACTGAAAACACATTAATATCAAATTTTGAAGTTACACAAAGGACTTCATAACAGTTTGTGATCAATAGTCCTAACCTATAAACATATTAATAATCCCCTAGACAATTCATGTTTTCAACTTTGGATGGTGCCTAAAGTATGTGGAAAATGCAACCAGGAAAAAGAAAGCATACTGATAGTAAACTCCAATTACAGTGCAGATTCAGAACCCTATATATAAATTAATGATTATGCAAACTGTATGTGACTGAAACCCTGTTACTTGAATATCACCACTGCTACCTATTTTAGGGATGGAGGAAATCAAAGCATTATGGCTTGCTTCATCAATTCCTTTCACTGCTTGACCTATGTTTGGGGACCTACTGAAGAAATAATTCAGGAATACA
>JANZLQ010000079.1:5146006-5161225 GCA_026212715.1 Elanus axillaris | reverse complement strand
GGGGGGGAATACAAGAATTTTGTTTGGGGTGGGGTTTTTTGAGGCATCATTAGGAGTGAAAGTTATTTCATTAATTTGCTGTTTGCAAACTCTGCTGCAAAAGAGACTCTGTTAAGACTGAGAATCACATAGAAATCAGAGCATCTACCTCTTCATCCAAGAAGATAAAACTACACTGGAGATAAGAACATCTTCCTATCTTTCACAGGACCTAGAGAAAGTAGGGAAAAGCAGAGAAACAGTCTTCTGCTTTGTCATTCACCATCTCCCAGATCTGAACTTGGCATGCTGAGAGTACCACAAGTAGCTCTGTAATGATGAAAATCACCAGTGTTGGAAAGCTAATTTTTCAAAATCTTTCCTGCACAGATACAAAAATAGTATCTAATACAGCAGAACAGACAAAATTATTGTTCTGTGTAACATACTAAAAAAAAATCAAACACTTATAACACAACTTGCTCTTAATTACACTACAGAATTAAGTTGCAAGTGATTCATAATTACAACTAATAGGATACAAGAGTTTGGGGATTTTTTAGTTAATAAGTCCTACACACTTTGCATTTAAAACCTCTTGGTTTTGAGATCTGAACATTTTCATAAAGGTAGAGCTAAAAGAAATCAGTTTGTATCTGCTTTAGCTTATATATGCTTAAAACTGACATCCCACAACTGATTATTCTGTAGCTTTGACATATCCAAGTTAGTCTGAATAGCAACAGCAGCACAGATATGCCCTAGTTAATTTGAATGAAGGTCATTAACGAAAAGACAACAAAACATCCCTTTTCCCCTGTCTTCCTGAAGTGGCCTGAAAATAGAATGTAGCTGAGCAACTTAAAAGCAACATTTTGGTAAAGAATGCTTTATTAGTTAAAAATGCAAAGGCCTATGCAGATACTTTGGCTGCAACTTCATTGACTTCAATAAATAAGAGTATTCAAATTCTGTTCAAGCTCTGAAAACAGCATTGATTGAAAAAGTTTGCATTTCTTCACAAATTTAAGTAAATAGTTTTTCAACAGTCAATGTCAATTGTTCATTCTGTAAACAAATAATTATCTTATGTCTATCTTTCAAATTTTGAAATGTCTATGTTTCCTTTTAATGGACTTTGAATGTAGACATACAGGCATCTTGAAACCAGCTGGCCACTTAAGAGTTTCTGGCTTTTCTGGTAATGTTTATCCCCCCCTCCCATTTGGCAAGGGCTACCTGTAGACATTTCAGATTATCTTGCTTAGAAAAGCTGCCCAACCCTTTGGAGGGAAGACTCTTAAGGCAAATAATTTAAAAACAGTCTTGGGAAGGAAAGATTACTTGAAGTATATTGACAAAGGAAGGGAGGAGCCGGCAGTAACTTTTCCTAGGAAAGCTGGACTGCTTAATAGTGTGTCTGCACACTTACATGTGTACAAAACCCTCCACCATCCCACCACATAAGTCTGTCAAAGAAAATGCTGTTGGCAAAAAGACAGCGCTAAGTAATATGGGTTAACATAAAAGACAGTTTGTCAGCTAAACTAAGAAGAGATCTGGTTTTCTTTCTGCCATTAAAATGCAGATTCTTGCTGCAGTGAAGCTTCTGACTTGTTTTTATTTCTGGAAGAGAGAATTATTTCTGGCTCTTTACATAATTCTTGTATTCAGGAGGTTATTCACAATGACTGAAATTACAATGGACTAAAATAGTTACCAGATAAATAGAACACTGTAAAGCAACAATGAGATTTTTCAAGGCTGCTAATGTGAAAGGCAATAATAAGGGTCCTGTGGACTTCAATGGGAGCAGAATTCCATAAGCACAAGTGCAGAAATCCTGCTTTATGTATTTATCTATCTGTAGGTGTGCAAAGATAAAAGGAGAAAAGGATTATGAAAAATATTTGAACAGCAAACCTCTCCCTATCATTGGCACAAGGCATGACTTAGAACAAGGATATAGAAAGTGAAACTTCACAAGAATTAAGAACATGGGCATAATATCAGAGTAATTCTTTTTAAAAAGTAATTCAATATTTAAATTTTGAAATAAATATTTAAATAAAACTTTTAAACAGGACATAAAAAGTAGAAAATGTAATTTTAACAATTGCTGATAAAAATACTATGGTAGTAACACACCTTAAAAATAAATGGTATGCAATTTCATGTTCCTTATTGTAATATTCTTTTTAAAGCACAAAAAAGGTGATCAACACCCTGCAAATGTGGTCAACAATGAACTTCACACAACTAAGAGTGTGAATCCTCTTCATATTATTAACCTGATAATTACTGTTTTCCATTATACCTAACCAGTGATACCTAACACGCATCTAAACAACAATTAGAGTAATCTTTCATTAGCAACTCTTTGGATGATGAAATAAGGAACATAAAAATGAAGAAAACTGGTAATTCTGAGATGCAGAGGAAAAAGAGGCAATGGAAAATTATACAAGACTGGTTAAGACTCCTACGGAGCACGTATTTATTCAAGGATACTCCTTCAGAAATCAGGAATAAGAAATTTGGTATTCTCAAAATTTTAACAATTACAAAAGACAGCACACTACCTTCTAATCATACAAAGTGTTTTTCTTCCCAAATTAAAAACCACAGTGTCTATGATTCTTTCAATATTTAAGATACTGATTTATGTTCAAAACAGCTGCTGGGTTTCATTTTTATTATGGATACAGCCACACAGAGAATGCTCCCCTTGCAACTCATTATGTCTGTTTGATCTATTGTTATAGTAGTGTATTGAAATTTATACTAATCCTGTCCTATGAAGTATTAAAAAAATTGAATTTTTAATAAATACTTAAGCACTCTTTATATGCAAGGCTAATCAGCAGGTGGCTTATCAAGAACACTGAGGTAGTGTAGAGAAAAAAATCCTTCCATTATTCAATGCCTTGTATTCAGCTTAGCTTTTTAATATTAAAGTATGTAGCTTGCACCTTTAATAATGTAAGAGCTGGACAACAGCTAACTTTACAACTGATACAATTAATAACAACAAACAACAAGTCTGTTCTTTTACAGCAACAGTGTCTGTATACCTTGAGGCTGTTAAGTCAGGTGTCACAATGCTATGGCAATGAATTTAAGAACAGCAGATTAACCATTTTTCAAGAAAACAACCTAAATTAGCATGTTTTACTATTACTACTCTAATGTATAATTGCATTACCATATTCACACACCATATAGCAACTGTTTCTTATCTTACCTGCCACTGCAGAGAAGCCAACGAGCAAGAGAATAGTGAGGTATGATCTTCTGTATGACACTAGCCATTACCATGGTAACCACCAACTGTACACCTATCACACCCTGTAGAGGAATAAGTCAGTAACAAGTCAGTATGTGTTTTAGAAAAGTGCTAAGTACCTTTAAAAACAGATTAAACAATTAGAAATACCTTTTATGGTAGAGATAACATTTTTTGGTTCTTTTTAAACTAGAGGGGGAAAAAAACATACCATGTCAGTTTTCATGAAATCACCTGGAACTTGCTATATTCAGTTACATAATTCAAAGGTAAAAAGCATTGCCAGGTCACGAGGCCAGTAACACATGTCCCCTGTTTCACAGACTGTAAGGCCACGCATGGATGTGGCATTTCAGAAGACATTATGCCTCAAAATTACATCACTGATTACAATCTTGGGTTTTGTGGTCTATTCAGTTCTGACAGGATTTAACAGCTGACGCAGCATAAACCCCCTGGAATTAACAATAACTCACAACATCTGCATTGTGAAATTTCAGACTTTGAGATGGGAGGGCACACGGGAATCAGCATAGCTTCACTTTAACATCCAACCCTTGACCAAGATTCGGCACTTCAGTAAAGCCAGCAGCAATCTCATTCCCAGTCACTCAGCAAACTTCAGTTCTAACTACTGGTTGTTGCTGGTTTGTTGTTGGTTTGTTTTTTTGTTTGTTTTTTTTTTAATAAAGCAACTTTAAACTTCTAAAGCTAAATAACAAGTGAAATGTTTTATCATATTGCTTTTATCCTGCACATGAAATTCTACAAACACCGTGTTAAACACCAGCATGAAGCATGTACACCCTATTTCTTCTATCTACAAGCAAGATTTTCATGCTTAAAATATCACACGCAATAGTAAAAAAGAAAAAAGTATCAAACAGATAAACAAGGGAAATTAACAAAAACAGACAAGTAAAAAGACACTAAGAATCAATGAAATAATCTATTTCCACTCTTCTAAACTGTTTTTCAGAATGTTTTCTCATGGAAAGGAATACATGCACTTTTTCAATAAGCATACAAAACGCCACATTTAAGTGGTGGCATATAAAAGTTCATATTCAGTTTCACTCTTAGATACCAAGCTTCCGATATTGTTAGTTATTAACAGTATTTTGAAGAAATATTTCCTTCTATAGTTGTAGAAGTTGGGAATTACACTTCACTAGCTTTGCACTAATGTAATGTGCTATAGAAGGTCAGAAGGCAAAAGTATTTCTACTATGGAAGCAGTACGCAATTAAATACAACAAATAAAACACAGATCAGCTTACACACTTGTGAAGCATTTTCTTCACTATTCCCCAAAGCAAGAAGTAGGATTTGTCCCTCAAGAACACCCCACTAGCAGCAGAGCATGCAGTACCACCATTGTTCAAATACATCCTCTCCCACCTAGCACACCTGTTCTCTTGGAGGAAATTTAACCACACATTATTTTCACAGAAATTTCTCTCAATGTAAAGATAATCTGGAAAAGGAAAGAGCAATTCTTACAGAATAGTGAAACAGCTGAGGTTGGAAGGGACCTCTGGAGATAAACTAGTCAAACCTCCCCCAATAAGAAGAGGGTCAACTAGAGCAGGTTGCTCAGAGTCATGTGTTCAGTCAGGTTTTGAATGTCTCCAAGGATGGAGACTCCACAACCTCTCCAGGCAACCTCTACCAGTGTTTGACTATCCTCACCTTAAATAGGTTTTTTTTTTCTTATGTTTAAATGGAATATTCTGTATTGTGCCCACTGCCTCTTGTTGCTTCACTGGGCACCACTAGGAGTCTTGTTTCACCTTCTTTATTCCTCCCCATCAGGTATTTATACACATGGATAAGATGCCTCCTGAACCTTCTCTACGCTCAACGGTCCCAGCTCTCTCAACCTCTCCTTGTATGACAGCTGGTCCAGTCTCTTCATCATTTTTGTGGCCATGTGCTGGACCCTCTCCAGTAAGCCCATGTCTGTCATGTACTGTGCAACCCAAAACCAGATACAGCACTCCAGTGTCTCACCAGTGCTGAGCAGAGGTAAGCACCTTTGTCAACCTGCTGGTGACTCTCAGCATACTGGATCCCAAGGTGCTGCTGGCCACCTTTGCCACAAAGGCTCCCTGCTGGCTTACGGTCAACTTAGTCATCTCCAAGGACCCCCAGGTCCTTTTCTGCCTAACTCTTTTCCAGGTGGATAGGCCCCAGCATGTACTGGTGACTGGGCTTATTCCTCCTCGGGAATATTGGCACTTCCCTTTGCTGGGCTGCCTGACATTCCCCTTGGTCCGTTTCTCCAGCCTCTGAATGGCAACACAACTACCTGTCATAGCAGCCACTCCTAAGTTTTGTATCATCTGCAAACTTGCTGAGGGTGCTCTTCCACCTTCCAGGTCATTAATGAAGGTGCTAAACAACACTGGAACCAGTATGAAGTCCTGGGGCACGTCACTAGTGACTGGCAACACTTTGAGCCCAGCACCTCAGCCATTTTTTAGTCTGCATCACTGCTGACTTACATAGTCCATACTTCATCAGTTTATCTATGAAGATGTTAAGGCAGACACTGCTGAAAGCCTTGCTAAAGCAAAGATAAACAATATCCACTTTTCCCCTTGTCCACCAAGCTAGTCATTTCATTGTAGAATGCTATCAAGTTGGTCAAGCATGACTCTCCCTTCCTAAATCCAACATGACTACTCCCCAAACCATCGTCTTTAACACATACGGATTTAATTTCTAGGGTTATTTGCTTTATTACCTCCTTGGCAATTAAGGAGAGGCTGAGCAGCCTGCAGCTCCCATATTCTCACTTCCTGAAGGCAGAAGTTACACCTGACTTCCGAAGTCCTCAGCAACTTACCTTGATTGCCATGACCTTTCAAAGATAGAGTGAGGGTGGCCAAAAAGAGTGACCTCACAACATCGGCTACTCCCTCAGCACTGGTGGGTGCATCCCATCAGAACCCACGGACTTGTGTATCTACAATTTGTTTAAATGTTCCCTAACATGAGAGTCTTCCATGAAAAGTAAGCCTTCATTGCTCCAGACTCTCCTATTGGTTCTTGGGAGCCTGGGATTTCTGAAAACAAACTCATCAGTGAAGACCAAGGCAAAGGCAGCGTTAGTATCTTGAACTTCCTCATGTCCTTTGCCATCAAGTCTCCTGCCCCAGTCAGCAGCAGGCCCATGTTCTCTGTCACAATACATTTGCTGTTGATATACATGTAAAAGGTCTCCTTATTGTCATTCACGTTCTGCATCACACTCAATTCCAGGTGGGCTTTGGCTTTCCTAACCTCAACCCTAAATGCTCAGTTTCTCCATATTCCTCCCGGGTGACGTGACTGCTTCCACCTCTGCATCTTCCATTCTATATTTGAGCTTTATCATGAGCTCCATGTACATCCATGTACATCAGGATGGATTGTTCTTGAGCTTGGCAGAGGTGATCCTTGAAAGTCAGTCAGCTTTCCCAGACCCCTCTTCTCTCCAGGACCACATCCCACAGGATTCTTCCAAGCTGAGGCATGATCAGACCAAAGTCTGTTCTTCTGAGGTGTAGGACTGTGAACCTGCTATTTGCCTCATTTCCTTCTCTCAGGCTCCTGGACTCTACCATCTGACAGTCACTGTGGCAAAGGCTGCGTGACCTTCACATCACCAATCAGTTCTTCCTTGTTTGCAAGTCTGAGGTCCAGCAGAGCACCTCTCCTCATCAGGTCCTCAATCACCTGTGTTCGGAATCACCTGCCATCAAAGCACATAAAAAAGTCTCCTGGATTGCTTGTGCCCTGCTGTGTTGCCTTTTCAGAAGATACTGGAGTAGCTGAAGTATCATATAGGATGAGCCCCTCAAAATCTGAGGATTCTTGCCATTTTCTGAAGAAGGCCTTATCTTTTACTTCTTGGTGATTAAGACGATCTACAGCAGACACCTACACCATCACGCATGTTGCCCTGCTCTCTAGTCTTTACCCATAAGCTCTCAGATGGTTCATTATTCATCCCATGACAGACTTCCATGTATCCCCACTGCTCTCTCACATAAAAGCAAGCCCTCCTCTTCACTACCCCAGCCAGTCAGTCCTCCTAAAGGGCCTGCATCCACCCATGGCAGCACACCAATTGTATGTGCTATCCCATCACATCTTTGTTATCCCAATGAAATCATAGCTCTGCAGCTTCATACAGCCCTCTGCTTTCCATTTTTTCCCCATGCTGCATGCATTAGTGTACAGGCAGGTCAGAGGAGCACCCAAGTGTGCCAATTTCCTAGAAGAAATGCCAGCCTTATTATCTGTGTACAGGTACTTCCTTGTTGTTGTTTATATGTTCATGTAGGCCCATTTTGCACTGTTTATTTGTTTTCAAGGACTCCTTTCCACATCACCCTGCATCCTTTGCTTACCAGCCCAGCCCACCACCTTTTCCTCTCAATTTGTGAGTCATCACCTTGTTCCTCTCTCAGTCCTAAAGCTCTCCATACCAGTTTGACCAGCCTGTTGGCAAAGATGCCTTTGCCCCACTTGGTCAGGCGGATACTGATCCTTCCTGGCAGTCCTCAAACCTCAGAGAGGGTCCTATGGTTACACAAACCAAGTCCCTGCTGTCAACACCTGCTGTGCAACCAGCTGTTAACCTACAGCATCCACCACTCTTCATCTACTTTCCCCCTCCTTACCAGCAATATCTTCTTTGGTCTTAAATTTGTACTAAGGAAAGTTATTCTTTTTTCTCCCTTCAAGACTTTTCTTTCATTTAAACAAATCAGAAATTGTATCAATACTGCTTTTATGAAAAATTATAGGCAAAATAAATGTTGTATGTGATGTCCAGTATCATCCTTAATATAACATGATTGAGGGAGATTAAGATAGCATAAACTACCTTTCAGCATTTGTAAACACTTTCAGTATGTTTACTACACATCTCATAACAAAGTATCAAACTATCACTTAGAAGTACTCGTTACTTTTTTATCATTTGAAATAACACCTTGGGGGGGGGTTCAGATACCATTAGGTTTCTTTAGTACTCAAGCCTCTCTTTCCCTCCTCCCTCCTTGAAATTTCCACTGCCCCTCAACACCAGTGCCATCAATTCTTGGAGGTACCTCAGAAAGTAAGACCTCAGCTTTGCTTATGCCCCATGTAATCAAGACCAGGGATCAAGATCAGGATTGAAAGCTGTATGCATTATTTTAAACACTCTACCTTTATTAGGGATTCTTCGCATCTTGGAGTCCTGTGCATAAGATCACTCAAACCAATTCCCTAGCTAAGGGGAACTGTAGTTAAAATGAAAGGACGTGTTATTAAAACAAGCAGCCTGCATAATATATTTTGATACATTTAAATTACTAAATTGGTCAGGAAATATATACTCTTTAATCTGTTTACAAAACAAACCATGCATTTTAAAAGAAAATGTTTATTCTGACCACCTCACAATAAGCCTAACTCTTCTACCCAATGTGAGAAACTACTGCCCCTCCATCTAGCCTGCCTACTAAACCATGATCCTCAAAATTCACTATCTCGGCATAAAGTTACATTGATATTTCTCTCAAATAATGTATTTATTAGGAGGACTGCCTAATCAGGTGCCAGTGTGTCTCTTCAATTACTCCTAGAGCTTCCTATTTGTAACCTAAAGAAAATGCCTTTTCAACTCAAGGTAAGAGGAGGGAAATTATGCAAATCAAGGCAGTTATTTTTATACAGGGTAGCAGGTCCACTGGCTGAGCTAAAATACTTAAAATTCAACAGACTATTTAGAAGTGTGTGTGCAGAAACCCAGTTCCTTACTCAAGTGAAGGCTGCAAGTTGTAACTGAACCCTTAAGGATCATTTTGCCTTAAACCAACTGATTGTCTCTCTTCATCCTCCCTGCTCCCCTTCAGCGGAAATTCACCATACTCACTCCCATAAATGTTACTGTTCCATTTCTTAAAAATAGAAATACCTACAAAAATATTTCAGCTTGCAACTGAAGACAACCTATCAAATTTTAAGCCATTAAAAAACAAATTTAAAAAACCAACAATAACTGTAATCTTAATTTTAAATCTGACATTGTGGTGGAAATACCCTTCTGGTATTTTTCCATACTTCAAGTAATTAAAAAATGGATATATCAACTCACTTGATCAGGGCATTTTTTTCTTGATTCCTGAAGGTTAGTAATCAACCAGGAACAGTATGTTAACAGAGTAAAGCTGTCACATGAAATTAAAAAATTCCACTGCATTAATCTTCTTGCAATCAGCCAAGAACACATGGCACAGGAATACAGCAAGTGCTATGTCCACTCACAATAACATGCTGTATGCAAAGCACATTTTGCCAACTCTTTTGCCTGTACATGGTTACACACTATTTACATGTTTATTAATACACTCTGGAAAAATCTACAACATCCTGAACTATCTCATATTGCAACACTACAACACATGGAGGCTTTTTTCCCTACACACAAAACCCCAAAACACAGAATTCATTCCAATTCAGGCTCTGTCTAGATCAAGTCTCCCACATACTTTTAAGTCCTCCCATTACCACTAACACCAGTTTAAATTCAAAACCACTCATTTCAGGAACATGAAGATTAGGTGTTGGTTCCCACCAATATTGTATATCCTCTACTTGGACACAGAGTTTAGAATTTAGCCAGAAATCCACAACGTAAACAAAAAATCTAGCCCTGCTTCATAGAGTGTATGTTTTTGATGAAGAAGATGCTCAAGGACAAAGTCCACAATCACATGGGGGTTTTGAGGGCCTCTGGTGAACAAAACCTGGAACCCATAAACCCATGTGATCTGTGATAAAGTAGTTGAGTACACAATTATTAACAGGCCTGACTCAAAAGTAATAGAAGTGCTATTCACCTTTTAAAGATAGGGAACTACTGCACAGATTAAGTAAAGTGTCTGCAGTTACAGAACAGTTTGTGAAAAATGACATTATCTGCATCCATTTCATAAGACCTTTGGCACTCTCTGTTTCCACATATCATGCTTCAGCTTCCCAGCTTGGAATTTGAAATCCAAATTCAAGACACTGGAGAGAGAAGTCAGTATCTCGCTGGTCAGAGCCATTTTTGTCAAACTGTATAACTCTGAGAACCACTCGGCCCAAAGAAAAGACAACTATGTAAGACAGTTAAGTCAGCTTCTCTGCAAAATATAGGCTGACAAGCAACCTCTTGGTAAAACATGAAACTGAAATAGTACAACCAGGTAGGGACTACACTGTCTAATAGACATCGGTCTGGATGTGTTTCTGTGACAGAGGAAGGTCTTTGGTTAGAGGTGTCTCAAAAGTCTTGAGCACTGTGCTCAGTTCCAGGACCTTAAGTAGGTATGTCATTCTTACTTTTGCTTGTGCAATACAGCACATCATACAAGAAAGCTTTTAATAAAACGTAGCAGAGAATGCATAAGTGGTCTACAAGAGAAGTGTTAGCAGCTACATTAAAGGGAAGATTGCCAAATTTCTTAAAAACATGAAAAAAAGATGACAGGTCCAAAAGGCAACAGTATACGATTGAATAACTATAATCTAGACTTGGGTTTACACAGTCTATGCCTTTTATACTACATACTTGGAGACACAGCTGCTGATAATTAGGAGAACAAAAAGTAATACTGAGCAATTAAGATAAAGTTACAATACTCTTATCTACAAGTTAAGTATATTTCAATACACCAACAGCTATCTCAGAATAGTAACCAAAAAAAACAAACAAATTTTTTAAAGTACTTCTGCCTAAAGGACATTTTTGTTTTCATCATGAATTGATTTACAGAAGCAAAGTAAAGATAACCAAGGTTAACAATTTTATGCCAAAACACCACTCCAGTCTCCTCATTCTGTCCTTGCCCAAGGTTATTCTCCCACATGAGTAGTAAGTAACAGGTCAGGCTTTTCCCTTTTTTCCCTTACCACATACCTAGATATTACAAATAATTCAAACACCTAGCTTTACACAGGATTTTGAAACTACCTGTTCTCTAACAATAACCATTTCCTCCACTGCAAGACGAGGGCCTTGAGCTGAAGCTAACTGCCACATGCACCAGGATTGCAGTAGCAATACAACTGCATGCCTGAAAAAGCAGCTGGTAGAATCCAATTTACAACTTCACATTCAGCAATGCAATGCCAGCTACTTACTTTCTGAAGTGGCAAGTCTTGTAAAAACAAGATTTTCACACAAGTGCACTGGAGTATTCTATAGATGTTAATTCAGGGCATACCAATCTTTCAGTGGTAGCACACAAACATACTAACAAGGCTGAGAATGTACAAGTACAAAATGGAAAAGCTTTTATATTAGTAGCAACCAGTAAGACCTCTAGGAAATATAACAAATACTCTTATCTTCTGCAATTCCAAAAGTGCAATGGTATTTTTGAAGCCTAGAAGCTAAATCTATACAATCTATTTGACACGCCACTTAATCGATGACATATTATTGCTCTTGCTATTAGGTGAGACTTTTCCATATGCAAAATTTTTCCACATGTGTATATCCATGCTCAAGTTGCAGTTTTCAAAAGCAAGTCTGTGCTCTCCTGAAATGTAAATGAAATTCAAAATTGCTGAACAGTAGAAAACGTTATCTAGGATGGCCAAAGAAAAGTGTGCTTACTGTGCAACATCTTAAAACGAATGCCTCCTGTGAAAAAAAAGTCTACTTTCACAAAATACCTATAGTCAGAATGATATCTTGTAGAGTTGGCAATCTGAGGCAGTTCAAATCTTACTATTTGTAAAAATCAGACATTCAAAAGCTAATTTGGGGAAACAAATCTATGCCGAGAGACCTCTTCAAAATTCGGATTGTTGGGTTTTTTTTCATGGCCAGGTTTCCACTGAATTTATATTTTCCTACACCTATCACTGTTTACCGCACAGCAGAGATGAACAAAAGATGCATAAGGTGGCATGAAGAACATACAAGGAATTCAGGACTACCCCCGAACTGCTCACCTTTGAGGGTCTTCCCCACCCAAAGGTCACTTCCCTCCTGACCAGTGTCTTTCCACATATTCAAAGGAGAGCCATAAGCTGCTAGATGGAAACAGTCAACAGCAGCATGACTCCCTTTGAAAAAGGTGTTTTGTTTCAAACCAAAACTACATTCCAGTTAGTTAACTGTGTTTTACCTGACAGTCTTGCTTCTTTTTCTTCTGAGGCTCTCTAAGCACAAGGATTACAGAACTAGTGATCATTAGGCAAATCAAGTTATTGCTATAGAAATCTCATGATTGGAACAAGGGCATTTATAAAGTCACAGAATTATCATTATTACTGAAGAAGCCAATACAGAATGTCTGTTGTGCAGAACACCATTACATATCCAACGTATCATTAAATTACAAGTAAAACTAGTTCAGAGAACTGATCTACTACAAAGGAAAAGACAAGGTTATATCCTATTATCACTATTTATGGTTTTAAAAATCCAGTTTACTTATACTTCCCCAATTAACACAAGTAGGAACTCTGGAAGCTCTCACTCTCCAGAACATTTGCTTTTTAAATAGCAGGCTTTGCCATTACAGGAATCCTTCCAAGGATAAAAAGCAGAAAGTGTTTCATGCCTCTACTGAACTAAAACACCATGGCCTTATACAGTATTAAGATACTTGTGCAGACTTTAAAGTTGTGAGCATAACTGGTATTGCAACCACACAGATGAGTCCTGGCAGTCCCAACTTGGCAGAGCACTGCCAGTAAATTGTTTTGGTGACTTGATTTATAAGCCTCTTGATGCAAAAGAAACTGATGAGTATTTCATTCTCCTGTTGCTTTGGAACTGGAGAATACAGCTTCCAAACTGCCTGAAAGTAGACTATCATCTTTTCACTTTGCTTACATCATGGAACGACACACAAAGATTATTTGTACACACTGCCAGCAACTAGCAAAGAAAACTGACCTGATTTTTCAATGCCATCAAGCAACAGAAGCAAGCACTCAGTTTATTTAAATAAGGACCTACAGGTCCTTAAGGAAAAGTTGTATTTGCTTGCAACATTCCAAAAGCAGCTTCAAATACAGAGCTACATGACAGCACCCTTGCACTCCTACAAATGACAGGAGTCTCTCAAGACCTTTTGATAAATCTCTACAGAAAAGAACAGGACACACAAAAAAAATAATGGAGGAAAAGACATGGCAAGAAAAACACCTGCACAGTTCCCTTCAGATTTCAAAACGTACATAATTAAAAAATACCTTAGTGGAATCAGATGATTAAATATTTAAGCACTAGAACAGTTAAAAGTCAGATTTTACTCACAGTATAACTCTAAAAAGTATTCCCCCTAAGGAAGACTTCCATCATTTGAGCAAACACTATGTCGCCATAGTTAAAATGACATACTGACGTTTATATCCATATGTAAGAAAGATATATGCATTAATGGCACATAGAAAATGTGTTTTTATATCTGCACTCATGTACCCCTACAGTACTGCATATATCTGCTATCTCTAAAACAAGTAGTTCAAAAGCAGAACCAATCAAATCTGGTGTTTCAAATGGTAACTAAGACCAAAAAGCAAAATTCAGCATATCTTTAGAGCCAAGGAGGTCCCCTCATTAAATACTTGGCCTCCACTATTGAAGCTATATATATCCAACAAGCTCGTTAGCAGCAAATATAACCAGTCATTCCTGCTCTTCTGCTACTACCTATATTACAAATTCATTTACTGTGCATTACGTTGACTGCATTAAGTTGTGTCTGAGCCAAAACACCCATCGAAAAAAGTACTAAGGCACGATTTTTCATAAACCTGACATATTCAGATGTATTTGCCACAGCATGTACTACAGCTGCGGTGTAACCCAGGGCACTGAAAAGGAACTAAGCAGCAAGGAAAACGAAAGCGTTCGGCAAAGGTTTGTAGGTACGTTCAAGACCATACCTAGTTAAATGATCTGTTTACAGGGGGTCTACAGGAGATGCGAACTGACGGTTCTATATACTTATAAAACCATATTTTAAAGCTGGCACAGGCCATCGAGTGTTGCGGCTCGCTCTACCTCTCAGCGGAAAACCAGCAAAGAAGGAAATAACCGCTGGCAAGTAAAAATCGCCTCTCAGCGTACAGTCGCGGCGAGGAAGCAGACGGCAGGCCGTTTTTCTTAATTAATGAGTACTAATCACGAGGATGAAGGGTCTCCACTCCCCTCTCCTCGCTCCAGCCGTCCCCAAACCTAGGAGCTGTTGCTGCAGCCACGGCGGGCCCAGGACGGCAGGCCCTCAACCCCGAGCCACGGGACATCAGCGGAGCGGAACGCAGCGAGTCCCCGCCGCCGTGGTCAGCAGCTCACACAGACCCCGACCACCCCCCCTCCGCCGCCTCCGCGTTGCACCTCCCGAACCCCCACACACACACCGCCCCAGGCTACCCCCGCTCACCATGGTGGTCTAGCCAGCCCCGCCCGCCTCCGCCGCTCCAGCCGCCCGGCCCGGTCCCGCTCCCAGCACATAAATCCGCCGGTCGGCCGACGGACCGACCGACCAATCCCCAGGCCCCGCCGCGCCGGCTGCCGCCCGGCGCACGCCTCGCCGCGGAGGTCACGCTAGGACCCCTCTCTCCCCAACAGCCCGAAGCCCGCCTGTGGTGTCCAAATAACCGCCTGAACGGAGAGGGGAGAGGAAGGGGTCAGCGGCGCGCTTTAGCGGCCAACCCCCCTCCCCTTAACACATACCCGCCTGACGTTCCGCCCCCTCCCGCGGACGGAAAAGCGGAGAGGCGGAACCGCCCAACGGGGCACGCGGTTTTTGAGCGAGATCCGTCAGGCACGGCGCGGGCAGCTGGTCCCGGACAGGGCACTGGCGCGACCCCGGCCATGTGACAGGGGAGGTTCCCCCCTTCCGCCCCGCCCCGACCCGAGAGCGGTGGAATCGGTGTCCACGGAGAGAGAAACGGGAGCGACG
>JANZLQ010000079.1:5133149-5145664 GCA_026212715.1 Elanus axillaris | reverse complement strand
CCCCCACCCGGCAGAAAGCGGCGATAAACGCTGATCCCTGAGGGGTGTGAGGGTCTAACGAGATCTTACGAAAAGCCCTCACCACAACCCCACCCACCCCGGCGGCGTTTCTTGAGAAGAGTAGGGCCCACCGCCGTCTCAGGGGCCCCGAGGATTGGCTGCGGAGACGGGAAAGGGGCGTGGAGCCGTTTGAGCTGAGGAGAATGTACTGCCCGCCCGCCTGATCGCAGCCGTTCAAGGCAAAAACGAGGCCTGTCGAGCTTTGGTGCGTTTCCCGCATTATTTCTTGTCATAACGGGGGCCAAGCCCGCCTGCCCCAAAAGAGCAGCGGCACGTTGGTGTATTTCCAACTGAAGTAACGGCTTTCTTGTAAATCCTGCTGCTTTAAATGTACTGCCGCGGTCCGTCATGCATGAACTGGGAAGTGAAGCATAAGCCTTCTGCTTGAATGGATAAATATTTTTATAGAAAATATTTATCTACATCTGTTGGTATTTTAACAAGCTTTACCTGCTTTTCAGAGAATCCCAAGAGGAGTATTCACAGCGAATCTAAATCTCACTCCACATACAAATACTTAGGAAAAGATAATTTAGTGACATCGTAACAACTGCCATGGAGACTTAAAAACTCTGCCATTCTGACATTTTAAATTGTTCCTTTGAAATATGTGGCAGCTAAAAGAAAAGCCCAACAAAACCCGCTCAACATCACAATAATAAAACAATAGAGCAAACAGCAAAGGAAATCCTCTCACATACCAGAGATTATAGTACCAGGGACAAAGACAAGATGTTTTTGACCTGTTCAAACCATTTCATTTTAGTCAACAAGTCTTGGGCGTCCCAGTTTGTTAATGCTAATTTGTGATATTTGTGGTAGAGCACTGTCGAGTTAAGGAAATAACCAAAATCTAAAGGCATTCTGTTTACACCATTAATCATGTGTTCCTGGCTTATAGACAATACTAAAAAAAAATTAGGAATTTCTTAAAACAGCGAAGTTACAACTGGAAAGCATTTGTCTTGTTAGTGTAGGAGTAGTAAGAGTTTATATGTACTTGGAGAGCTACCGATTTGAGACACATTTTATACTTCTGAATGTAAAAGTCTCAAAAGTGTGTGTCTTTTAAAGGAAATTTGTAGCTTAACCTGTGGAGCTCTTCGGCGTGAGATTTCATCACTGGTAAGGATTTGGTAGCATTTTAAGAAAAATAAGGAAATTGACAACAAGCAGAGCTATGTCATTAACTGAAACAAGAATTATGCATTGGTTGGCTTGAACTCTATAGCAAGCATGAGTTTAGAGCCCTAGTATTTTAATTCCAGTGTTGCTGAAGGGATATTTAACAAAACCAACCAATATTCAGACAAAAACAAGGCCAGAGTTGTAATCACTATGCAAAAATGGATTTTTTGAAAGGTTTTGTATGGGCTGAGTATGACCTTTGCTGCGAGCAAGCTAAAGAAGATTGTCCCATCCATTATTAAGTGCTGCTGATAAAAATGCTGTCTCACCTGTGCTGGTGCTCTTCTAGACCTGCTTGTCTCACACAGCGGGCAGGTTTTAAGAAGCCCCTTAGAGCAGACACAGCGTTGCTGCCCATGCTGCCTAGACACAAGGCTGGGTTAAGAAGAACATGTATGCCTCATTCTTCAGGAAATGGGCGAGGCTCTCCCAAAATACCTAGCCATTTCTAGACTGTCAGATGTGGTCTTGACAGCCCTTCCGTTCTCTTTACTCCACATCTCTAAACTCTCTTTTCCTCCAGGTTACTATTTTGTCCCCTACACCAAGGATTATTTAACGTCCACAGGAAAAAAAATAGTTATTTTGCATAACATGCAACATGTTATATGGCAGCTAGCATGACTTAACCTCTAGGTCTAAGCAAATATAAGCTTGCCAGTTTTGCCGAATGTATGCTGAGATCACATCAGCAGGGGTTCAGAAAAATTTTCTGCCTGTAGGCAGGAGCAGGACTCACCATACTGACGACTCTGAGAACATTTTCATTACAATCTCTACAGTCCCCTTCCTTAAGCTTGGTATTAGAGCCAGTTACTGTCCCACCATATTTACAAAGAGCCTTTCCACTGCTGTGGTTTGAGACGGGCTGTTTCATGAGCAGTTTAAGTGCATGTGACTGTCGTGAGGCTGTGCCATGGATCTCATTCAGCTGCCGTGGCCACACAGATAATGACTTCCATCAAAGAGAGTGAGGGAGACAGCATCACCTTAATCAGGCTTGCAAATGGAGAGGAGGAAGACTTCTGCCAAGAAGATTCTCTTTTTTCAAGTGAAGTGCTAAGGAGATCTCATCTCATGGTTATCTGTGGGAGAGTACTTTGCTGTCGTGAGTTGGGGCGTTGCAGTGACTTCCATCTGGTGCTTATCATTTGAAACTGATAAAATGTTATAAATGTTTTTGAAGATGCATTTTATCTCACAGCTTCATATGCAGCAAAAAGCCCAAGAAATCCTTCTCTGGAAAATGAGACTGGAAGGAGTTGAAACACTTAGAGACACTTAAGAAGTCTACAATGTAATGCTAAAGCAAGGCAACAAAGCTGCTGAAACAAAATTTAAAACAGAATATTTATTTTTTTATAGTACCATCTACAGTCCCTAGATGACAGGATTGTAAGCAGAAGGTAAGTTTAGATCAACAAAGGCCAAGTCACCTAATAAAAAAAACCCAAACCGATGCAGTTACATAGCAACATTTGAGAGCAAGTTGCAGGAGAGAAGAGGAGCTCCACTTTCTACAATATGCTGGGATTTGAGTTGTCTAGCATAAGCCAAAACATAAAACATACTAGAAATTTCCAGTGTTCTGAATCAGCATGGAGACATATCTAAGGAACCTCTTCTTCCAACTGCACCATTGTTGTGCCACAAAGGATGAACTAGAGCTACTTAAAGAATTGAATGTTCCTGTCTGTTTACCTAGACTTGCAGAAGTTCTGCCTCTTGGTGGATCTAAAAGTTGATATGAAATGTAACAACCAGGTTTATCACTTACAGTATATCCATAAATCTTATGGTTCACATTTGGATGGCCTAAATACCTCCTGAGTCTCTCTGGCTAATATGAAGAGGTTTAACTGTCTCTGGCAGACATTCAGAGATCTGAATAGGATACTGGAACAGTCTACCCCCTACTCACCCACCAAAACTTGGGTGCAATTTTGGCCACCTGAAAATTTTCCCTTATTTTCCCTAGTCCTGTCAAGGTCCTGAATGCAAGAATGGGTGTTACTCTCCCTTGTGAGTACCATAGCATGAGGATCTTTCATGGATTTGGCATTAGAGTTTACCCACCAGGTAAGGGAAGTTGCAGTTATTTTGTGAACAGGAATCTGAGCTAAAGCCAGGGCTGACCTTTACGTTAAATTCTTTTAAAATCACTGGGTTTCTCTGCAGGTGAACAAATCCCTGTAAATATGTGAAAATTTACAGTCCTATATCAGTACAAAGTTATTTATGAAGGGAACAAGAAGAACATGTGTCATTGCACAGTGTTCTCTTTATTCTTCCCATTTTTGGTGATACTTGCCATTTTTGTAAGGTGAAGACTGTTAAGAGACTCACATAAAGCCTAAATTGACATGAGAGCATATTGAAGAAAAATGGTGGCAAAACCATCAAAATGTGTTCCAGAGAGGGCTCGTTAGTTTCTTTTTTGGAAGACAGCATGTCAGACTGCAAAGTTTCCATTTAGATTAGTAATTCTGAATCTTCTGAGTAAAATAAGAATATTTCGCATAATTTTAAAATAAAACATAGGCATTTAGCATACAAAATGGGAGATGGTTTACTTGGTCATTCTTTTGACTTAGGTAGGTGGCTGCACAGCTTATTTAAACTAGTTCTGTGAATAGTGGGGCTAATGAAGCTTGGTTTCCTGCAAATTTCTGTCTCATGATTGATAGATTAGAATTGCACGTTTCTGTTTTAAGAGCGTGGTGTTTGGGGGCATTTATGGCACCTCTGGCCTACACACAGGCAGTGTAGTTAAAATTGAGAATTTTACTTTACAAATGTGTTTGATACAGGCCAGTGAGTTCCACACTGAATGAAAAATCACTTACCAGCATACAAGCAGACAGATTCACACATCCGTATGGGTTTACAAAAAGCCACACTGCTGGACCATATATGTATTATTTGCATAGGAAATCAAACCAAAAAGAAAACACTTGTGTTTGTGCCAGCAGTGTGTTCATTTCACCTGTTTCACTCTGCCATAAGACAGAAAGTGATGACTACAAAGGCAGCAGGTTGATTTTTGTGTGCATGAGTGTGTGTGTAGTAAGTCACCTCATAGCACCTAGGTCTGGCCTGAGTTTTTTAGATATTAATCCCCACCCCCAACATCTCTTATCATACTTTGAAATTACAACCACATTATTTTAACTGTGTATGAAAGTGCATCATTTGGATCCCACAGCTATGACATGCACACACGCATTTCACACACACATGTATATATATTTATATGCATAGAAAACCTGTGTTACCTAAAACACATGCTCTTCCAAATGGGAACACAATAGACAACAGACTAATCAAACTGTAGGCTCCAAATTTGCCACATAAAACAAGGTGCTCCTCATTCTATGTACTTTGTGTCACTTCTGAAATGGTTACTCTTCTGTTCAGTTAAGGTAACTTGAAATGTACTTTCTCCTGGTGGGCACACAATTCCTTTTTTTCCTGAAAAAACAAGTTATCAAGCAGCAAGTGCCTTCTTGCTGAGCAGTGCAGTAGAGCTAGAAGGGCATGTGATGTGTTGTGACTTTGCTTAACCACTACATGTTAGCAGAATTTAAAATGCCTCTGACAGTAGTATTTCTTTTTAAAAAGCACTGAGTGGTTTTTATGTTTTCGTCTTTGTACTGTACCTTAAGGCTTCATCTACATTGTTTTAACAGACACTAAAGTTTTGAAAGTGAAGTCATAACCAGAACCATATACAGCAACCAGAAGGTAATTATATCAGCTATGGGCCAGTACAAGCTACAGTTTCCCAGAGTAGCATTCATGTGTAAAAAATCTTACCACGGGTGAGCGGACTACAAATTGGCAAAGTTTTCCAAATATGTAATGCAAAAAAAGATTAAGTTCTTTGGTATTTTGGTACTGGAGCTAGCAGCAGATGATGAATAGAGCAGTCCAATCTGCAGTGCAAGTGGGGAAAAGAGCTTGTGCTGGCTTGCAGGAACTGGGCCACTGAGGGTCTTGCAGGTCAGAAAGAGAATTTTAAAATCAATCTTCTGCTTCATGGGGAAGCAGTGTAATGAACAAAGCAACTCTGGTATGTTTGGAGGCTTGGGAGCAAGGTAACAACCTGACAGGAGCATTCTTCAAATGCTCAGCAAAAGTGCCATAGGCCTCTACTCAGTGTCTCAGTTCCTTGGGCATCCAGAAATGTATTCCAAGCACTTGTAAAGTGTTGTTATGAGCCTTCAGCTGATTCTGTTTGTAAAATTAAATTTAAATTTAAAAAAAAAATAAGAATAAAAAAATAAATTTAAAAAAAAATAAATGAAAACTTGGCACCCCAAGGTGCCATTCCTTCTATGAATCAGATTAAATAAGTAGTGTTTGTAAGGCCCAGGACAAGGAGTCTTCCACCCCCTGTTGATACTCCAAGCACATGACTCTGCATTCCGCACAACAATGATGATTTGCAGAGCTCTAAACCATGACAGGGGCCCCAGGATGAATGACTGAGAGTGGGTGGGGATCAGGCGGTGACTTGTTCTTGTTCTAGTCCCATGCTGTCAAAGGGGAGACAAGCGTCAGGAGACAGGTTTTCCCCTGTCCCAGTCCCTCTGCTAGAAGAAATCAAGGTCAGTGATGAATTTTCTACTTCCCCGTACTGCCTGGGAAGGAGACAGGGCTGGCTCAGTCAGCTGTGTACAGAGGGCTGCACGCACAGAAAACCAAGCAGCCCTTCGTTGTATTTGTCAGCTGTGGCTACCTTTCCAACAACACCCAAGCAAATCACATGTGCGATCCACTCTTCAGAAACAAAAAAAACAAAAGGCCAGCGGCAGGAAACCTGTCACACAGCAGGCCCTAAAGAAGTTAGCTGTTGTCCTAGCTGAAAGCACCACTGCTGTCTAATGAGTGAGAGTTAATAAAATGAAATGGTAAACCAACATGTGAGTTATGAAGATCTTCCCTCACTAATGGGAGTTATCTGGTGTCCCATAGATGCTCATTATGTGTTGTTTATAGCCAACAGTGAAGTCTTGCGTTGCTTCAGTAGCATTAGCTGGAAATGATGCTCTGTGATCACAGAATAAAACCTATTGAGTTTGTTGCCTGTACTTATTTATCTCTGTATTTTTTCTCTCTCTCCTCTCTCTCCCCCTATCAGAGTGTTATTTATAGGAGCAATTCTTCACTCAATTTAAAATAAAGGAAACCTTGAAAACATCTTGGCACAGGCTGATCATGAAGAAATAGGGATGTTAGCGTAATGGGCCAAATTAATCCCCAATGTAAATCCATTTATTTCAGCACAGCCACACTAAGGATGAATCTGGGTCAAAAATGTCTAAAATAAATGTAGTTGAGATGTAAGGCTCAAATTAAAAAGTGGAACAGAACAACACATCTGTTGAGTGCTTTCAACTGTGCCCTTGTGTGCCTTACTGTGATTCCAACATAGCCCTGAGGTAAAAACCTGAAGAACTCCACCATCCTTCTGTAATGTGCCGTGTCACAGAGGCAGAGTTAGCGTTAGTTCTGTGGAATGTGAAGGAGAGATCAATGAGTTTTATAATCTGGCTTTGGCTAAATGATGCTGAAACAGTCAATGTTTCGGTGTTAACTGGGAATACACGGTTCTGACTGCCAGGACCCTGGAGTTTTGGCACATGTTTGAAAAAGCTGAATGTTTTCGATCATGCCCTTTTAGTTCTCTGAGATTAAAAGGGAATAATAAAATAAAAATTGAAAAAGATTTACAAAACATAAAAACAGTTCTGCTGGCAGACTCTCCGCTGTAGAGGTTCCTCCTCTAAAATGATTCTCTAACAGCCTGCAATACTATGGAGCACAGGAAAACTCAAACATAGTGGAAGTAAGCATGTTTTTTCATTCTTAAACATTTCAGCCTGTTTTCCTGAGGAATTAAACTGTTTGTAATCACTCTGCGTTTATGTGTGAGTGCATGCATGATATTTTCATAGTGTTTTCACCTGGATACTTCAGAGCTTCTTGTCCAGTTCCTACCAAACCTGCCTGAAGGATGCCAAGTTCTTCCAAGTCTCATGAAAATGTGAAGCCCGTGTCAAGAGGAGACCCTAATTATTGTCGCTGCAGTGTGAACTCACTCCTTATTAAAATCTACATGGAAGAGCACGCTAAATGCAGGCAAAGCATCATGTGGCCCTCCTATCTTATTCAGACATTAGCAAATCCAAGCACAAGACACAAATACAAAGGAGAGTAGGCTTCGTTAGCTCTGCTGCTAATGTGATATTTGTACTCAGGCAAATTTGAGTCTGTCATTTAATAGCGCCCTGGAAAAGACAGTTGCCTTTTTTAAAAAGTCTTTTTTTAGAATTTATGCACTGTCTTTTATGCAATAATCTGTGAAGTTTTCTTCACAAATGTTCCAAGGCAGGTCTGCACCTGTCCTTGCAGATACTCCAAAGTACAGAAAGAGAGAAAGAGAGAAATAATATATATGTGTGTGTGTATATACGTATGTATGTATGTATGTATGTATGTATGAAAAGCCCTGAAACATATATATACATATCTATGTGTGTATGTACACGTGTGTGTCTATATACTATATGTGTTTATATTTACAGAAAACTAGACAAAATGCTGTTGCTACATTCTTAGTTAAAAATTTGAGAGTAGGTATCTCAGTTGAGGACTTTGCACTTAGAGTGCAGTGGAGAGTGCTGAGCTGAATCTTTGAAAAGTGAGGCACTTAGATGACCAAAAAATTTATATATCAGAATGAGTTTATGTACCTCTTGTGCAAATACTGGTCTTCAGGCAGAAGGACTGCATAAGGCAAGTGGCTTCCCTTCCCTCCCCTCCCCTTCCACCTCCTTTATTCCAGGTAAGTAGAGGAGTGGACCTCTAAGTAAGGTGGGAGAGATGAGTCCAGCATGCCTATGGCATGAGAGCACTTGCAAAAGAAAGTGTGTTTTCTCAATTACAGCCCAAAGACTATGACCATCTATGTCAAATGAGAAATAAGTTAAGTCTGAGACTTAAAATCATGAAACTGCTGGTGGCAAAAGTGCCCCAAGTTATTTTTCTCCACGTGTCTTGATTTCCTGGCATGTAAATGCTTCTATGTCCTCCGTTGATGTTAGACTGTTGGAAAAACAATAGTTTAATGGCAGTTCTGTAGCCAAAACTGCACATGGCAACTTAGCAGTGAAGGACTCTGATACAGTTTTTCTGCAGAAAGCCTTTGCTGACTATGAGGGGAAAAAGAAGAGCTAAGAAATGCTTAAGTAGCCCCTTGGCTTTCAAAGTGCTTCTCTATTCACTGCAACCAGGTGAAGATTTTTCCCTCTTTGTGAGTGTTTTATAAATATTTCAAAGCATTTTGGTTTGATTGTCTATGAAAAAAAAAAATCCACACCAGGAAAAAACTCACAAAAACTAAGTTCTCTGCAAAAATGTTTGAACTCAGCCTGGCCACTGAACAAGGAAGCATTCATAATGGGATATTAGTTCAGAAGTGCTTTGCAAGTAGTAGCATTGGTTATGTGCAAGTGCAAACAAGACCTAAAGACAAACAAAAAGTATTTTAGTCATGAAAGTAAACAAACGTAATTGTAAATACATTTGCATTTACACATGCTTAATACAATCTACCCATATAAATTCTGAAGGATTGTAGAGGACACAAGGAATGTGAGCTCCATTCCCAGTAACCCTCTAGTAACAGACAGAATTATGTCAATATTAAATTAGGAGAAAATTGGATGGCATTATCGCTTCTGTTTTCAAATCTCTGTACACATCACACAAGCAGTATTTTGAGTCCAGTAGACCCATCCTCCATTTCAGAATCCTGCTTCTAGCATCTTTAGGAGCATAAGTGTTGTGGAGACATTTATGCCAAGCTCTTTTGAGTGTAGGAGAATTTTTTTAGCTTAAAAAGGATGTGAACAGTATCAGCTTTCTTAGTAAGTAATACCATATTTAGAAACCATATTGTAAAAGACAGGAGGGAATCAGAGTATTTTGCCTTTAGACATGATGGGGAACATGTAGCTGAGACATTCTCTCACACCACTTTTAGTACTATGTTCTCCTTTCTGTCCCTGTCTCAGGAGTATTTTTGATCTTTGCCATATCTGCGTGAATGCTTATGAAACACTTATTTGTCGTGCATCACTTGGAAAAAACTGATGGAAGGGTTTTTTAGTTACAGCACTTCCCTGATGCTTCCCTTGTGCTGAAAAATTACAATAGCTTTAGACCTCGCTCTTCCATATGTCTTTCATTTTAATGTCCTGAAAAAGAGACCTCATAGCTGAGTACTAATTATTGGAACAAATCAAATAGTAGGCATGGGTATTTGGTCACCTCTTTCTTCTTCCGTTATACTCAATCACCATTTTGGTATAATTTTTAAAGATTAATTTTCTGTAAGAAAATGGATACAAACAGAGCAAACAGCTGCCTGAATGTTAGACAACATAGAAGTGAACATGACATGCTGCCCTTTTGATATGTCTATTCAATATTTACTGTCAACTTCAACTAACATTTATATAATATGAATATTTTAAAACAAACTCATTACTATACCCAAGTACTTACTTGAGTAAATACGTTACAATCAGCTCCACCCTCTCATGTTCCTTTAAATGCTAACTAGCTGTCTGTGCAATGAAAATGCAGAAAATCAGGAAACAATGGAAAATTAAATTAATTTGATATCTCTGCTTTGGCACATTGCTCCTTCACAGCAAGAATTGTTCCTTTTTGTTTGCCAGCAGAGTATCTTGGGTATTGCCTTAATAGTCAGAGCTGACATTTTAAAAATTATATGATCATTTTCCAGTTCTTATAGGAACTTTGCTAAGGCATGTTGGTGAAAAAAATAGGGTAAATTCAAGACTCCAGAGAACCTGTCCTAGAACAGTGTGATAATTGTGTGAATGTGTAGGTGTCATGGCTGTGTTTTCAAACTGAGGTTGGCACCCAGAATAAAGATGGAATTATAAATGCTGAAGATTACAGCAGGTACCTAAAACGACATTATGTTCTGACATCTCTTTTTTCCCTCTTGCCTTGTACAGGGCTGAATTTTTTGTGACTAGCTGAGAGAGACGGTGTGGTGTACATGGGCTTTTAGGCAGCCATTGGCACCAAACTTTACATCCTCCCCGCACACCTATCCACACCAGCTGAGCCAGGATGTTCCTCACCTCTTTGCTAGCCTAGGTCATTCTGTCTTCTGCCTGTTGTCTTGCAACCTCCATCTTGCTGAGCTTTTCTTGCATGTACCCTGGTATATCCATCTCTGCACTTGACCCACAAGGAAAACTGAGTTTGGTACAGTTCCTGTCCGTGGCAGCTGACTTCTTTTTAATTTTAACTTTAGGACTAACGTTTCATTCTGGGCACTGTCAATTCAACAGCCTGTGTTGACAAAAACTGTGACTCTTAGCATGGAATATGCTATTGTTACCTAGAAATTGAGTGTTTACTATGTAACACTGAGCCATTTCAATATTAGATTGTATTCATGTATTCATTATTAGGTTTTTTTGAGCTACTTGGCTTTTTTTTATTCACCTACCCGGTTTGTTTGTTCAGCCTGTACTGAATGGACATCCTGACTCATGAAACGTAATGGCTGTGATAACTCATGGAGTGTAAGAACCGAGTAATACCGAGTAAAATAAATTTGCTACAAAATCACCTACACAGGGTGGATCTAAGGAGTGTGAGCAAAGGCTGAGCCCTATTAAAATAGGTCAGTTACCAGTAGATACTTAAATAACCTTTACAAGGACAGTCACTGCTCAGGAGCGGGCTCTTGAAGCATTTTTGTGTGTTTATAATGGGCATGAACCACTGTCACAATTTCTCCTTCAGTGAAGAAGAAATATTTGGCCCTTACTGTGGGACAAGTCAGAAATTCTTAGCTGACATTATAAGAAAAGCAGAGAGAGTTTAGTGTGTCTGTTTCTGCTTTGGTCAGGAAGAAGCCAGGAGGCTAGCTCATCTGCAAGGAGTTTACCAAGCCTACCAACAGGTTTGTAGAAATGAGTGTAAGGTAGTTTTTAGTCTTTCTAAGAGGGGAGGAATTTGTCTAATTTGCAATCTAGTTGACTAGTCTTGGAAAGCTGTTAGCCAAACAGCTCTCAGGTTACCTTGGGAAGAGTTGCCTTTGTATCTGGTCAAATGGATTGAGGAGGTTGCTGCTGTCTGGTGACTTGCTTGCTGTAAAAATCATTTATTTGCGTATGCAGTGTTGTTTCCTCAGTTTGGACACAGTTAAAGCCTTTGTGTCATGTTCTTTATGACTGCTAACTATGGAGCTACTGCTCCATCGTCTCCCTCAGAATTTCTCAGGATATGTGGTTCACTCTATGTTTTTTAAGTTTCATAAGTTGGTGTATCATTTTGGTAATGTTTACTTTCCCCCAACTCTTCAAAGATAATCTGTTGCAAAGAAAGGAAATGCTTTAAAAAGCAGGAGGGAGCATGACATTAGAATAGAATATGACTTGTGTAAAATTTAAAGTAATTACCTTTTTAAACAATTTTTACTGTTATTTTCACTAGGTTCTAGTTAGTTTATAAGAAGGTTACTGAAAAGTCAAGTAACCTTTGATTCAAATCTGATGTCCTCGCCTGTGAAGAACAGAGATAACAGCACATATTTATAGAGATATGGATGTATAATTACTGGAATTTAAATAATTGCAGACTCCTCATTCTGTCCTCACAATGTGTAGCGAAATCAGAGCTCAGATCAACCTAGGAAACTTTATTTGTAATGTTAACTATGGTAAGAGAGTTTGTAAGGTCTTCTGTGTAAGAGACATGTCTCTGGGGGTTCTCTGCTCCAAATAAGAAAAATAAAATAAAATAAGTAAAGGAGAAATAAACCCAAAACCTCTAAAGTAAAGGGAATTTCAGAGTGGAACAGGGTTTGTCTTTTAAGACCCCTGCAAGAGGATGGAGATGTAGCTGCAGCACCTGGAGAAAGCAGAGCATCTCCCCTGAGCCCTCTGGGCTTCAGCAGTGCCCGTGGCGAGCCGAACAGCCCAGCCGCTAGCCCAAGGCCGGGGCGGGGGGGTTGTTAGGGCTGCACGACCTGAAAGCCGGACTCCAGGTGTATTAATTTGCAGGATTCGGTCCTGTTCTGGATGGGCAGAGCTTGCTTTCCTCCTGAGCATGAGCGAGTCGCAGCGGTGCCGGAAGACTAGTGCAGAGGGGAAGGGTCGGGGGGTCTTGGGGAGGGGATGGGCATGGGGCCGCCCCAGGGACCCCCCCGC
>JANZLQ010000079.1:5105971-5124447 GCA_026212715.1 Elanus axillaris | reverse complement strand
GGAGGAGGAGATTTTTTTTTTATTGCTTTACAGCGTAACCTAGTATCTGGGCTATTGTCATACTTCAGACTTCTGGATACAGTTTGTCAGGCTTGGTAAATGATGGGGAAGAAATCTATGTTATCTGTTTGCAACGTGGTCATGCAAGGATGCAGTCCAGGCGCTGTCTGGTGTGAGGCTACATGGACCCTCAGTGTGCCACGTAAATAGCTACGGATGCATATTGTGAGCAACAGTCTCTAAACTAAAGTTAGTCATGTTTCCCTAAAATTTCATGCCTGAACTCTTTTTATATCTAAAGGTCTTGGAATAATTTGTTCTTAAAACAAAAGGACAAAACAACATGAAAGATAACACACAACTGTGAAGACAGACAAATCAGAAACACATTTGTCTGTATTTTAATTTCCTAAAGCAGGGCTTTTATGTGTTTGCATTTTATTTGCATGTTTTGACTTCTACCATTGTGTCTGTGGACATCAGCGACAGCCAATGTTCTTAAATCCTTTTTTTTTCTTTTTGAAGCTCCGTATTTGTGCTTGATTTCCTTGATAAAATTTCCACAGATATCAGATTTTTCACAATTTTTCCAAAATATAAAGAACAAGTCTTAATCAGGATATGTTTGTGCTTCTAATATTTGTCAATTGTCTTTTGAACAATCAAAAATTCCAAATAAATAAGATAGACACTTCACAGAAATTCAGGAAGTAACCACTGGTTTCTTTTAATTGTGAGAAGGTAAATTCACAGCATTTTTTCCTTACTTTTTGCTCGTTAATCCTTTTTTTTTTTTTTTTTCATTAGGCTTTTCCTTCATTACAATCCATGGTCCATACCTAGCATTTCACTTTCACATCTCTGAAGTTCTGTTAAATTTTCTTTGAGAAATTAATAACCCTACAGGAGAAAATGCCTTTGCTTTCCATCCATATAAAAGTCTATTTTCACATTTTTCCTCATAAATATTTTTAGATTCTTAATTAAAATAATTATATTTTGACTGAAAGGCAAATAAATGCTATTTTGATTAAAAATTGTATGGGGTTTGTGTTTGGGTTTTTTTTTCCTTCCAGCAATTAAAGGGCAGGTTTTCTGCATCTTAGGAGATACTTGATTAGGTGGTTGTTTCAAAGCTGCTTCCATCTAATGGTACAGTTTGGGCCTATTGTGTTGAAAAAAGGATGTCTATTTGGGATGGTGTTTGACAGGGGGAATGAACGCAGACACCAGAACAATTATATTACAATCCCATTGGGAATGCCAGCACCAAGTTTAGCCAGACTGATGGGGCACTGTCTAGACGGTCCCTTTTGTGTATCAGCTGTTTTTTCCCTGCTTTATTGTCCAGCTTGAATGTATGGCTGGAACCTGCATATGGAGCCCGAACATAACCATTCCTGCCCCCATACTTTGCTGTAAACAGCAAACAAAACTTCCAGAAACCAAATGCATCCTGCAACCATGTCTGTGTCAGGATGGTTATAAAACAGAAAAGCAAGCAAAGTCTGCTTTTGCACCAGATATGTAGCTGTGTGCGCATGTAGGCATACATATGCTTGCAGATAACTGTTCTGTAATTAAAAATGCAATTCAGTAGAATGATCACTTGAGATCACAGGTGGATGCATAGGAAATCCTGACTGGGGCTCTGCAGCTTTCTGTGGGGAGGGAGATGGGGGTGCTTTTGGGGGGAGCGTTGTTTTACAGAAGACACGTAGATGAGGGTAGAAACGTCACACTCTTTTTAATGTGCTCCACTTCTTCCCAAAAAAAGATAGAAAATAAATAAAACAAGCAGGTATTGTGAAGAGACAATTAGGAGCCACTGTACATGTAAATTACAACCTTTTATTTTTGAAAAGGGCAAAGGATAAAAAGAAGGAATATTTATGAAATGTTTACACTGTAATTAGTAGCACAGACTGCTCAGCTTTTCACTTACTGAAGCTGATACTAGAGCTGGAATTAGGTCTTTGCTAGAGACTTGTAGGCCCATTTAAATTTTTTTAAAAGGAGGAAGTATCAGAAACCTATGAGAAAGAAATTGCTACAGAACTTAGCTTCATCAATTAATATGCATCTTGCCACTGGGGGGGGGGGCAGGGATTTTTTGCCACTAACACATTAAAGTCACCTTAGCCAGAACAGCCACTGATAACTAAAACAACAAAAAGACCCTGCCAAGATACTATGCTGAAGCATTTTGGGAACTGCATCACACACAGTTCAGTAAAAATCTATGGGCTTTCTATGCCTGCATCTTTATTATCTAAAAAAGGTACTCTGCAGGTAGGTACTCCCTGAGATGATTTTGTTTGGCCTTGGCAAGTCACCTGCTATCTATCAGGCCTTCTCCTTTTGTCTCCTTCTCTTACTACTCCGCCTGCCTGTCTGTAAAGATGATGTCTTTGAGGTTGAAAATAAAAGTATAAGAAGCACCTACATCTTATCTGTGTGCACTGTTCTTGATCTGTGGATAAACATATGCTTCTCTGGTTTTCCAAGCCACAATGCCCCAGCTCTCCCCGCTCCCTCAGGGTCTATCACAAAGTCTCCTGCTGTGGGCAAATTAGGTTCTGATCTCAAAAAAAAAAAAAAAAGTTTGTTTCCTGGTTTTGGTGGACACAGAAGGTTGCACAAACCAGCAGAGTGATTTACTGTTTATTCTTGGCATGTCAGACAAGTTAAATGGTTGTGGAATTATGATTGCAATTACAGGACTCGGTGGCTGGAAGGGAAAAACGCCAGTTCAGGGTGACCGATAGCCATCACTGCAGGTGTCAGGATGGGTACCACTGTGCACACTACCAATCAGAGCCAGAGCTGTCCTGCTAAAGGGTTCACAAAGGAAAATCCACTTTGGGCAGGGTAAAGCAGCTGCTGGTGGTGAGGAGGACATTGGGAGCCTGGACAGTTGGCACATGTAATTAGTGATCAGCTTTGTCGAGGTACAGGGTAATTTCACCTGACTCCCCAGCACAAAATATCTGTGGCTTCATAGCACTGCCCCAGTCACAGCCTGAGATGCAGTTAGGCTGTTTAGGGCTATAATAGGAGGAAAAAATGGGAAAACTCATGTGCAGTATTGCCCTGTGAGTTGCACATCTTTTATATGCGAATGCCAACTGAGAGTGCTACACACAGGTGATTCCTGTTAAATTCATTCACTGAATCATACGCTATTTTAGACTAAGAGGCACCTGTGGAGGCCACATTGTCCAGCCCTGCTCTCAGAGTGGTCCAGGTGGGTTAGGCTGTGTGGGGCCATGTCCCGCTGAGTTCGGAATAGCTCCAAGGATGGAGAGGCTGCAGCCAACCTGGGCAACTGCTGCCTCCATGGTAATAAGAAAATAAATAAAATAAAATAAAGGCCTTTGCCTGACCTGGTGGCTTGCTGCCCCATGCATCCTAGCACATCTGCTACAAGCATCATGGCTGCTTGCAGGTGAGGATTCCCATCATCATACAATCAAGTGTCCAACTGAGACTGTAATTAAGAAACTGTAACCCAGACTCCAAGTGCTCAGATATCATAGCAATGAGCATAATATAAATGCCCAGAAAACCTACACTAGCAAGCATCATTTTAATAAAAAGCTCAGAAGCCTTCTGAAGCATTAATCTGGGTTGAGGAGCATGTGTATAATGTGCCCCTTTCTATATGGTGATGCCTTATTGTGACAAGGCTGAAGCTATGAGAGTAGGCATGATGCACAGCCATCCTCTCCATCTTTGCTTCCCCATCGCCTGGCAGCAGTTGTCTCTCCTTTCTTCCTCTCTTCTTTTCCTCTTTCTCATTCTTAAAATAATCCTTTCACATCAGCACAGCTAATAGAGTTTTTATCAAGACGGACCCCTAGTCTGTCATAATTCTGTTTTTCCAGTCACCCTGTTTGTTCAAGTTAGAATAAAATTATTTAAATCAGTTTCTTGTAATCTTCAGTTATTTATAGATAAAATGATTTACATGTTTGTGAGCTATCTGCTGTGGGCAAAGTATTACTGAAGGCTTTTCTTTGGGGATTACACCACCATTTAAGTTTATTTTCTTGTTTTCCACATCATGTTTTGATCTCCTAAAGGAAATAACTTATTCTCTCTATCTCTTTCCTTCTCCTGAAGATAAAATGCCCACTTTTGGCTACATTTATTTAAGAGAGTAATGTAGTTTATCAGTTTGCTTGTTTGAAACTAGAATTGAATTTGTATTTGGAGACCATATGGCAAAATCGCTCCTTTTTTTCCTCTGTGGTAAAAGAAATTGAGGAGAATTTTATCTATAAATCCTACATCTAACACTGATTATTTGGTCCCAAGTCTGATCCTCATTGCACTGACGTAAAGTTTGCTTATTTATATTAAAGCTGGTAGAGTTACATAATGGTAAAGATGCTGCTAGTAAATTAAAATTAGCTGTGTGCATTTACAGTAGAGTGAAACAGTTGCAATCCAAAATAACCATGCTTGGTAAGTCAGATCTGGATTTGGTCCATCTTGTTTACTCCCTGTGCTGAGTTGAACTCATTGTTTCTTTTATGCAGATGGTTGGCATATCTAATATAATGGAAGACTATGAATAAATATAATGTCATCTGACAAGGGTTACGAATTGACAGTCATTTCCCAATCATTACCAATGATTACCAATCATTTTCCACAAAAAGGAAAATAAATGCTGTGTTTGGTTGGTTGGTTTAGACTTTATCTGAAGAATTTTTAATGTATGTATGATGGGAACTTCTCCAGCTTAGAATCTGAGGACCATTCTGGTTTAGGTGGATGTTAAAGATTTCATTAGGATTTTCTTGTTTAAAAAGACATTGGTCACTGCACCAACCATGCAGTGTGTCACCTGCTTGTAGACTTTCAGCTGTGCAAAGAGATATTTCCCCTTTTACCTGTGATTCTATTTAATTCTAGCTAATTTTGTATATAAAATTAGTATATTAATATTAATTAATATTAGTAATGGGTATTTAAATATGCAGACATCTAAAATAACAAAGAAAATTCATTGACAATTAATTTTTCACCAAGAAATTCAACTTCCAATTTCCTAGTTATGATGAATGTAAATGGTAGTACCATTCTAACTTTATAGGAATTAAAGATGTATTTATACAAAAAAATTTAGAAAATGTGGTTTGGCCCATTTTTTTCCTTTGTGTGTGTGTGTGTGTGTGAATTTTGTGCCATTATCTTGGAAACCATTAAAAAAAAGATATTTTCTCAGTTATGCACTCTGCACTGTTGAATTTGCTCCACTTCAAAATTGAGATACAAAAGCCCAAATTTTTATGCCCTTTTAAAAAGCAACTAACCAGAAGGAGAAAAAAACTAGACCGCCAGAAAGTACACAATAATCCTGAATTAGTGGAGAGATGAAGACATTATTTAAGTCCCTCCTACAGCTCACCAGTTTTCCTTCATATGACACCTACTGTGGGAGCATACATGGGACTCCAAAGGAGGAATGTGGGTGGAAGGGAGCTGAGACTGATTCAGTTGTTGCTCCTGCCTTGGTTGGTACCTTCAGGAAAAACATTGACTCCTTATGAGAAGATGCTTTTACACTTTTTTTTTGAAACTTTGCCTCCTCTTTTATTTTGCCCACCCTGCAGTACAAGGAACATATAAATCCTTAGAACTGGTTTGTTTGTTTGTTTGTTTCTTTAGTAAGAAATAATCAATATTCAAACAATTGAGTTACTAATCCATTAGACTGCAGTTTGGTCTCCCTTCTTCAGATAATCTGTGAAAAAGAAGTGACCAATGAGTATGTTAAGCCTGGGGAAGCAGAAGATAATTTAAAATACATACTGCACATCTTCCCATAAACACATTTTTGCAATACTGTCAAGGTCTGCTTTAAATAGGTTAAGACTCCAACTCAGATAATCTTCCCTGTTTCAGGAAGAGTATTTGAGGACGTGCCTAACTTTAAGAAAGTGCTCATACACCTGGAGACTGGGTGGGGCTAAGCAGATGCCTCAAATAATGCCCACGGGCAGGACATTTGTCCTGGCTACATAAGGCTTGTCCATTGCCATGATGAGGTTTGCCATTCCTGACCTCAAAACAGTTAGCCACACTGCCCTGATTTTGTAGACAGTGTGGGCATTTCAGAACTGTATTCACAGCAGCCAGTACGTACTGGGGGTATGTGTTTAACTTAAAAATACTCCTCATTGAGGGGGAAGTCCCTTTCTTGCAACCTTCACAGTTTAATATGAGATAGAGGAGTTAACAGATAAACCAGTAAAATATGTCTAAAACAAGGCCCTTAATAATTTAACATGTCCCCTTGATCACCTAACCTTCCTGCTAACTATAGATCCACCTCCTCCAGGACTTGTAAAAAAAATCAAAACTCCACCACTTCAAAATGAGAAAATTCCTCCCCTTTCCCCTAGGTGTGAGTGATGTCTGCGCATGCCCAAAAAAACAGGGAAGGAATTTCTTCTGTGTAAATTTTCCACATATCCAAAGATACAATGTTTTTAATATCTGTCACCTTATCTGAGGATGAAAGTAGGAGGTTTATGTCTGTATAAAAAGGTTTTTCCTAAAGGGATTCATCATGTGCTTCTAGCCTCTAAAAAGCCCATGGTAATCCTCTCTAGGCAGCATATATCTGTATAAGGAAAAGTTATGTTTGGTACTTTTTGAGGTTTTCATTGCTTTTTTCAGCCTTCTGTATTTTGACTGATAATTATTTAGGGAACTTGGCTTTACAGGCAGAGGCAGACAAAAAATAGTCTCTATGAAATATTTTAACACTGTCTTAAACACTCCTAAAATAGTTTTTTTGTAAGTACATATTGCCTATCCAGAATGCAGGATGTGGAGGTATAGTGTGAACATTTTACTGATGCTCATCTGCAGGGAACTGCCTTATCACAGTGGAGTCAGTTGTGTGAAACCTGACCAACCACTTTTACACAGATAAAATCTGTACTTGAGGCTGCATCATACATCCTGTGTATTTCAGAAAATATCTAGGGTCCTTCTTTCACTTGTTATATCCAACATTTTCTGCTAGTAAGTATTAAAGAGGAGATATTCTTTCCTGTCCTGCAGCTTTCTTCAGCCAGTTTTCACTCTGCCTCTTCTAAGATTCTCTTGGTTTCTCCTTTCAGATCTGTTTGCTTTTTTGCACCCAGTTTCTTTTATTTCTCTTTCCTGCCCCTTCAAAGCAGAGCTGGTTAAAGGCTGATATCACAGCCCCCAGCATATTAACACCAGGTCCAGCCTGAAGGGCAATGGGGCTTTGGTGACTTGCATCTCCGTACAGCTTTCCAAAGCCATCAGATCACACCTTAAAGAAAAATTCAGTTCAGAGCATGAATTAAAAATTCAAGTCTCTGCAAGAACAGCAAAATATGTAGAGAAAATAACTCTAAAAAAGACCCCTGTACATATATTGGCTTTGACTGCAAAAAAGCATGCATGAAGTTTGATGCAAAAGCAGAGTTGACTGAGGTGAAATAGAACTTCGTCTTTTCTTTGTTGGGGGGGTGTTTGTCTTTTGTGAGGAAATACAATTCTCTGTCTTTTCTTACATGTGCCTCAACATTTATGGGTTCATATAGACACTGAAATACTTTCGTTAGGAATTTACTCTTTGAGCTCAACAGACGTTAAGGCCATGAGAAACCACTGTGATTTTCCAGCCTTGCTGGGTTATATTGCGTAAGTTAAACCAGAAGTGTTTTCAACCCGATTAGGGGAATGGAAGGCATCCTTCCATTCAGACAATTTATGCCCAGCTGGAGTGTCTTGCCAGGGGGCTATATCACAGCCAAACCTTTTTCATTATTTTCATTTTTAGGTTTCTCTGTGTACTTAGACAAGCTGTAATTTCAAGTGTATGATTATACAGATCCTGCACATTGTAATCCACTTTTTTTCAAAAACATGTGATTTGCTTACCAACAAACAGTCCATTGCGCAGGAGTCATAATTCAGCAACTATTCAAGCAGATGGCTGGTTGAAACTGGACTTGGTGGTAATGAAGAGAAAATATGCTGAAAATGTATGCTTAATGTCTGGCACTGCCAGCTACTATTCTTCCTCTCTTTCTGCAAGCCATTTGATGTTCCAGTGGAAAAGTTAGTGTACAACATTTTCCCCCAGCATCCTCTTCCCTCCACTTGCTGTTTCACAGTCCTGGGCATCAGTTGAGCCCTTGGTCCTGCTCCACCATTTCTTCTCTGACAGCCAAGTCAGTTCACAGAGTTTCATCTCACAGCCCATTATCCTCCCATTTGCTCCTACACAGTTGTTCTTAGGGTTGTGCTGGGCACTAGATCAGTGAAACAAATCAAATAAAGAGATACATAAATAAATGCTTATTTTTTTAAGTCATTTTAAAGTGGATTGTTTGAATCAAGTTCTGCTAAAATAAAAAGCAAATCCTCAAAATACATTTTTTTATCCCCAATCTGTTCCTCCTCTCAACCCCTCCTCTCTCAGCCTCCAGAGGCTCCAGAAGGGTAGGGGGGGATTTATAGCTAAAATGTATCTTCATTTACTTCTCCTTCCTCAAATTTCCTTGTTGCATTTCGTCACTACATTAACAAATGGGACAATTTAAAATAAATAAATAAATAACCTTTGTGCGTGAGGTACAAAACATCAGCCACATTAATTCTGTTTTGTTTATTCTTGCTGGGAGGATTTTTGCCAAAGGTGCTTTCCCTAAGAACATGCATGCTGGTACAGCATGCTAGGCATCACGCCACGTGTGGACCTGGCCCCCGCGGTCGGGATGTCTCTCCCACAGCGGCCGCCCCTCTTCAAAAAGCCATGCCTGTGGGCTGCTCTCCCTGACAGCCCAGAAATGCACTGTCCTCTCTGAGAGGGTTTCGCACTGGATGGAAAAGTGAGGATGACAGTCCCTGCCAGTGCTGCAGTTTCTGTAAATGAAAATTAGTATAATGTTTTGTGTGATGCTGTGCGTAGATGTGCATTTCCTATTGTGACTAAGTGTGTTTCAATATAGACATGTAATGGAAGTCTAGCTGTCTACCTATAACTCTGTCTCAGTGTCTCTTGGTATCTCTCTTTCTCTGCTGGAGTGTAATTTTACCTCTCTATTTAAACTATTACAGTCTCAATTTTATGTCTGTTTTCTAAAAGTGCTTGAATTAGGCCATTTGACATTTCCTTGTGCTAATGTGCTCTTATCCAGAGAGAATCCTGGTTTGGAGGGAATATTAATATTTCTATGAAGTAGGATAACAGAACAGGGGTGAGAGGCAAATACGGTAAATAGCAAACAGCCTTCTGCAGGGGAAGGTTTCATCTGACACTAGTCATCCATGATGCTGAATAAACAGGATTATCATGATTAATGGTAATTAATTGTAGCATTGTTATGGCTTGTTTTTTTATGTTGCTGCAGACTCCGTGGAAGATGCCATATGAAGATGTTGCACTTATCCAAGGTACTTGCAGGCTACAGTGGGCTTCCTTGGGATTTACAGCATTGGGCCAAATGCAGATCCAAATTTCAGCCATCTCTCCTTAGAAATAAAATAAGACCTTTGAGATAACTCCAGAGTTGTCCTGAAGGGAAATGTTCTGCAGTGGCACTGCATGCATGGCAGGAAAAAAAAGGATGGTGTGAAATTGGCAAATGACACTGCAGGATTTTGTGTTATCTGTGCTCCCTCCTCCCTCTTTTCTGGCTGATATCATGTCCCATGGCACATACTGATTTAAGTCAGCCTGTAAAGCCTGTAGAGGCGGGGAACCCCCCACTTTGTGCCACAGGTGCCACCAAGGAGTCCCCCTCCTTCCACCCTCCCTCCAAGCACGAAGCCTGGTATAGCAAGACCTTCCTGCATGCAGGGTTGTGTCCAGCTCTGCAGGGTTTCTTTATTCACAAATTTAGAATTCCCAGACAGAGGCTTTTACTGATTTAAAAAATTTAATTCTGAGGATATATCACAATTAGGGGATGCAATGCACATGCAGAAGTCAAAGCACTGCACATGCAGAAGTCAAAGCTGCTGCCATATAGGAAACAGGGATGGTATGCTTTCATATGATTTTAATTGATGACTATTATTTTGGAAATATTTATAGCTGGGCTAATTTCTTTTGAGCTCTTTCTCACATTCCTGGAGCACATTAGAAAGCTGACTAAATGAAATCTTTGAGCAGTGTTTTACCATGTGAGATCTAGGTTAAGTTAAAAAAAATGGAAACGAGTTGACTTACAGTAGTTTTCGATTTATTTTATAGCAGGTCTGGAATTAGTTTGAACTTGTCATTGCTTTGGCAGGGAAAATAAACATTAAATAGAAGCAAAGTCAATCACATTTCAACATTTGCATTTTTACCATTGAGTGTGTTTACCTGAATTATCATCTTGTAGCAGACATCTCTGTTTTGCTTTGATCTTGTACTACCAAAGGTATTTTACAAGAAGCAGTCATTAAAAACCCCACACACAATTATGACAATTTCTGTAAAGCTCATGAAGTAATATAAGGTGCAAGGCTTTTAATTTTAATTTTAATTTTAACGCATGGTGTAGAATTAAAAAATAATGAAACGTTTTAAAGAATCCTTAGATTTTACTTCCCCCCCCAGTACAGCAGCAGGAGATGTGTGCTTAATGTAGAGGATGATGGCAAAATGCACTAGATTTTCTATCTAGCAGGAAGATTTATAGTTTGGGTAAGATACCAGGTGAGAAACCAATTATGCAATTGAACTAATAGGAATAAAACGTTCTGTGAAGCTTGTGAGCTGTTACTACAAACACTTGTGTAAATATGGTTTAGTTCATTGTTACCTCTTCAAATTATGATTATGTACAGCTCTAAAGTGCAGCCTCTGTTTCCTTGTTTGAAATGTCATTGACTGAACCAGCTTTTTCATTTATATAAATATATATATTTCCTTTGTTGTCAGAGAGCAGAGGAAAATAAGTCTCTCATGAAACACAAATAGGCCAGAGAAAGGAGTCCCACTAGCAAAACAAAAGTCTGCAAACATCAACAAAACAAAGTTTGCTGTTAATTAATTGCCCAGTTTTGAATACTTATCTGGTTTTAAGAGTTATTGTAACATTGATGGGCAGTGCATGAGTACTTAAGAATTAACAGGTAACCTCCACACTTTTTCCTCTCCTGCTATGAAATATTACAGTGTAGCATAAAAGTAAAATCGATTACAGGAAATTGTCCATCATGAACTCACAGTAACAAGTATATATATAATTTTTAATGTGCATTAGTAACAAAGATAGTCCCATTCTCCATCATAAATGCCACGAGAGCATTTGACTGATGCTACTGTGGACTTTGCTATCTCTAGCAGCTTTAAGGGCATTCAAGCACTGAATTACTTTGGGGAGGAGAGTTGGGTTTTTGATGCAACAGCTCCACTGGAATCTGCAGCTAAATTGCCAAGGTCAGAGCTTGAACCACAACCAGTATGCAACTCACAATCCTTAAAAAGTAAGACATTTAATCATATTGGAAAATGCAGGACTTTATAGATGGCTTTTAAATTTGTAACTCATCAGATGTCACCTTGGCCAAAGGGAAATCAGGAGTGGGGATCATTTGGCCAAACATAGGCATAATTCTCAGCAATAATTCTTCTCATGCAAAGGTAGGCATCTAAAATAGGCCATATGAATGACTCTCTGAAAGTGCCTGTTAATGACGAAGGCAGCATGGGGTGACCAGCTCCTCCCTCGCTACAGATGCCTGGCCCTGCTGAGGAGCCTGTCTTGGGTGACCCACTGTACCTGACTTGCTAGCATGGTTGCAAAGGTGACCAAAGTGGGATTCATCTCCCCGTGCACCAGTTTAAATCCAGAAGGGAGATGGTCACGATCAGCAGGAGGAAGGAAGGATCTCCAGACTGCAGTTGGCCATCTCCAAAATTAAGTGTCTCTCCTGCCACTGTGCCTCGGCAAGTCACCCTGGAAAGACATCCCTGCTCAAATCCTTCCTTAGATCCACATAAAAACGATTTTGTTATATTATGGAAGTGAATTTTGCTAGTCCACTCCAACTAAACATGATCTTTCTGCGTTTTTTTCTTCCTGAATGGCTGCATTGTGTGTGATTACAATAACACATCTGCTCATAAAATGGGCATGTAAGACTCTGCTGTGAAGAATCGAGGGTGTGGGCATTTGTTCAAAGCGACTGGTAATATATTGCTTGCAACCATCTGACAGGTTGCTAATAGGGCACAGCTGTTTTACGTGTTCATGGTTCCTTCGGCCACTCTCTACAATGGATTGGGAGATACAGAATATAGAGCTAAAACGTTCCCATTTGTTTGTTTCCAGCAGGGGAAAAAAAAAAAAGCCTCAAATGATGCTTTTCAAGGTAAACCCTACAAATAACAATGAATATTCTCATAAATATTGAAGATAGTTATATACACAGCTCTGTGAGAAATGAGCATTTTTATTTCCTACTGTCTTTTATGTTATATTTTTGCAAAGTCCATGGAACATGTCTTCAGTTATATGGACAAGTGCAGCATCACTCAGGCAATAATTTCCAAAGATGAACAAAGCTGTAATTCTGCCATTTTGCACAAATCAGATTTGCACATCATTTCACCCCTTAACTTTCAGAAACTACTATGAACAAACTAGAAAAAATTCCATTCTTCCCTAAGGAAGGGAAGTCATTAAGGGTAACCCCACACTGATGAGCACAGTCTAAATACCTAGATAAAGAAGAAATCTTTTGTTAATTTCTATGTAGCAATATAAATGATTGTAAATACAGAATTCTCTTCCGTGGGTGAGATAATTCAAATAATCTGTCTTTTAAAAGATCATTGATGATTGAGGTAATGGCCTAGCTATTTTTGATTTGTGTTGTATATGGAGTGTTTATAAAAAGAGCTGGATCAACAGCTTTAGAATTGAAGCTTTCTTGATGAATATAACAATGGGTGGTGTTGATGTACTAGACTAGTTTTTCTCACAGCAGGTTAACATTTGCTTTCCCACCGTTTGGAAAGGAAGACTTGGGATTTTCTCTTGATTCAGTCATCTGAAAGGTTGTCAAAGCATTAGATAAAAGATTGTGTATTTTTTGCCTTAATTAAAATTTAATTAACAGAGTGTTGAGAGGGGTGTTTGTTTCTTTGAATTGCACATTTTAATTATTTCTCTATCTGATGTGTGTTTTTAATATATTGAGGAGTATTAGCAACACTGTTTGCTTAAAATAAAAATATTCAAATACTTTCTTAATAAAGTGGAGGAAAATATCCAAGATTTTAACAGCTCCACACTTTTCCTAGTTCTTTCATAAACACTGGCAGCCTGAAGATGCCAAACAGCAATGGTTACATTTTAACAATCCCAGTCATTTGTGCTGGATCATGTTTGGGTGTTTATGCCCATTAAAACCAACAGTAGCATTTTTACCTGCAAACCTCTTTGCTTTTGCTTGAATATGGGCATGGCAATAGATGCACCTAAAGGAAGGCTGGTATTATATACAGATTTTGAAAAAGTGTATTGTGTGCAGCTTTACAACACGTGCATCTTATAGGAGGCTGGAAATCCAGCTCTGCCTGGAATCTGCAGTTCTCTAATATGTTTTTGCGAGATCACAAGTGATATTATTAATTTTTTTTCTATCCAGTTATTTGCATACTCAGATGATCTTCCTGAGCTGTCTAACAGCAATCAAGTAGCTGGCAGAAAGATTTGTTTCCTCTAACTTTAACTGTCTTGAAGTGAAACACTCAATTTAAGCAAGCTGTTAAGGTGCTTGTGTAGCATTCAGATGATAAATGATCCTACTTCTTTGAACTCTGATTTCTGGAGGTGCCTTTCTCTAACTGATAATGCCTAACTGTTAGGTAACCCAGATTAGTAGAGATTAATCCTGGCATAAATGTCTAAACTCCATCACCTATGTCTGCAAAACTGCATGTGCAAACAAGGGGACATTGCACTGATGATACAATTAAAAAAAGATGCATAGCTTCTTTATTTCCAGGGCTGAAAAATTGACTTTATATAACATAAGCACATATGTAAATACACACACATGCTTTTGCTAGCATGCATGCACTTGTGTATAAACTTATCATTTATTAATACCTACATGTGCATACACACAGAGATGGCTGGAGACATAATGCAAAACCAAGCAGATAATTATCCTCCTTAAAATTATAACCATAAGAGCACAACCTCTGCCTTTAAACTATTCCTGGAATTTCCTTCATTTTCCTTTCCAAAATATGTGGTTTGTAACCAAGTGGCTTTTATCCACTTGAAGACATTTATGTGGCCAGGTAACCAGTCCACTCAGCTGGAATGAATAATAAAAAGGAAACTGTTATTTATGTGGAGAATACATGTTTGGGATCAATGAAGAAAAGGCATGTTGGTTTGGGATCTGCTTGCTTATTTCTGGTGAGGATATAGAATCAGTTATAGGACAATACTGTCTCTTTTTTTTTTTTTTTTTTTTCTTTTCTTACTGGGTGTTCAAGGAAATCCAGGGACTGGGAAACATCTGTGTCTATCTATAAACATCCCCTACGAAAGCCCTGTGCCCAGGCTGATGGCTACAGCTGGCTCTGATTCCCCAAACATGCCTTCACTTCAGCCCTCCTTAGCAAGCTGACATTATACTACTGGCTTGCTGTTCGTAGCTGTCTTTTTGTGGCATCATGGAGCTAAATATGGAAAAATTTCTTTCTTCTTTGGGTAAATTAATCTGTGTCAAGCTCATTGGTGTCAAATCCTGAGCTGGCATCTCTAAGTTTATTCAAGGTATCTCTCCTCTGAACCCATTGCCCTCACTTGCATGACGTATTGTTCTCTCATTTTGTGGCTTCAGCAGTGATTTACAAAGTGCAAACTGACTGCAAAAACCTCTCATTCTGTTTGCAAAACAGGTGACATCTACTCCATATGGAGGTAATTGTCAAAGGAAAATGAAGGTTAATGTTCCAACACTGAGTTACAATTCAAAATGCTCTTAATTGTTGCAACTTTCCTTCTTCACTCAGAGTTTTGGGAGAAGAGGAAGGAGAGTTAGAAGATGCTGCCACATCAAACCCAAACCTTTTCACAAAAGAGCACATGAAGTCTAGTGGTGTCAACATCCCAAAGGTAGCTTCAGTTGGGTTAACTCTGCTGCAGAGAAGCATAAAGAAGACGTAAGACCTGGCACATCCCAGAGAGGTGCAAATTGACAAAACATGGAAGAATCAAGGATCAGAAAGAGAAAGCTGATAAATAGTAAGAATACATTGGATAGGTTCATGGGTGGTAGGTTCAGCATAGACTGATGGAGGTTATATCTGACAGTGTGTGGTTTTGCTGTGGAACTTCATACTGAGGAGATTGTTTGTGCTAAAAATGCCTTTAAATTATGGGAAAAATTCACTGGGCATGAGGGGAGGGGGTGTGGAAGTCCACCCAGAACTATTATTTGCAAGGATGGAACCTCTTGGTCAGAATGTTCCTCAACCACAAGATGCTGACAAAAATTAATACCCAGCTCTCCAGTTCTTATGCTACTTCTTAAACACCTGCTGTTGACCTTGGTTGGAGACAGGATAAAAGGCCAGATGGATATGACTCAGCAGAAGCTGTTGTCATGTCCTTAAGGCACAAAGTGAGTTCAGGTGTCGCTAGGGACATAAAAGGTAACTGGAAAGTGTTCTGTAAGTACAGTAGTAGTGAGGCAGAAAAGAAAGGGGAGGGTTAATTCACTGCTCAGGGGAAAGAAAGATGCACTAAGGACACTCCAGCAACAAAAGAATTTCATTTGTTTTTGTTTTTCAGTCATTACTTGGCTGAAATCACTTGTCATGGCCAGCAGTCATGTTGAAAGGGCAAAATTCCAGCTACTGTAGGGAAAGAGCATGTTAGGGAGGATTTAGCTTAAGTTACTTGGTTTTAAGTCACAAGCATTGATGAAATTCACCTTGAGGTACTAGACAGTTGGCTGAAACTATTTATCTGAGATCTTGGAGGAGTCAAGGGGTACAGGGGCTGGTGGCTTTTATCCAGTTCAAATATCAAAATTCACCATTTCTCTAGCAAAAACTTCAAAGTACTGCAGATGCTGTAGTGTCACTGCAGGATCAAGCAGGAGGCAAAACTGAGTTGCACCAAGACCTCTTAAGCTTTCAAACCCAGAACCTAATCAAGAGAAATGCGGGGGGGGAGGGGGGGATCACATAAGCTACTTTTCTAATAGTCCTTTTTAAAGTTTGTTCATGTTTCTGCTTTCTTCCCTCTAATGAATTTGCCTCCCACCCTTACTTGTTCCACAGAATTTGTATGTTGAGTATAGCATCCATGCAGCACCGTAAGGGGTGTAGGAAAAACAGCTTATAATTTATTTTTTTTATTAGTGTGGTGGGAAATGAAGAATGCCAAGAAACAATTAAAGAATTGCATTAATTTGAGATATTCAATTAAAAAAAAGAAAAGAACTAGCATCTGCTTTTTATTTTTTCTGCTGTTCTTTAGGATATCTGATCTGATTGGTACCCATTGATGGCAACACAATTGACTCAAAACCACACTCCAGCAGCACAGTCAATTCCAGTCCATTTAGATATCTATGATTTCTTGCTCTTCCAAGAATAATCAGGCCAAAGACTGAATTCTGAATGTTGCATGCTGAAATTTAGAAGCTGAGATGAGCATTGTCCTTGAGTGGTAGGCACTGAAGTCCACACATTGACATGCAAAGCCAGTTACCCCAGCTTGCTTCTTTTAAATAAAATCAATACAATGTAATATTGACAGTTTCTAAGTATATTCTTCTACAGTTGCTGTTAGAAGACAAAAATGTAAAGATCTAACTAGTGTGAGATGTGGTTAAATTGCAGTTCTGTACTGTTTAAAGGCACCTTGTTCACCAGTCTTGAGACTGGTGAAGCCTGCAATTGTTTTAATATGAATAAGCAGATTCAAGTCTTACCTTCTTAATGTTTAGGCTGAAGAAAGCACCGTTTTTCTGAGCATTTTGCTATGCAAAATACACAGGAGCATTTTCATGATATTAGGTAATTCAGTATCATATTTATTTGTAATTCCAAGCGGAATGGTGATGTTTGAGCTGAATGCAACCGTGAGATGCAATGCTACTGCTGCATTGGTCTTATTGTTTCCTGCATGCTCTAAAGCAATCAAACAATTCTGCAAGTGTTCTTCAAAGAGTACATCCAGAATGCTACCTCATTAAAAATGTCCTTGGCTTTTGTTCCATTTCCCCCTGCAAATTGCTGCTTTTAGTTGCGAAATGACCTCTTGTAGCAGTGAAATTTTATTAACTCCTCAATCCACTGGCACAGAGATGAAAACAACAGTAAAAAGGGAAATGAAAAATGAGTGGTTTGGGGTTGACTTATATGGCAGAGTGGCACAAATGGAAATAAGTTCTATGGCTACGTGATGGCAAGTTGCTTGATATTGGTAGTATTGCCTTCATCCTAGTAGGCTGATGATCAGTGCTGTAGATCCATACCCGTCTGTCTTCTGGCTTTCTGTTAAATAAAATGGGACTAATTTTGCCCTCAAATACTCTTACTGTATGCATACACTTAAGGTCCAAATTTTTTGGTCTTTGCCTTCTTGCTTTCTGTTGCACAATATCCATTACAAATCTTGAGCAAGATTCACTTATCCCATAAATTATTCCTAAGCAAGCAGAGTTAAATGAGCTCCCATGAAAGATGCTCTGAAGAGGCAGTATATATTAGAGTCACAGTTCAGTCCTTGCTTTTCTCTCTTCAAAAGTGGAAGGAAGACTCAGCAGCCCTTTAGCCAGTACAGTTTACTCCTTGCTCAGTGCTCTGTTGGCATTAGCTCGAGTGTTTAGAGGTCAGGGAAATGCCTTGGTGTTAATGGGAAGCAGGATGGTTGCCCATGGGCAGATTTTCCTTTTTTCCTGACTGTGACCTGCAGTTTGTCTGGTATCCTCAACAGTCACTTGCATGGAAATGTAGCTGGACCTGCAGCTAAATGCACCTTGCTCAGTGCACCAACCATTAATTCCACTTACTAATTTAGGTGTAAGATAGCAAGGCTGTCAGGCCTGATATCCACTGAAAGTCCACGCTGCTTCATTTCTCTGAAATGAATGCTGGGCAGGGATTACCTCTGCCCTGGCTGCAAAGAACTGATGCCAAACGCACCTCGTATTCCAGCACTGCCACCACATGGGTTTGGACACTTTCCAAAACAGTTGTGATACACAGAAATAATTTCACAGCTTTCAAAGCCATTTACACTACAGTGATGAGCACGTTGTGGTCAAATATTGTGTGGTCCAAAATGTTTAAAAAACCCCTTTATTTAAAAGTAAGTAGCGCTGTGCTATTTTAAATTCTTCTATCACTACAAGATGGTGCTGCACAGATGTATTGGGTCTGGCTGAGATGGAATTAATTCTCCCCATAGCAGCCCTCATAGTGCTGTGTTCTGCATTGGTAG
>JANZLQ010000079.1:5088616-5105871 GCA_026212715.1 Elanus axillaris | reverse complement strand
CTGTCCAACTGAGGAGGGGAGTGATAGAGTGGCTTTGGTGGGCACCTGGCGTCCAGCCAGGGTCAACCCATCACAACAGAACTTTAGACTTTACCTATAACTGTAATACCCAGATAAAAATCTATCAAGATCAAAAAGAGAAGCCTTTTCATCAGCTCAACTTCCTGAAAGGCCTAGAAATGGGATTTTAAAAGAATTTAAAGATTTTAAGTAGGAGTCCAACCAAAGAGATATGTTTAAGCAATATGAGCTGTTTATTTTATTAGAAAATTGGGAAAGACATATACATTAATTACATCAAAAGTTATGTTGTATTGATGGAAAAAGTGTTCTGAATAGCTGGCATGAAAAATAATCAGGGGCTGTGACACACACACACAGAGCTAATCTCAGAGGTCAGTTTTATAATCTTTGTTACATGCAATTTCAACAAAGATTTTGTATGCAGAGGATCTACAGGATTTCTGAAAAGCTAAAATCTATATTTATAAAATTAATGTAAAATAGCAATAAATATACAAGTGACAAACTGTTTTAAGGATTTTTTCATTAAATTTTACCTTTTGTTTAATATAAAGCTATAATTTTATTGCTGAGCATAAGAAACACAAGGATAAAGCAAGAAGTTTTGAAAATCCAGGAATTTCATAGAGGAGATGAAGATAGATAGTTCTCTAAGAAACCTTTAAGGAATGAAATATACATAACCACATTTCATAGAAATGAACAGGTTTTTAATTTTAAGTTATAATTTATAAATATTATAAAATAGGAAATCATGCTTTAGGTACTGATCATAGCTTTACTCTGTTGATTTCCATTTCAAAATTCTCACTGGCTATAAATCAGCCTGTTTCTGAAGTTTATCTATGTTTAGAATGAAACAATGCCCTTAACTTATTTGTCCATTAGGGCCAATGGTGCTGAAAGCAAGCAAGCAAGCCAATAGGAATTTAACAGAAGAGCTGCACTTCCAGTACACGGTGCAATAAGTAAATAATGAAAGGGCCTAAGTAAAAGTTACTGTTAAATCGTAAGCAAGCAAATAAATAAATATTTTGGTGCAGTGATTGTACATGCATCTCAAGGGTATTTTGAACCTTTTTCATCTTCCATTTAGTTTAACTACCAACTCAGTAGACTTGCTCCTAGTTGAAGAACTCAGTCAAGTACTCAGACCTGCATGGATTAATGCACAGATTAATGTATATCTCTGATGATGCACTTAAATTAGCAGTCTCTGAGCACTGTTCAGGTTCTCCCTGCATGGCTCTGACTTTGGGATTCAAGAATTGTACTCCAGCATGAAGGAACACACACCTTGCAATTTTCCATGCTCGAGAAACAGTGCATGTGCTAAACATGCCTTATTTGATTTGCTCAAAAGCTGGGGATGATTGATGAATCCTTGAAGAAAAATTGGAAATAAACTGAGAGTCAGATTTTTACTTATTTTACACTCTGGCAGCGCCTCGTCTCAATGATTTTTTTTTATGCCACGTGCTTTCCAAAAGCAGAACCAAAAGCAGTGCAAACTGCACATCTCACTATAGAGTTTATCAACAATTACTGTCTTCAGAATATTCCGTAATACAGATAAAGACCACGTTTTCTTTTTGTTGCTAATATATTTTATTTCCAAAACATTCAGAACTGTAGATGTATTTCCCAGTATTCAGTAATCCATTTTAAGTGCTTTTATGCAACGGAGCTAAGATACCTCATCTGCAAAGCAAAGCAAACCAAACCAAACCAAACAAAACAAAACCAAACAAAACAAAGCAAAGCTAGCATTAACTCTTTATTACAAGATAATACCATATAGTAAACTGTTTCTCTCCACAGAAGTCAAACAACATGATCCATGACTGAAGTGTTATCTTTCTGCACTGACTTTCCACTTCAGATATTAAGAAAAGCAAAGAAAAAAGAATTGGTTTTAGGACTTGGAAAACATTTTCTGATGGTGGTGATAATCACATTAACTTTTCCATAGGTATTCACTTATATAAATACTTAACAAAAAAGATACACAAAAGAGGGTGGAAGTGAACTATGTTTTCATTCATGTTTTTTTTAAAAAAGCCAGAATGCCAAACTTTGACCCTGGTGTCATCCATTAAATCCTCCAGTTAATTTTTTACTCAGAAATTAATTTCATTCAAATGTGTTTCAGCGATGGGAAATGTCTCCATGAAATTATATAGTAGCTTTTGCAGAAATAATAGTCTTTTTCACAGTGTTGGTGGAACATCATGCAATTTTCAGCACATATCAAATATGTTGATTTGAGTTTTCTTAATGACTCTTTAGCAGGAGGTAACCAGTGGCCAGGAGTGCTGGCAGCACACATCATAGCCTTAAAGGGATGTTTGTCTCTGGATGCTGCTCCATGGATCAGGGATACCTCAATATTAGTGGAACCTTCTTAATGATATATCTGGTATTGCCTGCTGAAGGTTCAAGGGGATAACTGTGGTTCCCTCCAAGTCCAGTTAAAATTGAGTTATTCTGGGAACTGCACTGAGACTATTCTGACTTCCTAATATGGGGCTGGTCTTCCCTGGCTGCCCAGCATTGTACATCATACCCGTCAATCCCCCAGGAAAAGAAGGCAAGAGGAGCATTCCTCTAACCCAGATAGTGAGAGTAAAATCAGGACCTGTTCTCTCTTGATCTTCCACAATTTCACACCACGTTGATAGTCCCATAATTTACCTTTTCTAACTTCCCATTAAGATCTGGAAGCAGAGAGCTCCAGTTCCCTACTAGCAGGATTTTAATGGAAAATATTCTTCCTTCCCACCTTACACAGCTGTGATGCAGGTTTATCCTATCCTAAGCATCTGGTGCTATTTTTCTTTAGCAGGGAAAGAAAATGTAGTGCACAACTCCAAAACTGGATGACTATTTCAGTAGCTGTACAAAGGTCCTTTGAAGAGGAGACAACAGGAAGATGGTGTAGGATTTGTCTTGGTATTGGCCAGTCGATCTCAATTAGGTGGCAGTATGTATTTCTTCTTTATAGATTGTTCTGCTGCAAAATGTGTCTTCTCTGGTTCCCCATATCACAGGAGTATGGAAAGGCTGCACTGCTGCAAACAATGTGAGGTGCCTGCAACCTACAAGTAACAGCACTGTTTTACACATTGTGGTGCTTTTTAAAAAAGAAAGCGGGAAGTCACTGTTAAACATGTTACAGAGAGCTATCTTTTACTTGTCACGTTAAAACTGGTGATTAGTTTTATCAAACTGTGATTGCAAACATCTGCCTGTGGAAGCTCCATCTGAAATGCTTGTCTCATTTCATACACTGCATTGCTCCAGATACTCATCAGCTTCATTTGCAGCAGACTTGATTTTTGGAAGGACTCATGTCCATAACTGTTCTTGATTTATTCAGGTTTCTGACACATTTTATAATTTTTAAATTTTTACACTTGCATTGTAAAAGCTTGAATACAGAATTGAGCCAAAACTTAAGTTTATCCTGGTGCCAGGGGTCACAAACGTGTGATTTTAATCTGAAACAAGAAATCAATGAAGTTGGGTATCTGCAAATGTCAGTGAGTCCAGCCTAACTTCTTTGCTCATTACAGAACATAAAACCAGATAAGGCCAGATTGGCTTTGTTTTTAATTCTATGGCAAACTGACAACAATTTTCCTTGTTTTTTTGCTTTCTAACACCTATCTTCTGTAAAATCACAGTTCCCATCCTTACACAGTGTGTACTTACTTGCTAACATCATTTAAACCAGGCTATGGAAAGTAAGCATTTACCTCCCAGCAGCTAAAATGCCATTACAGATTGTATTTAAATTTATACATTAAATATAGAGTAATTATGTTCATGTGAGACAATGATGATGATGGTGATTAAATCAAGCAGCAGATGTGTGAACATAAATGCCTGCTACCTTATTTTAAACATCAGGTGAGCTAAATGGAAGTTTAAGTATCTTTTGGGGATCATTTTGTTAACTCAATATAAATAATTCTTTGGATTTTATTCTCCATTTGAAGATACGGTAAATTATAGTTGAATGTTCTTCACAGTTGTTGATATAGCGGCACTGACGTCATTATTTCAAGGCAACTAACTGAGAAACACATTAGGTAAGATGTCTTTTAAAATGCATAAGCAGGAGAACAGTTTAAGACTTGGTGCCTCTCACCAAAGCCTGTAGGTATTTATCATGCCTGTTCTCAACAGTCTACTGCAGCACAGCCAAGGGTCTCCTTCACACCTTTTAATACTTAAAGGGGGCTTATAAGAAAGATGGGGATAGACATTTTAGTAGGGCCTGTAATGATAGGACAACGGGCAATGGTTTTAAACTAAAAGGAGGCAGATTAAGACTAGACATAAGGATGCATTTTTTTTATGATGAAGGTAGTGAAACACTGGAACACATTACCCAGAAAGGTTGTAGATGCCCCATCCCTGGAAACATTCAAGGTCAGGTCAGATGGGGCTCTGAGCAACCTAGCTGATCAGTTGAAGATGTCCCTGCTCATTGCAGGGGGGTAGTTGGACTAGATGAGCTTTAAAGGTCCCTTCCAACCCAAAATATGATCTGTAGCCTTTTGGGCTTTCACACCTTTGCCCATCTCATGAGTTCTGCAGGAAAACATCTGCTGGCCCGGAAATGACAAAAACCAGCGGTGGAGTCAGAGGTACCTCCCACCTGTTCTTTGCTATGTATTCTTTGGTAACTCCATGGGACTGTAGGACACACAGGCTTACATTGCAACTTCACCTCACGGAGCTTCCTACAGTCTCTCAGGAGGTGGCCAGATGCCCCAGGGTGGGAGACCCCCTCAGTCCACAGTGTCTGTATTCTGCATAAAATAGTTTAGATTTGCTGAGCTGGGAAGGGAGCAGCCATGGGTCAGGCAATGGATGACAAACAGGGGAGGGCTTAGGCAATGAAATTGTCAGACACTGGAACAGGCTGCCCAGGGAAGTGGTTGAGTCACCATCCCTGGAGGTATTTAAAAAGCACGTAGACAAACCACTCCAGGACATGGTCTAGTGGGCATGGATGATGGTTGGACTCGATGATCTTGAAGGTCTTTTCCAACCTAAATGATTCTATGATTCTATGAAATCTATGTCAGATGTGAGGTCATACCTCAGCTGCTGTGACTCCTTAGTATGAAACACTCAAATCTGAGGAGGGGAGAGGAGGGAAGAGGCAGGTAGCACAGGTGTGTCTCAATAAGTGGTGCAGGAAGACAATTTGCATTGCTCAGTGCCACCAGTTCTGTTAGGCATGGCTGAAGGTCAGGCTTTGCATCCCAGGACCCAAAACCACTTTGGAGGTGTAGATTGATAAGATGGCTGCATCACAGTGCATGTTAGAGCAAGAGCTGTTACCTCTTGCTTCAATAAAAGAACACAAAGGAAATTGTAGAAAATGGCAGGAATGGAGAACAGAGCGTGTAGGTCTTCATTACCCTCTGTCCTCTGCCACCAGCCTTCCTCAACAGTTTGGCTGCCATCATATGGAGAAAAAGCAGTTTCCACCCAGGCTGTGATGGATGGCCCTAGTTGGAAGGAGCTACACTAGCTATAATGCATTACAAAATAATTTTTAATTTATTAGCAGAAGAAAAGATCGAGGACTGTTTCCACTAACCTTAACCACTTTATTGGTATTAAATCATATTAAGTTGCTGTTATTTTCTTGTATTTGGCATTTTCTTCTGGATGTTTATTCTGATTCACCTTGGCCTCCTGCCAAATGTGCATCAAGTGTCGAGTCAGTTTTAAGCTCCATTTCTCCTGTAAAAAATGAAGAGAAAGAATTGTATTTAAGAAGAGTGTATAGAAAAAAAGTAGCTGTAATTTACTACTATGGGCAGGTATAGAGAAAAACAATAGCTTTGAACAGACATATCATGTGAGATGCTTGAATAGACAATGTATATATACTGCTTTCACACAGCTTGAAAAAACAGCCAGCTAGTGTGCAGATTACCGAAGCATGCAGTGTCGTACAGTGAAGCATTTTGAATCTGATGCTGCAGAAGACAACGTGCCCACTATGGGATATGAAGATAGCCCAGGGAGGTCAGTACCCTGCAAGCTCTGAGTCTGAGAGACAAATTTTTATACATTTGCTTAGCCTAATATTTATTTTCAGACTAATGCAGATAACACGTTCATGTCACCTAACTGTGAAGCCTTGTGTCAGAGGGAGGTAAATCAAGAAAAACTGCACTGAAGTCAGACCAAGTCACAGCTGCAAGAACAGCAGTGTGAGTGCATGTTTATTTATACCAATATCATTAATTACTTCACTAAGCTTCTTCTAGGGGCGATGTTGGGTGTCACAATCTGCAGGTGATGTATTGACCCTTTAGAAGTTAATCACTGAGTTGAATATGTTCTGCAAGCTTTATAATTCACTGTATTTTAGACTTACTATTGTAAAATAGCACAACTTGGGCTAGTATTCAGAATATATTCAGAAAACATGGCGATAAAGCAATTAGCCACTTTAGAGTTCATTTATTGGTGACAGTGTCCATACTAATTAAACTGATTAAGAGCACATGCAGTCTCATAAGAGGGCTACGTCAAGACTAAATTTTTCTTATGAGTATACAGTAAATAGGTCACACAGTTATACATCATAAATACTAATTGATTAATGTGTTCTACTAATCCAATGGAAATGAGGGGAATTTGATGATTTTAAAATTAGACTGGTTATAAATGGTCTGAGATGGTTTTAGCTGCCTAATTTTAGGCAACTAAATTCAAACACTTTGTCCTATCACTTTTAAGAAATCGTATTATATGCAAATTAACTAGAATTTCCTATATCCTAAATGACTAAGTTACATCATTATCCTTTTGCAAGTAATCCTTCTGTAAATACAATCAGCCAAATTAAAAATATAACAAAGCACTTAGAAATTTTTTCTATTACTGTCCCTATGAAATGTAACTTTAGTATAATAAAACTATCTGTTGAAAAAAGAAAAAAATTGCTTGTGAATTTCAAAATTGCTTTTCTTACTGAAATTCTGTGTATTCCCTGATCAAAAAGAGAACATGAACACAAAGGAAATTTGAGGAAAAAAATTTTGAGAAAAAACTTTCAATATAAACTAAAATTGCACATAGATTATGTTTAAGCACTTGAAAAAAGAAAAATAGCATTTTATCAGCAGTGATCTGAACATAAATACAGATACATTGAGTCCTTATGAAACTTCTTGAAAGACAGAAAAATGGCTTTTTTTTTTTTTTTACATGAAAGTTACTTGGATATCCTGTTTTATCAAATTTTGTAGGGTGTTATTTGCATTATACAGTGAAACTAATCTTGGCTGTGCATATTTTGGGTTTTTAAGACCATTACAGGATATTTAAAATCTGCCTCCAGTAAGTATTAACATCTTTTAAACAAAAACCTTCAACTTTTACATAACTACAAGGAGAATTTGGCAACATCTTAAAGGTATAATGTCACCAAATGTAAGAACATAAGTTTTCACCTCTTATGAACTTACATGTAGTGAAGGACTTGTGGTGTCTTTCACAATTGGAGAAGAAAAAAACTGGAGCAACCTAACAAACACATTTGTGAAGCAGATATCCTGCTCCAATCTGTTTTGAGTAGCACTGTTTACAGCTGTAATTAGCTCCTTCTTTTCTAAGTGCTTAGTCAGTTGGAACAATTCATTGCTTTCTAGGTTTGTCTATGATTATCCTCTGCAATAGTCAACCGTGTAGCTATCAGATTAGCAGAATGCAAAATGCATATGATACTTACTCTTCACTTCAGTACCCTTATGTCAAGAATGTAGTTTGGACAAGTATATCAGAAATTTTAATAGTGAAAACAACTGCTTCAATCAACCTTTCGTTGTTTTCGGGTGCCCTGGAAACCTCTTTCAACCTCTGCAAGTCCATAGTCTGACCCCTACACATCAGCTGAAATGCAATGGTCTCTTTGTGGGTTCACCCCAATATCCACCCAAAATGGTTTTGGATGCTTATCTGAACCAAATCAAATCTATTAATCTTTTTATGGTTTACCTATTGCTAGCAGTTGTTTGTGCCCAGAGCTAATAAAAGCAACTCAATTTATGGTACCATCTTGTGACTTATGTTTCTAGTCAATGATGTCAACAGCAGAGCAATGTTCAACAAAGTCATCTTTAAACTGCTTCCAGTTTTGAAAAGGGATCACTGACTCTGTCTAGCAGATTCAGTAACATCATCCCACAAACAAAATATAAGCTGAAAATCACTGTTTTACATATTTCCTTGTTAATATGAGATTTTATACTTGTTCTAGATCTGCAACTGCATAATTGCAACTAATAAGCCAAGTTTTTAAATTCTTTGATGTTTTCGTGCCATGTAAATGCTACAGATGTGCATACAAGCAACATCTAAATTAACATCTGGACTGTGGTAAATAAATTTGTTTTGTTCTCTTGCTTTTTGAACACATAATACCAGCTGAGGTCTTTTAAAACATTTTATCTAATGGGATGTTATCAAACAAAATAATAAGCACCACTTACCACAATTTTTGTTTATTAACTATATTTTTCAGTGAATAACAAAAACTCACACTGAATTTTGTCAATAGGATATATTTGAGTAGAACTTTCCTAAGTTGCTCTAACATAGTTGATAAGAGTGAGAAATTCCACTATTTACAAGGTATTATTGCTCAGCCACCCTGCTGGCTGGCATGTTGAGGAAACAAGCAGTACAAATATTTTAATGAGGAAAGAACTGTAGACCATGCACGTTCTTTCTATAATTATCATTTTTTGAATTTTGTTCACAACACTAATAAAAAATGTTTATCATCCACTTTTTTATCTTTGTTGCTCCCACTACCCTACCTCACTTTTAGACAATACAATTTACAGTATTTTATGTACAAATAGCTGAACTTTGCCCCATTCCTGCATTTGAATTGTAATCCCTAAAACTGCTTCATACTTCAGCATGCCTATCTGTGGAAATAGGTTGCAAGGGTGTCACCTTACTTATTCTTTAAGGTATTTATTTGACTTTTTAATGTAATGTCAATATGTTATTATGTTATTTCAATAAAGCTTTTTTTTTTTTTTAATGGGTACTAAAACAATTGAATTGCAATGGAATGGCTTCTGGACATTCGATGCAGATCAAGGAAACTGTTTTGAAGCCAGTGGCCCTGCACTGCTGGAGTGTTTTATCTTCCTGAAAAGCAAAGTTGTCCAGCTTAGCCAAATCTGCCCAGGGCCATGTTGAGCACGTACCTTGCCTGGGCACTGCACAAGGACAGCACGATGCTGCAGATGGAGAGTAGCTGGTAAAGCAAAGACAGGTAAAGGATGATGTGGAAATTAAGGTTGAGGCTAAATTAAGGTTGAGGTTAACATGTCTCTCCCTGTAGTTAGTATCTGATGTGCATGGCTGTAATGTTCACAATTGCACTCAAACTGGATTTTGAACTCCACAGTGCTTTCCTGCATGTGCTGTCTCACATAGAGAGAAGACGCAAAGAGAAACTGTAAGAAGATTGCTTTATCATGAATGTCGATTTGTTTGTTTTCAGGAATTTGTCCTCAAATTTCATATAAATTCCTTACCATGTTATCTTGTCTTAAATATGTTTCATTTTCAAAAAGTATTTTTGAGACGTCTATTTTAAATTTTAGTTTGTAACATATTTCACTCTTCCCTTAATTGGCTGCCTGCTTTTTGATGGGTTTCCTGTCTGCATTTCAATCTACTGTTGAAATTGCGTACTGTTGCATACAAACTATCATTTACTGTCATTGTGCAAACACACTAAGGCTATCTGATTTCAGGAAGCATAAATATAGCTGATAAAATCAACCCTTCTTGCAGCTGAACTTGTTAAAAAATTAAGAATTTTTAGACAAACATTGCTGAAAATAAAACAACATATATCTGCAGTGTGTGCAGAAGAGTATGGGGCAATTCATAGATGCTGTGAAAGATTTTAAAATATCCCAGCTCAGCTACAGGAAAAAAACAATTCCACAAAATGCTAATGCATTGGAACTGCACACTCTGTGCCAAATAACAAAAAGCTACATGCACTTATTAAAGTGAAAACAAAACTGGGAAAGCAGATACCATCATAGCCACTTGTTGGGAAGTTGCTGCCAGTTTAGTTAACAGTCTCTGACTTGTTCAGCTGTCTTTCCTCCAACCTGACAGTAATCTTAAAAGCACGAGATCTGTACTCTTGTTTAACCAGAATCCCATATCTGCTGGAGCCAAAAGATATATTTTCTCACATTAGATGGAAAAACAGCTGGAAGCAAACCTTCCAAGTGTTGATGATCACCCTGACCAACCCACTTCTGGCCATTTCTGAATGTTAAAAATGATGTCTGCATGCAAAGCAAGCAAATCCAAAATTACATTTGTGCTCAGAGGATTAATCTGCATTTTATGCAGTCTGAACAAACTCCAGTAAGGGACCTTACTGAAGTGGCAAGTAAGACAAATTATCATTTTCCCTGGCTAGATCACTCACGGGTTGTAATATTCCTTACCTGCCTCTAAGTGGCAACAGGTATAGCGTTCTTCCCTGCAGTCCCCTAAAAGACACACTCCTCTCTAACTGTAAAAATCAAATAAATTACTCAGAGCTTCTTCCTTCTGGCTAAACTCTGGTCAATCAGCATAAAGGAGGGAAATATCCCTACAGTATTACCAGGTTGCTCTTACAGCAAGTCAGACTGGTTCATCAGAGGTCAGTTAGTGAAACTACCTGTATGTGAAACTTATACTATTGCATGAAATATTTGCATGCTAATACCAGAGTGACCAACATTGTCCAAAGGGGGTCCATCCCATTCCTATGTCCTTGTGTTATGGGGAAGACACAGACATATCCTTTGACCAGGCCTTTATTCGGGGAGGAGGGGGGGGGGTTAGGAGTTTTCTCTGACTTTTCTGTACAACAGCATCATAGAAATATTTTGTGATAGTCTACAGTGGTGGTCTACAAAGCCTGACCTGAAAAAGGAGAAAGGTATTGTAAAGAGGATTTTCTGCACCATTGTTTGGATGGAAATTTGGCACCAATATCAGAGTTGGAATCTTGAAAAATATTGTTTTTCTAAGACTGAAGATGCCACACAGTTAAGTTAGCCTCAGAATAACATTTATCCATTCTGAGGGAGACTCGTCTTCCCCTCCTTTCTCTGCTGAAAATGAAAATTATTGTCACTTAGATTGGTACCATCAGCACAAGGCTCCTCCTGACCTCATAGACTAAGTAAACACTAACCCAGACAGCAATAAGAGCAATTATACCCCACCTGCCAAATTCACAGATTCATTTTTGTTTGTATATAGACACACATCTGAACAAGAGTCGTGTAAGCAATCCTGTCTCACCCTAAAGTATGATGATTAAAATCAGTCAACGGGATACCAAAACCAGTTTCTCTTCTAGCTGAGGATCAGGTACCTGCAGAAGCAGCTGTTTAATAAGCAACTGTTGTTTTGTTTGTGCAGAGATGACCAATTATAGCGTGTTGAGAATGGGAGAGAAAATGAGAAAAAAACCACAGGAATAATTTTTTTCTTCCTATTATCCTTTTTTTTTAAAAAAAAAAAAGTTAATTTGCTGTTATTCTGAAAGCCAGTAAGAAGTCCATCCATTTCAAGTGATATTTTCTGTATAATTACCAGAGCTGCCACACCCTGATTCTTATTTTTTAATGTACAGTGATGGGCTGGTCTCAGCTAAGGCTTACTGATTGTTTCAGGACTTCACCTCTAGTTTTAGTGAATCAACTGACAGATTCAAGTAACGCAGTTAAGACTGAAACAGAAAACTTTCTCCTGTGATCAGAATATAGGTAACATTAGCCTTGCACTTTAGACATTAGCTTAAATACTAATGTGTCTGGAAAATGCAATATACTTGGAGGACATCTGGTATATTAAGTCAAAATCTTTTGTCATTTAAATCTATGAATGCTGAGAAACCTATGCTAGGATTTGGCTTACTGTGTTTATTAAGATGTTAGGGGAAGATAAATATTGTGCTGGAGATTACTGCTAGCTAAGAAACTCTTCCTTTATTGCATAGATTTGCTTGCACAGAATTAATTTGATTTAACTTTTCAAGGTGCTTTTCTAAACCTTAAAAATGTACAACCTTTGTCAAGGCAATGGTAACATAATCAAGAGTAACAGTAAGAAAAACAATGGTTTATAAAGAATTGAATTTTCATTTTGTATCTAAATTCCACCACATACACATGATTTGCAACTCAATCATATCAGCCCAACATATCAATGGCACAGCAAACACAAATGCACCAAGAAAATGCATGGATTTATAAATATAAATAGGCAATTACATTACTAATCCAGTGGATCATGTAACATTCTTAATCAAAGAATTCAGCATGAGAATGAAAAATAGTAAAGAACCTGTAACACCTTTCAAGAAAAGATAAAAATTACAGCATGAACCAGTCTAATACCCTTTAAAACGGATATTCTTAACAATTCAGGCTTGATGTTGTTGAATCACTTTCCTGTACTACAAACTCCATGAGGAACTGCAAAGTTTTATTTTTCCTGGTATGTTCACCATTCAGTACTATTTACACTCAACAGAGGAACCTAATGAAAGCATTGAAATAGCACAAAGATACTACCATGAACAACTATCATATGCTCCCATAAACTTTATGTTTTATCTCTTGAAAAGCCTCTGTATTTAATAAGATTTAGGCTCTTTTAATCTTATATTGCAGGAGCAAGAAAAGACCTAGTCCTGCTCTGGCATGTTGCAGTGTTGTCATGGATATACAAGGATGGTTCATCAATTCCACCAGTAAAAAACCAAGATTCTCAAAGAGTGCTTGGTGGGATTTACTAGCTCTGTAGTATTATTAGGTGCACAAGGCTTTAAATAAGCAAATGGTTTGTAGTTTTAGAATAATATCCAGGGTTGTGTGGGGGCACACATATGTGATGTATCTTCCTTTAGAAAAACCAGAGTAAATGTTACTTTACTTTCCTTGTTTTTTTAATTACAGTTTATCTTTGCCTCTTGTTTTTCAGAAGATGTTTGTAGATTACATGAGGGATCATTCTCTAATGTGGCAGGCAAGTTGGGGTAGTCATCTACTAACTGCTTAAGCAAATGAGTTACATCTTTACATACACGAATAATAAAATGCTGTTTGTCCACTTTTATGGGGAAAAGTCATTTTAATGTGGCAGCACGGTGCTTGGTAGTATTCTCTTCATTTTTACTAAACAAAGTCCTCTCTCAACTTAGAGACTTCAAAGATGAAAGTCAGTCTTACCAGCATATCTGTCAACAGCTACAATAGGCTTGACTTGATTCTAAGAAATCAGCATCTTATGTTGATGAAGGGATGTAGATTAAATGCCCTAAGCTTGTGTTTCAAGAGGGAAAAGCACAAGTAGTTAAGAATACTATATTTAGCATAACATATTAAGCTTCACCATAGTAAAAGTCTTAGATAGGGGCTCCAATTTATTAGAGAAATGAAAGCAGAAATGTCAAATTAAATTAGGTTAAAAAATGAGGTCTAAAAGCTCTAAAACTGCAAACCTTTAATACTTTGAAAGTGAATTTACTGAAAAATAACCATTCACAAAAGTAGGTACATCTTTTCTTGCTCAAAACACCCACACTGTACGATGACACATTCAGGCACACACACGTTATGTGTATGACTGGGATGTTCTGTTGGGTTTAATTGTTGGCACATCCTTGCTGATTAGCCTGAGTAAACCTAATTTAAAGCTAGACAGAGAAAATAATTAATGAAGTATAATTTATTTGATAAATTTAGCCATTTTTTAATCTCTTGTCATATCTGTGAGCAGATTGCAAGGTAGGTTTGGGGATGGTTTTTTTCCTACTCTGTGCTTTCACTACAAATATTCAAAACCTGCATTGAAGTCATCAGCCACCTTTGGCTGGAGAAGTTATAAACTGCTGGACCTGTTCTTTTATTTTTGGAGCTAAGGCTGTAAAGTTTTGAATGATCACTCTGGCCTTTACACAACAAAGCATCTACCTTCAAAGGTGGTTGATTTCACTGAGGGTTAGGGAATGACCCTCAAGGATCTGGGACAAAGCACCTTACCTTCAAGCACATGTATGTTCCTGCTGAGTTCAGAAGTGTCCAACATCTCCATCAGGAAAGCACACCAAGAGTTTCTAGCAAACAGACTTCTTTTCAGGGTATGAAACCTGCTTTCTGCAAATATTTTGCCATTGGCACTCAACTGCTACAATATTTACTGAAAGTGAGCACAGGGAGGACATGAGCCCAGAGAAGGCAGATTAATGTGATGAATGGATGTTTGTGATTTGGGGTGTTTGCTTTTATCGGTTGCCCTTTGCTACTTAAGCGACAGCATCATCAAGCCTTGTGTGTTGCTTGTAACAACCATGTGAGCTCCTAGAGGCAAGAACATCTCTCCTCTACTCAGAAAGCACACAGCACACTGGGATGCTGAAGAAAATAAACTGTAACAATTAGTGCAATCTTTTCTTTCATTAGTAATTCTTGAATGGGATGGAGGTCACATTGCAGTTACATCCATAAGGATTACTGGTTCAAGTAAAGGCTACAGGATCACACCCAGCTTTTGTAGGTCATGTGGGGCTGAAAAAAACAAATATCTTGAGTTGCTAATCTGTATATTTAAACACCTGAAGCCCCACTTAAAATAACATTTTTAAAAAAAATGGTGAAGGCAGACACAGTGTCCTTGCAGAAAAACAGCAGCAAATACTGATTTCCTAATTTATTCCCAAATTAAAGCTGAAATAATTACTTAATTTTTTTAAGGGAAAGAAAAGAATGGGAGAAAAATGACCACTGTGGCTTCTAAAAGAGAACATAGCATAGAGCTATGCCTCAGAAATTAACCTTCTTTTTAGATCACCACTTTGCAGGCCTAAATACAGGTAAGATTTCCATCTTTTGTGAAATAACACTACTGTCAGTGAGCAGGCACTGTTCCTCCTTCCTCAGACAGCAAGTATGGTCTGCAAAGCTGCACTTTAAACTACATATCCAGTGCCAAGAGAGTTAATTTAAATTTGATAACAAATGGCTCTGCTTTTGAAATGAATGTAGCTTGGCAACTTCAACTGAGAACCCTTCTTAGGGCCTCAATTATGTATGCAGCTTCTTTGAGAAATAGTTTCACACATCTGACCCAAGGCCCACAGTGCTGTTGCCATGAAATAAAACTGTACGAAGGCAATGGTTCATTTCCGTACAACCTCTGCATTTCTGTATTCCCCCAACCCAGGGTGCACATGTAAAAAAACACACAAAATCGGTTATTCTGGACCAGTTTCTTGCATTGCTTGCATCGTCTCATCCACTACCATCTGAATACAAATTCAACATGTATGATCTTTGTTCCAGCATTTAATCTGCATGCTCATTTTTTTTGTTTTAGGAATTTCCAGCCACTCTGCTGGGCTGCCCTCATCAAAGCCACTGTGTGAAACCAGAAAGACAGACAACAGGTTAAACACCCACACCATTTCATTTTTAAATTTCTTTTTCTTCCCCCACCACCCCCCAAAATGGCTGCTTTGTCTGTGTGCATACACCAATAGCAAATGTCCTTCTGTTATTGTACAACCAATTTAATGTGTCAAGTATTCATATGCTAATGGTGGTACAGTTTCTCACTTTTTCACAGATAAATTGTAAAGATTGTTACAGACAGTAAAACACAAGAATAAACAGCTTTTATTTCAGATACTTTCCATTCAAAAAACATGCAACACATGCTACTGACCATTATTGTTTCTATTCAATGCAAGTTTGCCTTCTGTTTTTCTTTCTTAGAACGGTTAGAAAATATTTAGCAGATACAGCCAGAGTTGATGCAAATAATTTAATTTCCTTAATATGCTTTGCACTTTTGTGATGTGAAGTTAATTTTTGCTCAGTTTTCACCAGCAATGAAAGTTTTGCAGTGGGCACAAATATTGTTCTCCCCTAAGGAGCATTCATAATTTTTAAAGCTTACAATAGGTACGATTTGAAGACTGGGATATTTTGTCTTACGTGTTAACAAAATATGCCATAATATGCATGCCCAGAATCCATTACTTAGGAATAAAGCTAAATACAGCATAAAGCAGAAGCAGGAGAAAATAATAGCCAACATCTTCTATTCTCTTGCGAGATCAACATTTATTCAAAACCTAAAAAGACTAGGAGTTAAGAATGTTCATTTGTATTTTGTACCTGAAGTCAAAGAGGACTGGTTTTAGAGCTCAAATTTTATAAATGTGGATTATTTGGCACAGATAAAATAAACTTGTTTATTAAGCAAAGAGGGGTTTTTACAAACATAAAAATGGGCTTGCATTTCTACTGATGGAAAATGTGTGGGTTTATGTAACATAGTCAAGGATTATATCTGTGTCCTCAATTTGGACATGAAAACACATTTATATAATTATGTTGTTCCACAGCCAATCCATAAATGTAAGGAAATTCTGAGTTATACCCATCCAGATGGACACTGTTAATTTAATTAACCACTGACAGATATCTGTGCCACCTCACTGAAGTCCATTTTCAGTCACTGCACCCTGCCCCAGCCCAGGGAAGAGAATGAGGTCAGTTACAAATAAAGGCCATACCTGGGAGCTGTGTATGTTAGGGCTTTGCCTTGCCTATGTGGAGGTATAAGGTAAAACATCAATGGCAGCTTAATGCATGCAACATCAGGTCACTGCACTGTAAGAAACTTGGCAGTGCAAAAAGACAGACCCTTGCTGTGGCATCAGCTCATGTATAACATCCTGTATTGGGTTTCTGTGGCAAGGTTTTGGTAGTGGGAGGGGGTTACAGAGATGGCTTCTGTGAGAAGCTGCTGGAAGCTTCCCCCATGTCCAACAGAGCCAATGCCAGCCAGCTCCAAGACGGACCCGCCGCCAGCCAAGGCCGAGCCAATCAGTGATAGTGGTAACGCCTCTGGGATAACATTTTTAAGAAGGGAAAAAAAGTTGTGGGACAGAGTGAAACGGCAGCCGGGGAGTGAGAACATGTAAGAGAAAGAACCCTGCAGACCCCAGGTCAGCGCAGAAGGAGGGGGAGGAGATGCTCCAGGCGCCGGAGCAGAAATTAACCTGCAGCCCGTGGGGAAGACCATGGTGAGGCAGGCTGTCCCCCTGCAGTCCATGGAGGTCCACGGTGGAGCAGATC